>PVHT021183605.1:208294-226244 GCA_004024745.2 Catagonus wagneri
ACCGTCTTAGCAACCCTTTTTAAAGCAGTTTCAATTAATGGGTTGATAGCTTTATTTTTTATCAGGAAGCTGCAAAAACTGTTCTAGCTGATTATAGAATTCCTCTGACAGAGTCTCTTTAAATGAGCACTTTGAAAAATTCCTTGTTTGGACGCAGTTTTCTGCCGCCCGGCGCTGCGCGGCCTTCAGTAGGGCGTTGCTGAGCGGAGCGGGGGAGACGGCCGGTCCTCTTTGCTGGAGTCTGAGCTCGGCGAGTCCCTGGCCCCCCGACGGCGCCCCGCTGCCGTGGGAGAGGCCGCTGAGTGTCTGAGGCTAAGTTCCTGCCTCTCCCACGGCCCCAGCTCTGAAGCCTCCCGTGGACGTGACAGCTTGCGCGGGGCCACCGCTGTTCTTCGTCACCCCCTGCCTCCATCCTCCTGACGTCCGGGAAGCGGGCCGGCGGCTGCGGCTCTGAGGCCAACAAAGGGGCGGCGGGTGCGGGTGGCTCCTGTGTGGAGGCCAGCTCCTCCCCCACCCACCCCCCACAGTCAGGGGAGAAGAGCTTTTATGGGCGAGGGCGGGGCCGCCAGCAGAAACAGCTCAGGCTGCTCGGACAGTCCCGTTGAAATTGGTCACGGGTTGTCTGACCAGCGTCCCCTTGACTGTTTGAGGACAGCCCTCAGCTCCAGGGTTGGTTGGTTCCCATCTCTTTGAGGTCCCTGCTCGGAACTGTGGCAGCAGGTGTCCCGGCCACAGCCTGGTCACCGTGTAGCCAACGTCAGTGTCCGCAGGACAGCTCACGGGTGGCTCAGCGGGTGATCTGCGGCCCTTAGGAGACGCTGAAGCTCCTGGGCTTTGCCCAGTGGTGAGACTCTTGCTGTTTAATCCTGTTTGACTGTCTCCCTGCATCTTCTCACACTGCTGATTAAACTTACTCTTTGCTAAAGTTTTCCTACAGACAAAAGGCAGGCAGAGCACGTGACGGGACAGCGCGCAGGGCCCGCTCGGTTTCGGGGCCTCCCGTCCCGCTGCCCAGTTCCCACCGAGTCTCCAGACTCAGGAGTTTGAGGGTTTTCAAAAACACTTTACCCATCAAGATAAGATAAAATTTCTCTCGACTGGGGCATTTCAGTTTATGTTTTAGAAAATCAGCAGAATCCAAGTTGTTTTTTAATGTAAGAGTCCTGTTTGCTAAAGGGCTTCATATCCTGAAATCTGCTGAAAACGCAAGTGATCTGTTCTGTGACACTGACTCTTGGCCCTCACGTTACGTTTCTGTTTCCAAAAGTCTAAAGAGAGCTCGGGTTAGTGCTGGCCGTGTAATGCAGCACTTCATTTCAATTTGCAGCCGAATTCCACATTTAATCGTTTTGGATCCAACCTGCGAGTAGGATCTGTCTCAGCGGGAGCGTCCGGCTCCCGCCCTCATCCCCGGGGACTGTCCGCAGGGGCTCCGCTTGTCCACTGAATTTATATCTGCTTGTTTGATAATCACACAGACTCCGGGCTGAGCTCAGCTAAGGCTTTGGACGCCTTTGGTTTCAAACATCAACTTGCAGAAGGAATTCTGTCCCTGTGGCCTTGAACCTGCAGGCCCTGTGCTCCTCCGGGCCTTAGCACCTGCCCTTCCCGTGTCCAGATGCTGTTGCGCCCCCGCGCGGGGCTCACCCCCGCCCTCCGTGCTCGGCAGGTCACCCCGGCCTCGGGAGGGCCCTGGCCGGGCCCAGGCCCGGACCGCTCTCAGGCCGTCTCGCTGCGTCTGAACTTTTCTTCAAGCTTCTTACGACAGTGCATGTAGTTCTCTTCTGAGTGTGTGTTAAGCTTGTCTGCGTGGCCAGGTGCGGGGCTGGTCCGGGTGGGCTTCCGTCCTGACTCGGCCCCTGACCCAGCGCACTTCGCTCTTACAGTGACAGCTTCCCTTCTAAAGGCAACTTCACTCTTCCTTGTACAGCAGAGATCGGCACAGCATTGCACATCAACTATGCTTAATGGAAAACAACTTTAAAAATCAACTTCACTCTTAAAAACAGCTTCGTGGGGAGTTCCTGTTGTGACTCAGTGGAAATGAATCTGACTAGTATCCATGAGGATGCGGGTTCGGTCCCTGGCCTCACTCAGTGGGTTAAGGATCCGGTGTTGCTGTGAACTGTGTGTGGCCAATTAAAATTTTAAAATCCCCGCCGGCACTGTGGGTTCAGGATCCTTTCTTCTCTTCCTGGAGACTTTTAAAGAGACGCTTTCCCCACTCGCTGGTCCCCCGAGGCAGGACCAGTGCCCCCTCCTTTCCCTGTTGCCATCGGCTTTCAGACAGAGGGGTGGCTCCTGGCTCCCGGCAGAGCCGACCGTCGGGGTTTTGTCAGGCGTCACCTGTGAGCCGTGGGCTGACGCTCTCTGATGGGACTGACCTCAGCAACAGTCCTGGCAACGCTGGAACTGGCCGTTCCAGCTGCTTCAAGTCCGGTCTGGCTGAGCTACCCCAGGCCCAGGGCGGCCCTGTGCCCGGTGGGCCCTCCCGACCTCGGGTCCACGTGGCCCCTCCCAGCTCCCTCGGGCCTGCGGGTCACAGGGACACTCACTCACTTTTAGAGCAAATATTATGCATCTTTGGTTTTACTGTCCCCTGCTCCGTTTTTTTTCAACGTGGAGATTTAAGGCGATTCAAAATCTATGCCTGCCTGTTTGTGTAATAATGTCTTCTCTGAATCCATCCCCGGTATGGACCCAGCCACAGTCGCTCCCCAGAAGTCGCTGGTGAGTTTTAATTGTATTTCGGGGGGTGAGTTTTAGACTCAGCTTGACTTTGCTAAGGCCTGTCAGTCGCTGCAGGGCCTGCTCTGCGGAGGGGCTGGGGGCTGACTGAGGACCCCTGGTCCCAGTGAGGGAGTTTTCTGCGGCTCAGGAAACGCTCAGCCCAAAGGAGGCTCGGGGAGAGGCCCTGCGGGGACCGGAGGCCTGGGCTTTCCTTCTCAATGTGGGTCACTTACCTCCGCTTGGCCTCAGATTTCTCCCTGTAAAATGTGGGATTTGGATTAAAATTTACTTTCAGCTGGAAAACTTGATGACTGGGTTGATGGCCAAGAATTTTCTGCCCCAAGGGCCTTGAGAGCTTCCTGGGGAACTGGATTCGGATAAGGAACCAGATGCTAAAGCAGCTGAACGCCAGGGCCGTGCCTTTGGTGACTGCTGCCTCTGAGCCAGGCCCCTTGCACCGCCGTTCCTCCTGAGCCTCGAAATCCCACGAGCAGGGGCCAGAAGCGAGTTCTAGGGCGAACCCCGGTGTCTGGGCCCAGCGCTCGGCGGGGCCCGGGAGCCCCCTCGAGCAAGGCGGCGGGGCGGCGGCGGGAGCTCGAAGATCTGGACACAGGGGCATTGCTCAAAACGGCTCTTGTCTGTGAGAAGGGCTGTGTCGGGCAGCGGGGGCATAAACTGCGTTTGGAAAATGGGAATTTGGCCCTCGGAACCACCTCGGGTGTTCCAAACCTCGTGATCGCCTGGGGCCGGCGTTCTAAGCGGTTCTGGGGGGGGGCTTTGGGATCCAGCCTGGTTTTTGCAGCTTTTTGTGCTGTTCACACGGTAACCCTTGAGCATTTGGGTGAGACACGTACACCCCAGCATTTTTCACTTGCAAGTGTCGGGCTCAGTGGGAGACGAACGCAGCGACCCCCTCAGAACTGGCCTTCTTCCTGGAAGCGGCCGCGAGCACAGGCTTCCTTCGGAGCCGTTTGCGCTGCGACCGAAGGCCCCGTCCCTAGCCCCACGCTCCACCCAAAGCCACCATGACCGCCGTCGGTTCCCAGCGGTTCTGCGAAACTCAGTGTCACCTAGCGGGTGACCTCCTGGGACACGCCCAGTGGATCACTTGCAGTCCGGCCCTCAGCGGCCCCTGGCAGCGCACACCCTGCGTCACTCACGCCTGCCGCGGTTTCATCCGCCGCCTCCTCGTTCAGTGTGCACTTTGGAGCTGCGTCTAAGGCAGCGGGGGTCAGAGCAAGGGCCGTGGGCTGGGGACAGAGACGGCTGGGGCTGGCCAGCGGCCGTGACCCAGGGCACCCGGCAAAGCCGCCGCGGCGAGGCCACGGCTGGGCAAAGCACGGACGCAGCCACGGCTGGTGGGTCCCCGAGCATCTCACCTCCGTGACGGGGCAGCAGGGCCGCCTCTCTGGGGCCGTCACTCCGCGCTTTCCACAGCGAATGAGTAGCGAACGGCAGAACCTCGGGACAGACGGTGTAAACGCCCACAGCTTTGGTCTTTAAAACCGTGAAGGAAAACGCACACCCTCAAAGTGGAGGTTCTGTTTTATCTGGGGACCTGCTGCGACCGCAGGCTGGGGGACAGCCTCTCAGCTGACGGCCCGGCTCAGAGAGGTCAGGGGAGAGCCGGGATCTGTGGGAGCTTTGGATGAAAAAAAAGCAAAAGCCACATGTAGTGCACGTCAGAGGGTGACTGCTGGTCTCAAAGAACGGACGTCTCAAGTTCATGATCTCAGTGCTTTTCTACATTCGGGCAGACGCAACAGCCTGGACTTCCTGAAGGCCCTGCCGTGATGGGCACCGTCCGGGCCGGACCCCTGCTTCCTGCACCCGAGGCCCCGCCGGGTGCACGGCCAGGGCGCTGCAGTGCCAACGGCCTGCTGGCCGCAGCGCTCATCGCTCGCTGGGCTGGCGGGCAAGAGTTTTTTGGTCCATAAAACCTAAATAGCCCTCTTTTGGGACATGTATTTATTTTGCAGATATATGTATACATATATGACAATGAGCAGGCACCACCCCAGACCCTATAACTGCTATCATAGAAAAGTCAATAGTTCCCGTTGTGGCTCAGTGGTAATGAACGCGACTAGTATCCATGAGGATACGGGTTTGATCCCTGGCCTCGCTCAGTGGGTTAAGGAGTGAGGTGTATGTTGCAGATGCGGCTCGGATCCTGCCTTGCTGTGGCTGCGGTGTAGGCCAGCACCTGCAGCTCCGATTTGACCCCTAGCCTGGGAACCTCCATATGCCATGGGTGTGGCATAAAAAAAAACCCAAAACAAAACTTATTCTGAATCTAAACTATCAAGAATTTAAAAGGAGAAAGTTCCTGTTGTGGCTCGTGGGTTAGGAATCCGACTAGTATCCATGAGGATTTGGGTTCAATCCCAGGCCTCGCTCAGTGCGTTAAGGATCTAATGTTGCCGTGAGCTGTGGTGTAGGTCGCAGACGTGACTTGGATCCTGCGTGGCTGTGGCGTAGGCCGGCAGCAGCAGGTCTGATTCAGCCCCTAGCCTGGGAACCTCCATATGCTGCCGGCGTGGCCCTAAAAAGAAAAAAAGGAAAAGAAATAAAAGTCAGGTGTTTACAGGTTCTGTACCACAGGGGTTGTGGGTTTTTTAAATTTTCTATACCCGTGTTTTTTGCTTTTTTTTCTTTCATGATCTGCATTTTAGAATTGGAACCAGTTCAGAAGCTTAACTTTTTCTCTGCTTGAATGAAACCAGGGGTGCCTTCCTTGTTGGAAATCGCCTTTGCTTTTCTCCACGTAGGATGTCATTGAAGAAAGTAGCTTAGCAAGATCAAAAACTGACGTGTTGGAAAACAAGCCTCGAGCTCCACCGGTTAAAACTGAGTCACGCTCGCGTCCGGGGTGATGCTCACGGCCTCCCTCAAACGTCGCCGCCCAGGCCACCCCGCCCGCGGGGCGTGGGGACGCCGTGCGTTTCCCGATAGCGCTGCTCTGCTGCTGGGCAGCAAACTTCCCCTAAAAGGCCCGGGGGTGAATATGCCCGTCTTTGGGGCCATACGGTGTTTGTCTCCGTTACCGTGTCGTGGAGTGAAAAGCCCTGTGGCCTGGGTGGGGCTGTGTCTCAGCAGAGCTTGTTTACAAAACCCGGAGGCTGAGCTTTGCCAGCTTCTGCTCGACATTTTTAATAGAGCCCTGGCCAGGAATGACCGCTTTCTCACTCTTTTCTGCTAGGAGACCGCCCTGGTGGGCTGCAGCAGGTCTGGTCACCCTCGGATTAATAAGACATACACCTTTGAAAGGTAAAAGGAAGTGTAAGTGCGAGATGACAGGTGCAGCCAAGTTCAGGCAGCGGTCAGCTTTGCACTGGGGTCTGATGGAGAAAATGCACGGCTTATCCTCTCATTCCGGCTGCAACGGGCAAAGGCGCTTAAATCAGTCCGGGAAGGACAGCCTGTACACGGGCGGTGCTGGGACGGCTGGACACCCACGGGCGAAAGGGAGACGCATCTCCACTCACATATCACGCCTTTGGGAAAACTGACTTAAATGGAAACCAGGCCAGACTGAAAGCCTAAAACCCCAAAACTTTTGGAAGACAGCATGGAAGAAAGCCTCTGTGACCTTCGGTTACGGGAGGAATTCTTAGAAACGCCACCAAAAGCACGATCCTTCAAAGAACTGAAATTAAAACCTTTTTTTGTGATGCTGTCAGAAGGATGAGAGAGCAGCCGCACACGGGAGAGAGTATCTGGCAGTCAGAGTTCGTGGAGGGCCCTCAGAAAGAGGCGCAGACAGCCCAGGGAGCGAGTGGGAACAATATCTGAAGACTGTACCTCGAGGAAAGGGCCCACACGTGGCTGTTGGGGAGATGGCCCTGGAGCGCGGGAGCGGCAGGTGCTGCGCCCGTGACCCCGTGCGTCCCGCTGACCTGTGACCCGGCAACCCTCCCCAGACAGTTCCCTGAGACGCTTACACAGGAAACTCCAGGGCGTGTTTACAGCCGCTTCCCCCACAGCTGACAAACACTGGGGACTGTCCTTCGGCTGCAGGGAGGTGGAGCCTGGGGGTCGCGCGGAGACCAGCCCGCAGCCTGTGCAGACCGCCGTCCAGCCAAGGAGGCCAGGCCCAGCGCTCGCTGCCTGCCTTCCTCTGCGGCCGCTCCTGGGGGGGGACTGGGGGCTGCGAGGGGGCGGGGGCCGGGGCTCAGAGGGTCCATCTCCCTGCTGGCGGCATTGCTGTGCGTCTGTCACACGCGTGGCACTGAGCACCAGAGAGCAGGCTGCCCCATACACACGCAGGTTTTAAAACGCCACCAATTTTCGCAAAGAGACTTAAGGATGCCTCAGTGCTGTGACATGTGCATCCGGATTCCGTCACATGAACTATTCGACCGTGTTTAAAAAGAATGCTGGGGAGCTGCCTGGTGGCGCAGTGGGTTAAGGATCCAGCCTCGTCACTGCAGTGGTTCGAGTTGCCGCAGTGTCGCTGGTCTGATCTCCGGCCCAGGAACTTTCATATGCCGCCAGTGCGGCCAAAAAAAAAAGAGTAGCCTTTTACATTGTAAATCACCTGCACTTTAATTTAAGGAAAAAACGCTGGAGTCACCATGTTATCAGTCCGGGTAGATTTCAGAGGGTCATTTCCTAGTGACGAGGGAATCAGGACTAAGAGAATCACAGACCCGAAGGCAGCGGCTTCAGAACGAGCAGGACAAAGGCTGATGGAACGGGAAGAGGACAGCAAGCCACCGTTTCAGCTGGACGCTGGCGCCCCTCTCTCCGTACATGACAGACAGACAGGCACAGAGATCCGCCAGGAGAAGGTGTTGGGGTGGATCTGACCTAACAAAGCACAAGGCGGGCAGTCTGTGCGCTTCCTCCACGTGGGGACAGCCTCGGGTGACGGCTGCTCTGTGTCCCGACCTCAGAAACACGGGGCCGACCCCGGCTGCGGCTGCCGGGCGGTTTATTTTGCCCAATAAGCAAAGCAGGCTCCGTGGGGAGGGACCTCATTAAAGAGAAGGGTGATCGCGTGGGGGGGCCACCAAGGGGGCGGGCTGGTCCTGGGGTGGCCGCCGCTGAGCCCTGCAGGCCGCCAGCGCTCGGCGGGCAGAGTGGGAGCTTGCAGGTGGCGAGGGGGCCGTGACGGAGGTCCCAGCCGCTGTCCCTGTGGCTTCTCAGTCTGGGCTCGTCCACCAGCTGGGATCCCACGGTCCCGTGTGGACGCGGTTCCTCTCGGGGGACTCCCACCCCAGCCAGGCCCACAGCAGACCTCCTGCTGGTCCCCAGGCCACCAGGATCTGTGCGGCCTCTACCCTGCCGCCCAGTGTCCGTCTCCTGTGTGCAGAGGGCACGGTCCCAGCCGGGGCCTGTGACCCCGTCTCTGCCTGGCACCCCGGTGTCTGCAGTGTCTGCTCGAGCGGGCCGCCTGCCTGAGGTGGTTTCTTCGCTCCCCCCGCAAAGGGTCCCCCCCAGTCCCTTCCTTCCTCTCCTTCCAGCCTGCCTGTGACTTGAGGGCACTTGGGGGCGGGGTGGGGGTCGAGTCATATCATCTCGACTCACCTGGAACAGACAGGTAAGTCCACTTAGAGTCACAGGCGCTCAAGGTGCTCCAAACAGGTTTTTTAATTTAATTTAATTTTATATTTTTTTGCTTTCTAGGGCCACACCCGCGGCATATGGAGGTTCCCAGGCTAGGGGTCTAACAGGAGTTGTAGCCGCCGGCCTTCGCCACAGCCACAGCCACAGCCACGTGGGATCCGAGCCGCGTCTGCAACCTACACCACAGCTCATGCAACGCCGGATCCTTAACCCACTGAGCAAGGCCAGGGACCGAACCCACAACCTCATGGTTCCTAGTCAGATTCGTTAACCACTGAGCCATGATGGGAACTCCAAGACGTGGTTTATTTTTTAACAGCTTTTGATGGAACCAGTAAATGTCAAAATATTGTATTTCGCTTCTGAAGGAGAAGCTCGGCAGCTTCGGCACCCAACCCCACCTAACCCTTTTTTTTTTTTTCCCTTTGGCTTTTTAGGGCCGCACCCTCAGCATATGGAAGTTCCCAGGTAGGGGTTGAACTGGAGCTGCAGCTGCTGGACTACACCACAGCCACAGCAATGCCGGGTCCTTAACCCACTGAGTGAGGCCAGGGATCGAACCTGCATCCTCACGGATGCTAGTCAGTTTCGTTCCCACTGAGCGACGACGGGAACTCCCTCAACTCCTCTTTAAAAGGCGTGTGAAGGGCGTGTTGCGCCTCGCGCAGGCGCAGGAAGGCCCCCAGGGTCAGAAAGACGTTGTCTCCTACGTGAAATACTGTTTTTCAAGAAGGCAAACTAAAAGTAACAGGAATTGACCCAAAATGCTTTGGGAAAAATAATACGGAACTTTTATTGTTTTCAGTATAATTTATGTGTCGGGAAGCTGAAGGCCTTTGGCTGGGTTCTGCTGTGTGTTTTCTCTGTGATGTGTCGAGCAGCGTCTCTGTAGTAATTTCTGTGTGTAGTCATTCAAGTGTTTACCAAGACACCTGTTATGCCCAAGGCACCCTGTTAGGAGTTGCAGGCAAGGCTGCACAGTCCAGTCCCCATGGTCAAGCCGGTGCGAGAGGCCCACGGGGCGTGGGGGGCCAGGACTGGGACCGGGGCTGAGGGCAGAGTCAGGACACTGGCCTCTGGGCCTCCATAGCCAACTGACCAGGAGTGAACCGGGGGGAGGAGGCAAGGGCGTGCCCGGCAGGGGCGCCAGGCGGTCAAAGGCTGAGGGAGAGGCAGGGCGAGAACTCGGCCCGCCCCCTCCGGTGTGCCTCCGCCCGGGCCGGCTCTCCCCCAGGTGCACCGCTCACCTGCTGGACCCGGCCTCCCGCGGCTCCCGGTGGGTCGGTATCAGCTCTGGTGGCCGCCGGCCCAGGGAGACGTGTCGTCTCGACGTGGCTTCTCTTCCGAGTGAACCGCAGTTTCTAGACCCTGCTTCCTACGTCGGGTCATTTGCACAAGTTTGTAAACACACAACCGCACCGGCTCCCGCTTTCATCGCCGGCATCCTGGGCCCATTTGGCGTAATAACGTTTGGCGGCGCCAACCTGGGGCCTAGGAAAGAGATGTTTTCAAGAGCTTGATCATAAAAATTAAGTATTACGTGTCAAATATTGCCAGAGTATGATTTTCTCATTACTGCTGTTGGACCAGCCCACTTAAGCGGGGCTCTTTTAGTTACGGGATGCTTGCGCGGTGTCTCTCCTTTCTTTTCATCTGGCTTGCTTGCTTTTATTTTCTGCTTGGCAAAGGCATTTGTAACTTTGCTTCTGCTCACGACATTTTTAGAACAGAGCAAGCAACTTTTCGCTCTTCCTTAACCTCCATCAGCTTGAAAGTAACAGAGTCCATCCTTTATTGTTCTAAAAGCAGGAACCTCGGCTGTGCTGCGGTTCCGGTGAGAGACGCGCGACATCACCCCTCCCAGGTTTCTGTATGTGGCGGCTGATGTGGCTTTTCTCCCTGTTGCTGATGCGTCGTTTCCTCTGCCTCTCGGAGTTTACGGCCCAGCGGAGTCTCTGAGCGCGGTGTCTGACGACGCGTGTCCGCTTCTCGCATCCCTGTTAGACGGGTGAGTTGAGCCGCTGTTGAGGCTGATTGTCGCGGTTACAGGTCAATGTACGTAGATCCCTTCTGTCTGCAGAGCGAGAGTCTCACGTTAGGGTCTGAGCGTCCTCCGTGCGGGCAGAGCAGGCCCGGGCCCGGCTTCGGCCGAGTACCGTTGATGGAGAGCGTCCCCACCTGCCGGGAGAAGGCGACATGTGGCTAGAGGAGGAAGTGCTGCAGGAGCACGTATGCCTTGGGTCCAGATGGTATTTTAGCTACATCGCGTGTGGGCTTAAGACAGAAACGGCAGCGCCTTCTCGCTGGAATTCTGTGTACACGCCAGGCTTTTCTGAAGTCCGTCGAGGACACTGACGCTGGCCCAGAGGTTTGTCCCTCGTGGAAACTGCTGCTGGTTCCGAGACGGTGCTTGTAACCCAGGACCAAAGGGCCGTTTTCAGCCACGAAGCGCACAGCTCTGTGACTGAGCTGAGACCCAGCACGCCGAGACTGTCCACCTCGAGGTGCTTTGAAGAATCTCGGTTTGGCGGTGACACTGACATCAGCGTCTGAACGAGGCCAAGCGTGTGTTTGCCCAGCAGAGGCTCCTGCGAGCCAGCCCGGCGTGGGCTTTTTAATCACAGGGCCGGCTCCAGCCTCGGCGCCCGGCTGGCCTCTGACACCACGGGGGCAGCCAAGCGCCGCCCCAGGTCAGGGCAGCAGGGAGCCCCGTGCCGAGGCCACAGCCACGCGGCCTCCCTCCTGCTACCACATGTTTCTGCTTCAGCTCTTCTTCTGGAATATGGGGTGTTTATATCCATCTGAGAAAATTGCTTCCACCGAAAACGATAGGAGTGTCTCTGTTTTTTCTTAGTGGGCATCGTTTGAGTCAGCAGATTCCAGAAGTAAAAATGGCATTGTGGTTAAAATGATCTTTGCCTGCGTTGCCTTTTCCGTGACAAATAGGAAACAGATGGCGTGTGTCAAGTTCGGGGCGGCTGTTTTCTCGCTGCGTGCCTTTGAGGGCCCGCTTGTCTCTGCAGGAAGGACACCCCCTCCCCAGAAATGCACGGGCCTCTCTCAGGGTCAGAGGTCACATATGTGGCATGCTTGTGGCCTGTCGTAAATACCTCGGGACTTTTCAATTCTGGAAGGAAACAATTCAGGACGATAGCTGGGAGGCCCCGATCGTTTCTTGCCCTGGTGTGGCCCCTCGTATTTCTGGGCCAGTGGAGCGGTTGAGTTTGCTTTTTGGCCAAGCCCGGGGCAGGCGAAAGTTCCCAGGCCAGGGATCGAACCCGAGCCACAGCCGTGATGAAGCCTTAACCCGCCGAGCCGCCAGGGAGCCCCTCTAGGGTGTCTGTGTCACTGTTGAAGGCGTGACCCCTTCAGGACACGCTTCACGTCTTTACAACAGAGTCACAGCCTTGCAATGGACAAGGGGAGGGCGCCCGGGGCAGACGGCGGATTAAGTGTTGACCAGTGGACTGCGGTCTCCGAGGTGCCGCCGCCCTTGGCTTTGCGTCTCCCGGGTGACACGCGTGGGGGCCTCCCGACACCTCACAGCCGGGAATACAAGTGTACACTGTCAGCTGAGGTCAGTATTCTTTCAAACGCTGCCCACCTTCTTGTGGACGCTTTGGGCCAAAGAGCACACCCGGAAGTGAGTTTAGGGGGCTCTGAGTGGTACCTGTCTTCTGTGAAGTAAGCTGCCCTAAAGTCGCCCTAAAGTCGCCCTAAACCGGAGGGCAGTGGGGACAGGCAGGCCGGGCGTGGAGGGGGCGGCAGTTTGGCCGAAGAGCAAACCCCCGGCCCTTGGAGAAACAAAGCGTGAGACCGGGTCGCAACCCCAAGTTTAACGCAGTGGCGGTGCTGGAAGTTGCAGGCGCAGGGAGAGACATGGTTTGGGCAGCAAAAGAAAACAAGCAAACGTTCATATCGTTTCGTTCACGTTTGAGACGGATTTTATGACAGGCTGACGTCAGGCGGCTCTGACACTGGTCAGAAAGTTCTAGTGAATGGCTGGAGGTTCAGAGGGCCTGCCCCGCTCAGGCTGGAATCCTCGCGCCGCCGTGAGCGGCCCAGGGACCGGCGGTGGCCTCCTGGGGTGGGGGGCCTGCGTGGCAACCCCGACGCGAAATGGTGGCCCTGAGATGCGTCTGTGTGTAAACGCGAGCGTGACTCAACCCACGCGTGCCCAGGCGGCAACAGGGTCACGCACAGGACAGCAGCGCTTCCGTGAGGCCTTGGGGACGGGGACAGAGGAGCGGGAGGCGAAGGGCGCCGGGGACTTTCAAACAAGGGACCTGCCTCAGACTCTGCGTGGGGCTGGGCCTGCCGTGCGCCCGCTGTCCGCCTAAGCCTGGCGTGGGTTTTAGGTGCCACGCCTGCATCGCGGCCTGCGGACAGACCGCGAGTGGGGGGGCTTCGCCGTGTTGGGCCCACCTGCTGGGGGCGCCGGCCTCCCGCAGCGAGCCGGGCCTCATTCCCCGGCTGCCCGCGAGCTCTTCAGGTACCTGGGGCGGGGGACGGGGGGACAGAGAGATGCCGGCGGAGGGCGGGTCGTGGGCGGACGTGGGCAGGCCTTTACCAGGACGCACGCGAACCGCAAATGCCGGAAATCCGCCTGACACGTTTCTGTCGAGGTCCCATCAGTGAGACGCGACTTCGCCAAGGCCTTCCTGTGGCGCGAGGCCGAGGAGGGGTCTCCGCTCCGCAGGGGAGGGGCCGGGTGACAGCGCTGGGCTCGACCCGTCCTGGCTCCTGCGGCGAAGGGTGACAGCCGGCCCTCTGCCTGGGTGACGGTGAACAGGCGTGTCACACTTCTTGTCCCGTTAGCTCGGCCCCCAGAGTCACAGAGGCACGTCCCCTGCTGTCGTCACGATTTGGCCAGTGCGGTGACTCCTACAGAGAACAGTGAGCCTTGCCCGGAGCCGTCCAAGCAGCAGGGAGCCCACACGAGGAGGGTCCGCAGCTCCTCCCGCCCCCGGGCCAGGGGCTGTGGGTCCCACCGTCGAGTCGGCGCACCCATCCTGAGGGCTGTAGGCCCCCCACGTGTGCTCGGAGGTCCCCGGGCCCCGGCCGCCCCCGGTGGGAAGCCGCCAGCAGCAGGTGCGGGGGCAGGGCCTCTGTGCTCGGGGGGGCCTGGAATTCGCGTCCGTCTCTGTGCCTCCTGTGTCATCCTCGTGTCTTAAAACCAGGGCCAGTGACGTGGGAACTCCCACGAAGCCCGCTGTCTCGGCGCCTCGTCAAGGCGACGTTCTTTAATTATCAGTGCACACAGAACACGTGTTCGTCCATCTGCCTCTCCCACCCGCCCCCCGGGAACCCGCCGAACCGTCTCCCGGCTCGGGTGGTTCTGGCTCCCCGGCCGCCTCCCGTGAGGGTCAGAGTCGGACCAGCTCCTGGGAGAGCAAACCTGTCAGCCTCCCGAGCTTGTGCCGCCGTGACGACCACTGTGAAACCTCCTCGGCCCCAGGGCCCTCAGGGCGCCACCGCCGCCCAGCGCGTGGAGCAGGCCTGGGGAGCTGTCCCCTGCCCTCGTTTCGTCCTCCAGGGAGTTCCGCGGGCAGGACGCGTGTGAGCAGCACAGCCGCCCTCCCGGGCCGGGTCACTCCCTGGGTGACGAAGGGCTCCTCCTGGGGACCCGGCCCGGGGAGACTAGGTTCGGCCCCGGTGTCGAGACGCTGGTGCTTCCGCGTGAGTCACAGAGCTTCTCCGCAGAGCCGGCCGCACCTGCTGCAGCGTCGCCTGGTCCCTCTCCAGGGACTCAGCGGGCCGAGGGCCGCGTTCGCTGGAAGTGTCTTGTGGCAGCTGGTGGCCTTCCTGGGGGTCGTGGAGCGGGGACGTGGGAGCCCTCGGGAGCGGGGGGCCGTGTCCGCTGTGCAGGGGCCCCCGGGAGGGCTCTGGGCTGTGCTCTGAGCGTTCAGGGTCTGTGTTTCCAGTCTGATCTGCGCGCTGCACGCACACCTAGAACACAAGCCGTGCAGTTGTTTTCCTAAGAGCCTGGGTGGGTTCAAAGGGGCCGCGGTCAGAGCTCAGTCAGAAAGCACAGTGCGAGCGGAACTGACTCAACTCCCTGGACTCAATCTTCCTGAAACAGAACAGATCTCAAAGTAAACAAGCTGGCGTCTGGAACGGCGCCGCAGACCACGCAGCTTAGGGCCTCTTCGCCGGCACTAAACTCGGGCACAGGGGTTTCTGAGTCCAGGCTGCGAGTTCTTCTAGCCTCCTTGCCCAGCGCATGTAGAATCTGAGGGCAGAAGTCGCTGATTTAGACGTGACTCAGGTGACACAGCTGTGTGCCCAGGACAGGTACCGACACTGCAATTTAAGGCGGATGGGCCTTCTGCCCACGTGAGCTCGTTCAGCGAGTCGCGGCCTCGCTCTCCGGGCTCACGGGGGTCCCGCCCTTTCCAGGAAAGCCATTCTCCCCACTTCCTTTGCGGCCGTCGAGTTCCTCTGATCATTTGCTCCTGCGTGTCTCTCCCCGGCCCTCCTCCAGGCTTATTTCAGAAAATCCATCAAGGAGCCCCGAGCTCCCAGCGTCCGCGGTGGAAGTTTATAACAACCACATCTTGGACCTTCTGACCGAGGACGGTTGTGGAGTAACGTCTGGGGTGAAGCGTCAGGTGCTGACGACCAGCGACGGAACGAAGGAGGTGTCTGGGCCGAGCTGCGCGTGCGTGACCCCGCTGCCGGGCTCTGGGGACGGCGGGGCCCTCGGGGCGGGGGGCCCCAAGGGGCACCAGCCGTGTGGCCCGAACCCGCCCTGTCCTCGAGAGATGGCCCGTGTGCCCCACTGCTCAGCATGTGTGTGACAAAGTTCAGTTTGTGCTAGAAACGATCTTTCAACAATCACGGTGGAAACAATTAGCGAATCTTTTAAAGTGTCTTTCCTAAGAGTTGATGGGACGGGGTTATTGCCGTAGCTCAGCTGAGGAAACAGGCGGAGACGGCCCAGAGCCGGCGCGGGTCCCTCAGCCACACGCAGGCGCCCGCCCCCGAGTCGCAGTCGTCATATCAGCACTTTGCCGAATACGCTGGGCAACCATCCCACACAAAGCACAGCTCCTCAGCCCCCTGAAGCCTTCTCCCCAGAGCTCTGGGTTCTTAAATCCACGTTCGGGAATCGGATTTGCTCCAAGCGGGGACCACCGAGCTGGCCACACGGGGTCAGGGTCACCCACCCGTCCCCGGGTCCTGTTAGGGAAGGGCCCGCAGGCTGGTTCTAGCATTTGAAAACACCCACAGGAAGTCACACGTTTAACCGCGGTAAACTGACACGGTAAACTGACACACGTCAACCCAGACTGTCAGCTTTTGCCTAAGAGATGATGTGATCAAAATATTATCTCCTGCAGATCAGGAGTTCTGACTAGCTGTCGTAGCTCACGATTAAACCAGGAAGGGAAATTAAATTTGTGTTTCATGAATTTGATGAAATTTGATTTGATAGAGTATTTTAAAATCTTGGGATTCTCGAGGGAATCGTGAATGAGGGGCCACCGGATGAGGGACACCGGATGAGGGACAGGTTGGAACCTCCATGTGGTCCCCAAACAAGCGGCTTATTTCCCGGTAAAGCGTTTAGAGACACGGGAAGTCAGCAGGCCTCGTAAACGCAGGAAGTCTGATTTATTCCGTTTAACGTTGTCCGAGACGCACTGCTTTCTGGAGCTGGTGGGCTTGGTTTGCGTAAGACGTTTCTGGGAGGAGGGGGTCAGGGCTTGACTCGAGGGTGGGGGTGCCTCGGGGACCCGCTGTGACCCGGAGCCCCTGCCAGGTCTGTCCGCAGTGCCGAGGAGCTCATGGCACTCGTTGGTGCCGGCCTGCAGCTCAGGGCGAAGCAGGCCACCGCCGTGCACAGCGACTCGTCCAGGTCTCAACTGGTGGTGACGGGGACGCTGACCAGAGCCGCCTCCCCCCCAAAGCCTGGTGAGTGGTATCTGCGCCCTGCCCGTTGCCTGTGATAGAAATCCAGAACGTCGACCTGGAGAAGACGTAGCAGGATATTTGTGGAGTGTCATCAAACAAAATTGTAGAATTTACTTCTAAAAGGGTTAATAGACTTCAGACTGGGATTTCAGCTGATGTCGTTACCAAATCTTTCTAAAAAATCTCAGGCAGTTTTCTTGGGACTAATTAGCCATCAGTTCAGCTTTCAACAGTGAAAAACGTCCCCTCCCGCCGGTTCCTTTGCATTTTACCTGCCCCCCACCCCCGTTCCTGTCGGCGTAGGAGCAGCAAGCACGCCGGGGCGCGGAGCGCGGGGGACAGCCTGGGTGCTCGGGGGACCCTCTCGTCACTTGTCACTCCCCTGCAGCAGACACCAGGCCAGATCAGCCACTGCCGAGCGCGCTCCGCTGCCTGGCACCCCGGCAGCCGGCCCCTGGGAGAAGCCCGAGCGCGCCCCACCGAGCCTCCTCTGCGTCCCCGAGGCCCCAAGCCCTCAGGCGGGTGTCAGAGCAGCTGCACGCCAAGGTGCAGCTCGTGGACCCGGCGGGCAGCGAGTGTGCTGGTGAGAGCCGCGCTCCCTGCCCTGGGGTGACCTGCGGACGGGGCCCTACCCCTGGTGGTTGATCTCTAGCTCCCGTGCGGTCCCGTCTTCCCTGTCCGCTGTCTCAGCACCCCAGCCCCCGCCCCACCCCAGGGAACCCTACCCTCCTGCAGGGAGGGGAGCCCGGACCCCCAGAGCTTCCCGCTGGGCCTCGTAGGTCCTTAGAAGGGGACGTGGAGGTGACACAGGGTTTCCTCCATGGAGCCCTTCAAAGCTCGCCCACGCCGAGAGCCTCCCTCTCGCTTTTCTGATTCATCTGTGGCCAAGAACGTGTGCCAGCCCACCGACCTGCGTGGGGCTGGGTGCCTCGCCTCCCCAGGTGTGTCTGGAGCGGCAGGACCGGCCCTGAGGGAGACTTCGTTCATCAGCCGGAGCCTGGCGGCCCTGGCGGCCGTGCTGGGCGCCCTGGCGGAGGGCAGAGGCCACGTGCCCCGCCGCAACAGCGGGCTCACACGCCTGCTCCAGGGCGCGCTGGGTCGGCGGCCCCCACTTCGCTCCGGAGCCCCTGCAGCTCCCGGTCGCTCCCCGGGGGCAGCCCCTGGGAACGGCCGCGCAGCCCAGCTCCCGGGTGCTGTCTGGCGCCGGTTGTTTTGTGCAGTGTGAGTGCACGAGTCCTCCAGCTGGGCCCCCAGCTCCTACGATGTCGCCCCCATGGCCTGTGGGGGTCCGTGCAGCGGGCTCTGCTCTCCTCGGCCCACGACGTGTAGGCTGGCATCTCAGCCGCGGGTGCCAGAAGCCCCCCTGGGCGAGAGTAAGTGCAGGCGGCCGTGAGGTGCAGAATCCTCAGGCTGTGGGCCTGGGGCTCGGAGGTAGAGAGGAAGTGGGGGCGGCAGCGGGACGGGGAGCCCTCTGTCCTGCACGAGGTGCCCGTCCTGGCAGGTGCATCCCGAACTGAGCTTCTCCATCAGACTTTGTGGCCAGCAGGAGGGGGGCCTCGAACCCACAGAACGGGGAACTCGGAGGGCAGGGGCGTGGCGGGGGCCCAGGGTCTCCTGCGAATCTGACAGCTGTTAAGTGGTTCTTCTGTCCTTGGGAGACCCTGGTCACGGCAGGGAAATGCAGCCCCTTCCGTGGGGAAACGTGGGGGGGGAGAGGTGGAAACACGGGGTG
>PVHT021183605.1:234444-261870 GCA_004024745.2 Catagonus wagneri
ACGCCTCGGAGGGTCAGTCCCAGCACAACAGTCGGCTGCTCTTCGTTCTTATCCTGCAAAAGAACATGGACTTTGGGGGGGGGCTCCTCGTGGACCCTCGCAGGTGCAGCAGGGTGTCTGCGGTCTGCTACGCCCTGGCCGAGGCGGGGTCCCTGGGCCGCCACGAGCTTCCCCTCTGAGGCTGGAGGCGCCGAGCCGGCCTCCCTCCCCTGCACGTTCCCAGCGTCCACTTGGCCTGATGCTTGAGCTCCTTAAACCCACCGACCAGCCACCCTCCCACCTCCCCCCCACAAGGCTTCGTCCAGGGGACACTGGCAGGAAAGCACCAGCGGCCCCCGGGTCAGTCTGTCCGGCATTAGGCGGGAGCGTAAAGCGCAGGGGCCTGACCAGGGTGGGGTTCCAGCTCCCGCCCTCCCAGGTCACTGAGCCCGGGAGCACAGAAACCAGCGCCGCCGCTACAGCCTAGGGACGCCCTGGCCCTGCTGGCCGGGGTCAGGATCCTGGCCCCCTTGCTCTGCTCCTCCGAGCCCTTGGGGAAGGGTGCCCCGGGCCTGAGCCGCCAACCCCTGCCCGCCCTGGCTGCTAGCAGCCGGACCTTGCGGAGCCTGAAGAAGTGGACGGGCACGTCCTCCAGCCGGCAGGCCTCGCGGATGAAGCAGAGCGCGGCCTCCCTGGGGCTCAGGCCCCGCTGCTCGCGGTGCAGGGCGGGCGTGTGCCTGAGGATGTAGGCGCTTCCCCTCCTGGCGATGAGCTGAACGGGGCCGCAGGCCGCGTCAGGTGCTGCGCCCCCCTGCGCCCCCAGACCCCGCGGCCGGGGAGGGGAGGAGGGGAGACCCGCCTCACCCACTGCGGGAAGTAGGCCTGCGGCTCGAAGTACCGCCCAACGTGGGCCTGCTCGCGGTGGTTGCCCAGGTCGGCCTGCAGGGCGTAGGCGGCCAGCAGGAAGTAGGCCTCCTCCCGGTGGGTGCACTGGGACCCCAGCACCCGCTCCTTCAGGTGGCAGTAGTACAGGTGCCTGGCCGTCCTGTCGCTGGGAGGCGAGGCGAGGCGGGCTGGAGAGGCGCCACTGCCCCCCGCAGCCCGGGCCCCGCCCCAGGCCCCGCCCACTCCCCGCCCCCGCCCCAGGCCCCGCCCACGCCCCCAACTTCCCGCTGCAGCCTTAGGGGCCCCATGACGGGGGTGGCACAGGCGAGCACGCTGTTGAGAAGCCCGGAGAGCCTGAGCTCGGGGGCTCCTGGCTCGCATGCAGGCCTAGATTACAGAAGCTCATTCCCAAAGCACGGGCCCCTTTCTTCTGCTGATGTTCCAGCCCCTGGGAAGAGCCGGTCGCATGTCCCAACACTGCTGGGAGGCTGGCCCAGGGCACAGGGAAGCCGCGAGATTTCCAGAACCTTCCACCTCTCCCCACCTCTCTGCCCGGAAGGCTTGTTGGGGCCCCACCTGCACCCACCCCTGGTCTGGGGGTAACTCAGTTGCCAGGCAGTTCCGGGTCCGCGTTATCCTACACGCTCAGGGTACTTCTCAGGAAAGGAGCCCCCGTGCAGCTGAGAGCTGGGAACCCCAGAAGCCCCGCAGGCCAGAGAAAACCCCACCCCAGTGAATAGAAGAGCTGTTTGAAAAACTCTACTTTCTTTTTTTTTTTTTTCCTTTTGCCTTTTGTTATTTTAGGGCCGCACCCGCAGCATGTGGAGGTTCCCAGGCTAGGGGTCGAATCAGAGCTACAGCTGCTGGCCTTCGCTACAGCTGCTGGCCTTCGCCACAGCAACGCAGGATCCAAGCCGCGTCTGCAACCTATACCACAACTCACGGCAACGCCGGATCATTAACCCACTGAGCAAGGGCAGGGATCGAACCCGCAACCTCATGGTTCCTAGTCGGATTCGTTAACCACTGTGCCACGATGCGAACTCTTGAAAAACTCTACTTTCTAACACAATCTTTGCATTTTTTCTTCCTTGTTCGGCTCTCCCTGCGGAAGAAGTTCTTGGGCCAGGGTTCGAATCCGAGCCTCATCTGTGTGTGGACGCGCGCACACACACACACACACACACACACGTGTGCATGCACACGCGCGTGCACCTGTGACCTACACCACAGCTGCAGCAACCACTGAACTGGGCGGGGGATCAAACTGGCAGTGCCACCGAGACAGCCTGGATCTTTAAGCCACCGTGCCCAGCGGGAACTCCATCTCTGCGTGTTTGTAATTATCAAGAATGTGCGAGCCGGGGCACAGGGAAGGAGGACGCGCCCGAGGCCCAGTGCTCACCCGATGACCCTCCCGTTCTCCACGTAGAACTGCACCCTGAGGAAGGCCACGAAGGGGGCGCCGGCCCTGCCGCTTCCCTGGGGACAGGGGCCGTCCTGAGGCTGGGGCGTGAGGGCCGGCACGCGGGCAGGGCACACCGCCTCCTCCAGCACCTCCCGGCCGGCCCTGGGCTTGGGCTCCGGTCTCTCCTGCTGGGAGTCGCTTTGTCCAAGGGAAAAGCCGAGCGAATGTCCAGAACACGCACGGGCGTCTGCCTGCACCCCGTGGCTGGCTTCCGGCGCCTGCCGACTGGGGCTCGGGGCAGCAGGGGCCACCCGGGGCGGGTCCAGCAGCGGCCCTTCCCGGCCCCTCCACCCGTACCCGCCCCGCCCGGCAGAGTGACTTACTTTATGCTTGTCTGTCTTCCGGTCCTTGGAGAAGTATTTGCTGAGCTTCTGCTCCAAATCCATGAAGACGTGCTCGTCGTCTGAAAAGAGAAGCGGGCCTTCAGCAGAGCTGCTGGGAGGGGCTGACGTGTGGCGGTCCCACGTGGTGGCCTCCCCAGGGTGGAAGGCCAAAGGAGCGCGTCCTCCACCCCCAGGTGTCAAGTGCCTCTGGCTCTTCCAGACGGCTCCGCGCCGCGCGGGGACAGAGGACAATGAAACACAGACGCTGAACATGAGACGACGCTGAGGCTGCGGCACGCTACGGGGCGTGACCTTCCAGGAGGCCGCCGGGGACAGGCGTCCGGAGGGCCTCCCAGCTGTGGGATGAGGCCTTCAAAACCAGAAATGCCTGCAAACCTGGGACCAGACTCACCAGCTAGAATCCAGCTTCAGTTCCATGAAGCCGGAACGTTCTAGAGCCAGACGACAGACACGAAGCATGAGCACCAGCGCCCCTCCTCCCCGAGTAAATCAGCTTCTTGGAAACACCCGTGTCCCAGATGGTTGTCCACGAGGACCACACAGCAGCGTCCAGCAGCCACGACGCTGCCTCGGACAAAAACTTAAACCAGGGCAAAGCTACCCCTAACTTAGCTTTCCTTGCAAACTGGGAAAAGTTCATTAATATTAAAACTTAACAGCAAAGTTCAAATTTGCTGCCCTGGGATGTGAAGCCCAGGCCGGGCGGGCGCCGTGCCGGCAGCACTGTTCACTGAAGTCCCTATATTCTGCCCCAGCCCCGCCCCGGGGAGGCGCTTCCTGACAAAGAGCAGCAGCTGGGGCTGACACAGGACGCCCCAAATCCACGCGGGGACACGGGGCCGAGTCCTGGGCAGAGGTCCCCGTCGGGCTGCTGGACCCCGGGCCCCCCATCCTTCCTTCCCGTGTTTGGTCCCCCACCTCCAGCCTCCACCCCCAGGCGCTCAGCCGCCCCGAGATGAAATTTCCAGCTCCCGGCAGAGCCAGCTGAAGGTGGGAGATGCGCCAGTGACAAGCCCGGCGCCCTCAGCCCGCGCTCGGGGCTGGAGGGGGGGACCCTCCGTGGAAGTGAGACCCTCAGAGACAGACTTACAACCCTGCAGCCGGCTGCCCGCAAGGCCGTGGGGCTCCAGCTGTGCCCCCACCTGGACGCCCATGCTGGGGGCAGAGGCCAGAGCATTCAGAACGTGTGGCACCTCCGTTCGCCGTCCCTCATCTGGGCTGGGGGGGCGCTCTGTGCCTGTGACCCTGAAGCTCCCACCCGCGGGCGAGAGCCCCCAGGCGTTTTAAGAAGCACGTGCACAGGAGGCCCCGTCCTGCCATCAGAGCCCAGTGCCCTGCTGAGCCCCCCACGCGGCCCTTGGGCTCCCCTGCCCCGCCCTGTGCCCACCACCAAACGGGGGGGGGTCCCTAGAGGCCTGGGGGTGGGGGATGGGCCGGGGCCGGGGCGGGCTGCCCACCTCCCCGGCCGGCAGTGCCGCTTGTGGGCGTCCTCACCCCAGAGCCCCAGGGCTCCAGCCAGCCCCTCGGACCCCACAGGGGCTGCAGGTCACCGCCGTCTCCAGAAAGGACAGAGGGGAGTGTGTGTGTGAGTGTCTGAGTGTGTGCGTCAGTGTGCGTATGTGTAAGTGGTCATCTACCGTGTGTGAGTACTTGCGGGTGTGCGAGAATGCGTGTGAGTGTGCATCTGGGTGAGCGAGCACGTGTGCACGTGCGTGTGTGTGAGCTCGGATGCAGCGAGGAGGCGTCGCCAGGGCAGCCCGGTGCCCGGGACTCCTGGGCAGCGGGGGCGCCAGGCAGAGGCCCGGGGTCTCCCTGAGACTCGGCCCCGGGAAGAGGCGCCGGGCCGTCCAGGCGGCTTGCTTACTTCTGACCACACTGAGGCCAAAGAGCTGGGCGTCTCGGATGCCGGCCAGGCCGCACGCCTCCCGGAAGAGCTCGCGTCCGGTGGCCCGCACCTACGGAGAGGGGGCTCAGGGCGCCGACCGGAGCAGGGGGAATCTGGGGATGTCACCCCAACTCCACGTGGACGCCAGACACTAGAAACTGGGCAGCTGTCGGCCCGGGACACTGGACCCTGCAGGCCCCAGGCTGTGTTCAGCTTGGGCTGGGCCACAGCCCTGGGCCGCGGAGTGGGGGGGACACGCGCTGCAGAAAGGTGGCCGAGCCAGAGCCGGTCTCTCTAACCTGCAGGGCGGCCAGCACGACGCTGTCGCGCGGAGAGGGAGGTGAGCGCTCGGCCCGTCGGTCCCCACACACCCCAGTCCCACGGCCACCCCGGTGCTGCCTGGCTCCGCCCCAAGCCCTTGCCCCCCCGCCCCCACACTCACCCCCCCGCCCCCACACTCACCCCCACGACCAAGCGGAGCTGCTCCCCCGTGGGCAGCAGCACCAGCACGTCCCTGTGCTCCGAGGCCATCTCGCTGTCCCAGTGCCGCTCCCGCAGCTGTGGTGCCGTCTCAGGACCCAGAGCCCAGCATCACCTCCTGCGGGAGAGAACGCATCAGGCCACGGCCGGGAGCAGGGACAGCCAAGTGCCCCCCCAGAGGGACGGGGCCACATGTCACCGCGCGCTGGGCCCTCTTCTGCCGCCTGGCCCCAGAGGCACCCCCAGACTCACCCGGCTGCGGGCTTCCCGGGGCGGGTCCTCTGCTGAGCTCCTGGCTGGGAGAAGCCGGCGGTGGGGCCCGGCCAGGGTCCAGCGTCATAAACAGCCGGCCGGCCGTGGGCAGGGCGACTGGGAATGCAAACAAACAAGGCCAGGCTGGCACCGCCCTGCCCCCGCTGACTTCCCTCCCCTCGGACCACCTCGGGGGCTCCGGGCCTCGGTCCCCGCCCTTCTCCTCCTCTCCCAACCACCCAAAGCCCGTGACACTGACCCCAGAACCAGGGCCGCCGCTGTGGACCCTGGGGGGCCTGGGGGGGGCGCCGGAGCAGTGCGCCCACACCCTGCCCCGCTCACGCCTGACGGGAGGTGCACGAGAGGCGGCCACACCGGCTCAGACCAGGTCTCCCTGAAGGCCCGTGCCCACCCCCGGGGCTGCGGTCACCTCCCCCTGCTGGCCGGAGCTGTGAACTGCTGGACCTGTGAGCCCGGCCCTCGCCCTCGGGAAGCGCGCTGCTAAGGGCGGCGCCCGGGTGCTTTCTGCTCCTTCACACCCCCCGGAGCCTGGAAGGGTCGGAGCTGTGCCCTTGGAGAGGGGCTCCGAGAGGCTTTTCTGTGACAGGCACAGGAGGCTCGGAGAGGGGCTGGGCGGGTGTCCAGGGGAGTCCGCATCCCCGTGACTCCGCCCGGCCCTCTGGGGTGGGAAGGCCGGGAACGCACTGCGACCCTCAGCCCGCCTCCGCCCGGCTGTGCGGGCCGCCCGCCGTTTCTCTCCGGGGCGAGGGCGACGCTCTTCTCATCCAAGACGTGCGCGTCCTTCCAGCTGCAACTCGGAGATTTTTAAAAATGACCGAAGAGCATGAGAGTGGCTGTTGGGTCCCCTCTGTGTCCTGCCTGTGTGCCCGGGGCTGCTGGGTCCTCGGTGGCCCATGAGCCACTGACGGGAGCTCGCTGGCGCCCCTGCTATAAAGGAGTGGTCGCAGCCCCTTTCCACGGGGAGAGGACGCGGGGTGGCAGGGCACCTGTGTGAAGCACCCAGGTGCGCACAGGGGACCCGCAGCGGGGCTTCTCCCGAGGCAGGTGCCAGGTCAGGGCCCGCTGGGCGGTTAATGACCCGAAGCCTGGACACTTCGGCCGCGGTTTGCTCCCCGCCCGGTGGTGACGGCGTCCCCACCTGCCTGTGTGGCGTTGGCCGTGTTGGAAGTGACACTTGGCAAAGGAGCTCCAAACGCCTCTGTGAGAAGAAGAAAAAGGCTGCTTCTTGCTGATAAATGCTCTGCCTCGCGCCACCAACCGGGCAGCCAGCGCACCTGGAGAGGCTGCAGAGGGTCCGTGCCTGGGGCCCCAAAGCCCCCTCCCGGCCTGCCCGCCCCCCGGCAGGACCCGTCCCGGCTTCTTGCTCAGGCGGGACGTGGCCAGTCTGCTAACAGAGTGTGTGGTCTCGGGCCTCCTCGTGGGCTGCGGCCAGCTCGCCTTTCTTCTGGACAGCCGGTCTTTGTCCCCTGTCACGAGATGGTCCTGCCAAGAGTGTTCTAGAAACAGAGCTTCTGAAACACGAGCCCACAAAGGCCGGGTTTCACAGAGCAAGGCAGGAAAGCCATTCGCCAAGGCAAGGAGCAAAGTGCCAGGGGGCGGACGAATATCAGAGTCACGGCGACCCCGAGGACGTGGCGTGTCCAGGACAGGCCGCCCCGTGGGGCAGAGCCGCCTGTCCTCCTGGGCCGGGGCGGACGTCTGCTCAGACGGCGGTGGCGGCACAGTTCCAAAGTCTACCCAGACTCACTCAGCTGTCCACTCAGAAGGAAGGTATTCTGTAGTCTGAGTCCTAACACAGCGACGCGACTGAAGCGCGTCGCACAGCAGCACCAGACCGCACAGCCTCACCCAGCAGGCGGCACAGTGCAGCGCCCTCGCCCAGCAGGTGCGCACACGGGCGGGCGTGCAGCTGACGGCGCGGGCGCTGGCCCGGCCCTTCGGGCGGCCCTTTCCAGGGGCTCCCGGCCCCTCACGGAGCTGTTCTGAGGGTCACGAGGACCCACTGCAGGGGCAGGGAGTCTGAGTTCAGGGGTCGAGCTGCTGAGTCAGTAGCTGTGAGGGGTCCCGTCTGCCTGCCCCCCGCCCGGTGGAGCACTAGCAACAAAATGCCGTGAAGTCAGCAAATCAGCCCACCCAGCTGAGCAGGAAATTAAAGAAATGAATTAACCTGAGGGGTAGAGTCGTCTTAGAGACTGGGAACACAGAGGGCTGGCCCGGGTCCTGGAAGAATCTGCCGAGACGCGGGAGCTCGGGGCGCCTGTCGTGCGGCGTGGGGACGGCTTGGGGTCAGCGCTGTCCCGTGTGGACGCGCACTGGGCGGAGGCCGGCGTCCAGGCCCGGGGACGGTGGGCTGGGGGGTCGGCGGAGTGAAATGTCTCTTTTCTGCAGACACCCGGGTTCTTTCCAGCCTTTAATGTAAATCAAGTCATTTGTTACACCTGACACTTTATTTTCAAGTCTCCCTAAGCCAGGGTCTCCCGCACTGGTCCTGACGCCTTGTGGGGGCCATGAGGGCAGCGGGTGCCTGGGGACCCCCCAGCAGGTGGGTGGGGTGGGGGACGGGCCGGGAGCCCCAGAAAGGACCAGGGTGCTGGTGGTCAGCTTGCTGCTGCCTTCACTTTTCCTCAGCAAGACTGGACGGCCGGCTCTCAGGCCTCTGCTTCGTCCCCAGGGAAGTGGCCTGTCACCAGCTCCTAAGGCGGCGATTAAAACAGGCTGTTGCTGCCGCACCAGCACCAGGGCCGGGGTGGAGCTGGGTGGGACCGTGGACGACGTGTGCGGGAGTCGGTCAGTCCGCACGAGCGGCCGGACGTGCGGTGCGTTTGTGTGGCATGTAACCAGCGAACTGTCACAAGGGGCCCTGACTGCTGTACCTCCAGTTAGATGCGGCCGGAGAGAGGGCACATGGGGGGCGGGGGAGGAGCTCTGCTGCCCACCGTCCCCCGGGCGCCCTGGCCCCCACCACCCCGCCTTCCACCTCCCACGGCTGCCTCCCGGCTGCTGGTTTCTGTCTCACCTCGTCTCTCGCTGTGGGAGCTTCTTCCCAGAGCGCTGGGGGCACAAGCTGGGCACCCAGCGGGGAGGAGGCGCCGGCCCGTCCCCCTGCGGCACAGGCTGGGGGCAGGCAGGGGCTCGGGGGCCTCCCCGATGTCTGCTCCGCTCAGGTCCTGGCACTTAAAGAGGGCGAAGCAAGACACTGCGCTCGAGCCCCGCCGCGTTTTGTTTAGGGCCCAGCGCGGTCCTGGGCCCTCCCAGCGTCCCTGTCCCCGGGGCACAGACCTGGATGGGCTGGGTCTGGGCAACAGAGCTGGACACGAGCACAGACAGAGGGTGTCGGCGGCGGACAGAATTAGGTGTTTGCCGTGGCTGCTCCTGTAGGACGGCAGGGCTGGGGGTCCCCGGGGGTGCCGGCTCCGAGTCATGCAGCCGGGCTCCCCCAGCCTGCGACAAGGGGCCGGGACATCGTTGTTCCCTCCGCAGAGATGAGAACACCGAGGCTTGTCTGAAGCCGTCGGCTGTTACTCATGGGAAAACCAGGGTCTGCTCGAGCCGCAGCCTGCTCCAGCGAGGACACGGCTGCTGCTCGGGCCACCACCCTGCTGTCACCGTCACCAGCTCTGCAAGGATGCAGAGGGCCCCTGGATAGCCCGTGTCGACCTTTAATTTGCTCCGGTGACGCAGGGCAGGAGGAGGCAGTGCTGAGGGAAGGGAGTGAGCAAAGTAATTACATGGGGGGGGGGGCAGGGATCCCCCCAACCCTTGGCCCTTCAGCTGCTCTCAGCTCCAATTTCCCCTTTCAGCCGGGAGAGCAGATTCCTAGAATTCCGTTCCGGCGCCTCCGCTCTGTGCACCCAGGGGCCAGGACCATCCACTTAGGAGTCAGCCCTCCCCGGACCCACCCTGCGGGAAGAAGCCAGCCGTGGCCCGCGGCGACCTGGCGGCTCAGCACCCAGGCCTGCCGCCCGGCCAGCGGGACGGCCGCGCGCGGACCGGAGCCTCCCACCCGGCTGGGCTGCAGGAGCGCCTGCCCTCCACCCCGCCGTCCGCCGCACGGAGCAAGTGTGATGCCGCCGAGCCGCTGGACCATCCTTGAGGAGTCCGCCCGTCTCTGCCCTCGCGGGCCGCCTGCCCGCCCTCCTCTGAGGATCCGCCCCTTGGGAGCCCACGCCTGCTGCTCTGCCTCCCGGGACACCGGCTGCAGCTCGGCAGAAAGACAGGCTTGGGGAAGTCGAAAGGATTTTGGCCAAAGGCTGCTGAGCTGCCAGGGCCACCGCTAGGGGGCCCCATCTCGTATCGGAGGCCCTTCTGGGTGGGAAGCTGTGGGCGCTGGCACCGGGCTGCAGGTTCGAACCCAGACCATCTGTCCGCTGGCATCAGAGTGACACGGGGAGGGGCCCTGGGTCTCCGCTTCCTCGGCCGCGCGGCGGATCCCGGGCTCCGTGACTGGCGTGTGTGGCAGAGACACGAGGCGGGGGCCCGCCCCGTGGCCGGGGTGCTCCGTCCTTCCGTCAGGACAGCAAGCTGGGGAGCCTCCCGTCTCTTCTGTTTCTACCCTGAGACCAGACAGTGGCAAATCCTGGTGCCTTTACCTTCAAACCAGCCCCGCCTCCGGGTCCACGGCCTAGACCGCAGCAGGGGCCCCGGGGTCTCCTCCCCCCGCCCTCGGCCCGGCCCCCGCTGCTCTCAACACCTCGCTCCCTGAATTCTTGCTAAAACGTGGCCAGATCACCACAGTCCGCTGCAAGTTCCTCGCGCCAAGGAGAAGGTGCAGTCCTGGAAGTCACCTCGGCCAGCGAGGCTGAGGAGAAGCCAGCGAGCCGCAGAGGACCTGCGCGCCCGGTCGTACACCTGACCAGGACCAGGCCGGGGTGGAAACGTCCTGCCGAGCTGGACGAGAGGCCACCTTGCCCTTCGTAAGGTGGTTCCGGTTTCCTGGCTCCAGCCCTTGGGGGCCAGGACGGTGGGCGCAGGCGGGCGGGCAGTGGATGGGAGCCCCTGGGCTCTTCTGCTCCGAGCGTGAGCCACACTCAGCGCCTCAAACACCTTCACCCGGGCCCTGGAGGTGGCCCAAGCCCAGCAGAGAAGCCGACTCGGTCCCTGGCTTCGGAAGGCGGGGGCACAGCCGCCGAGGGAGCCTCTGCACCTTAAGCACCTGCAAAGGCGCTATTGACCCAAGTTGTCAAGGGCAAAGAATGAAGAACAAGTTCAAATACATGTGAACCTCAAACCGACAGTATCAGGTTACAGTTGTTTAAGGGACAAGCCGTAGGGGGTGGGAAACTGCAGGTGTGATGATGGGCCGCAAGGCACAGGGGATCCTATCTCCAGGGCCACAGGTCTGGTGTCTCCAAACCCTGGATATTTCCCGAGGCCCCTCCATGCCCTGCTGGGGCACAGAGCCCAGTCTCGGGGTCCGGTCTCGGGGTCCGGCACCGACGAGCGTCCTCTTGCCAGGGTGCAGAACCATGACACGCCCTCACTCGGGGACATCTGGATGAGGGATGCTTGCCGGGGGCAGGGAGGGCGGGCAGTGCGGGCTGGGGGCAGGCACAGGGAGCGCCGCCTGCCTGTCGGGGACTGGTTTATCCAGTTAACTAGCGAGCCACCTGGCGGGGCCTCTGGGAATGGAGTGGACGCGCAGACACTAGGAAGGACAAACACGAGGGGGCACTAAAGTGACCGGTCCTCCGTGTGCAGCCGGGGCCCATGTGCCCGGGGGTGCTGGGCTGTCTGAGGCCGGGGGGCGGGCCTGCCCTGCAGATGTGGGGGGTCCCCAGGATGGAGGTGGCTGTTGCCTTCCCGGGTCCCACACTTTATTGAGTGACGCCTGCGAGACCTTCCGAAGCCCTGGAATAAAGCCTTTTAAAATGCGCTTCCTTTCTCGGGTGACAATGGAGTGGGAGGGCCTGCTCTCGCTGAGACTCTGACTCCGCTGAGGGCGTGGGCTGCCCACCACACCCACTGCCCGGAGGGCACTTCTGATCTGGAGTTGCTCGTTCAAAAGCAAAGGCGAGGGGCAGCCCCAGACAGGAGGTCCCCAGGCCAAGGCAGGTTCAGGGCCCAAGTTCACAGAGCAACGGTCTCACACCAGGGTCGGGCCCCCGGGAAAGCAGGGCTTCCTGCTCAGGGGACCCCGGAGGGTCTCCGCTAGCACTGGCTTGCAGCAGCCACGTGGGCCAGACTCTCTGACTCTCACGCAAATCCACGTCCCGCACGGTTCTGGGAAGGGGCTCAGCAAGCGGCCTGGCGTCCCCGCCCCGAGCCCCAACCCTGCTGCTGAGCTCCTGCTGCTCCCACTTGTCCCTCAGGCCCTTGGAGGACCCCTCGTTCCCCATCGAGAGGAGGTGACAGCCGCCACCCGAGGGCTCCTCACCCGGCCCGCCCCGGCCACCCTGGAGTGCCGCGCCCGCCCTCACCTGGTCCCCGGGAGAAGCGCTGGGGGGGGAGGCGGCTTGGGGCGCACTGAGCGGGCTGGAGGCGGGCTCCACCCAGCGACCCGACCCTGAGGCCTCTGTGTGAACTGGGGCCTCTCCTGGGCCTCCCAAGCCTCGCATCCAAGTCCCCTGCTTCCTGCACCTGCCACCGGCACGCCTGCCTCTTGGTCTGTCCAGTTTCAAGTTTCGCCTGGGAAACTCCGAGCCATGAACCAGCCCAGGGCAGAGCGCGGGTCGTGTCCCAGTGAGTGCAGCTCCTCAAACCGCCGCTTCCATTCTGAGAACGTGCGCTGGATGCAGGGTAAACCTTGACTTGTCTGGGGCCCCAGTCACAGATGCCGGCTGCCACCTATGGGACCCCAGTGCCCCTGGCACCCAAAAGGCCGACAGGGCTGTGCTCAGCCTGAGAACCAAGCACGGCCTTTCCACTGCCTGGACCTCGGGCCACCAGCTTGTGCGTCCATTTGGCTGGGCTGTGTGCCAGGGCTGGGTGCCCTGTGACTTTCAGATGAGATAAATGCTGAAATCAGCTGACCCAGGTAGGGCCCCTTCCTGAGCTGCACTGCTGTGGGGTCACACCCTGCCGGTCCCCACAGCAGGTCGGGGCCCAGGTGCCCAGTGCCCTGTGGTCTCTGCTCCTCTCCCGCGCTGCCACCCAGCGAGGCAATGAGAACGTGACCCCTCGGTGAGGACGGCGCGGCAGCGTAGTGTCAGCAGCCGGGAGCCGGCGCCCACCCGGACCCGTCCAGGGGGCTACTGGGCATCGTCACTGAGTGGTCCCCCAAGGGCCCCAGGAGGAGGGGTCTGGTCCAGGTCCCTCGTGTCCCACAGACGGGACCCTGAACCCAGGGGTTAAAGCTTGCGGGGATTAAAGGGCCCAGCACGCGGTCCAGCACTGTCACCTCCGTCCACACGTCTATATCACGACAGCCACAGTCACTCTCGCACTTGCTTATGAGGGGCCTCTCGGAACAGCACAAGCCTTGGCCTGGCAGCTCCAGCAGCCTCCTGCCCGGGGCTTCCTGGCAGGGGCACCAGCCGGCATGGACCTCGGGGTGCCGAGTCCAGGGGTGCGGGGAGAGGCTAGGCTCCTGTGCCAGAGCGTCCCCACCTGGCTCTTCGTGCCCCCCGTCCCGGGCCTGGGTCACACGGCTGTGCAGGACAGAAGAGCTAGGATCAGGTGACCGTGGCACTTTCCCGAGTGCCAGCTGCCCTGGGACAGCAGGTGTCGTCTGAGAGCATCCTGGACCCGCAGCCCTGCCTGTGAGAGCAGAGACCGACCAGCTCCTCAAACCCTGGTGTCCTTGACAAGGCACAGCTCCCGTCAAGTATCAGCACCCAGGCTACGAGACAGGGACGCGTCACACTTGAAGGAAGCAGCGACTCGGGGTGGGCTGTGGTTTCCAAACCAAACGCCTTCATAGGAAGACTAAGTCCTCGGAACAAACGGGGCGCGAGTGAAGGGGTGGCCCCGCCTGGCTCGAGCCCAGGGGCCTGTGCGGCTCAGGTCACCTCTGCGGCGAGGGCGCCTCCCCAGCCCGAGCCCCAGCCACGCCTCCGAAGACGCTCAGACGGCCTTCCCGGTGGGACCAGGTGGCCTGGGGAGCCCGCAGGCCCGGACTCGGCCCCTGTCCACACGGCACTCAGCCGCCCTTCTTGAGAGCAGAACGGCACAGCGGAGCCGGCCGACGAAAGCTCGTCAGAAGTCCCGGCGCCTGTTTGGGCCTCTGCTTCCAGAAGAAAGGAGATGGGCCCCTGCAGGCCCCGGGGGAGGCGCGCGGCGTGGGGCGGACCAGTCCTGGCTAAACGGGCTCTGGGGGGCGGGGGACGCGTGACCAGGCCCCGCGCTGCGACATGGCCGCAGGACACCCGCACTGTCGCGTCCCGCTGGAAACCACGCCGAGGTCTCGGGTGCCTGTCCTCCAGGTCCTGGGGGCCTGGGGTCTCCCGAGGCTCAGGTCCCACCTCTCGTTCGCTGACGGGGCCGGGTAGGCGCCGGCCTGGAGCCCCTGAGACGCCGGGGACGGGTCCTCTCTGGAAACGCCACCTCGCTGTGCCGCCCGCACCGCCCACCCCACCCGCAGTCCCCACCGCGGGCCTCACGCGTGCGCCCGACCCTCTGGCCCAGCAGAGGCTGGCGAGGGGACCCTGCAAAAATGCCCACCTGTTTAAGCACACCCAGAGCAGCAGGTGGCCGGGGCCTCGCGCCCCCACGTCACCACAATCCAGCTCACCAGAAATCCTAGAAACTCCAAGAGGAATGAACCGGACCCAGCGATGCTCGTATGGGCGCCTAACGGAGCCCTCTCTTGTCAAACAAGCGCTGGCCCAGTACCCCCGGGGAGGGAGAGGACCCGGGGCCTGGGCGGCCTCCTTCTGTCTGTCTTCCTTGTCCTGGTGGACCGGGGGTCAGCCCTCCCCTCCCCTCCCCTCCCACACCGGCTGTGGGCACCCTTCACTTTGTCTCCAGTCACATTTTGTCAACACTTAGTGGAGGCGTAGGGGGGGCTGGGTTCCCTCGCAAGGGAGGACGAGGGTGTCTCAGGGCCAAGCAGCAGCAGCTCCCGTCCCGCTGGAAAGGCCAGGCTCCCTGCCAACAGTGTCCTAGAAAAATCCATTCGTTCTCAAGGAAACTTGAAAGGTGGAAGCACACACACCCCCGGCCCCAAAGCTCCCCCCGACCCTGCAGACCCTTCTGGCCGCGAGCCCGCTCTGCGCTGCAGCCTTCGTTTCAGGGAAGGAAGAAAGCAGGGGCTTTGCACCTACGGCCTTGCTGAACAAAGGGACGTCCTCAGCTTGGTGATCAACAGCAGCAAAGGCCATTTTGTCACCTTACATCAATGCCACTCCAACACCCCGCGTACAAATCACCCCAAACATCAAGAACTTGCCGCCTGGGAAGTTCCAGCCCCCTGGGGACCCCAGACCCTGCAGGCGGGCAGGCGCCCCCACCTGGACGACTCTCTCAGTGCTTTGGTGGCAACAACCAGCCACAGGTGCTGGAAACAGGAAATCCTAAAACTGTAGAGGCCCCTCCTCCTGCCCCTCCAGGTCCCCCTGGTCCCCCTCAGGCAACATCTAGGGTCTAGCCCACCCAGAGAGACTCGGAAAACCTGCGCGCCCCCGGGGTGGTGGTGGGGGACCTGCTGCAGGGGCTAGGAGAGGGGTGATGGGGGGTGAAGGGACTGAGGGGTAAGGGCTGTGAGAGGAGAGGGGAGTGGAGGGCTGGGGGGAGGGAAGGGGACGGAGGGCCTGGGGGCAGAGGGCGCGCGGAGCCTGACCCGCCCCCACGGGTGTCTAAGTAAGAAGCGCCGAGGGGACGCGGCTACCACAGCCCCAGGGAGGGTTCGGAGCCCTTGGGACCTACGGGGGCGGGGTGGGGGGCGGGAAGGGGCAGAAAGAAGGTGAAGGGGCGGAGCGCCCTCAGCCTTACTGCCCTGTGCCTGCGACCCGGGGACCCCGGTCGGCGCGCAGGAAGGGGGCGCCCCCCGCTGCGGAGATGGACGCGCTCACCTGCGAGGGTAGAGGTCGCGGTCTAGACATGGCTCGCTGTTACGGGTCCGGGTCGGGGTCCGGGTGGAGGTCGGGGTCCGGGTCCGGCTCTGGGTCCGGGTCGGGGTCCGGGTCCGGGTCGGGGTCGGGGTCGGGGTCAGGATCCGGATCCGGGTCGGGGCGAGGGTCGGGGTGAGGGTCCAGGTCGGGGTCGGGTTGGCGGCGTGCAGCTGCGGCCGCTCCGCTGGCGTCAGGCTGGTACTCACGCGGCGGCAGCTGGGGGGCGACCCCGAAGGGGCGGAGCCGGGGCTCGGGATTGGCCGGCGCCCCCGCCCCGCCCCCACTGATGTTGAATTGGGTCAACTATAAATTGAAGATAAATGCAGAGTCTGAGAGAGTGACTGAGTGGACTCAGCAACGCAGGGTCTGATTTGGGGTTACAGTTACAAATGTACGTTTTTTAAAAACCAGCACCACCTTACGGAATTATGAGATTTTAATACAAGTGGTATTATACTGAGTTGAGAACTACTGTGTTGCCAATGCTTGGCTACACAGCATTACGGTTTTGCAAAATTGCTCAGAACAACGGAGCAGGCTGCGTTCGGGCGCCCTCTGGCGGCAGTGTACGAGCTTCGGGAATTTTTTTCCAACTTTGCTCTTGGGTGGATGTTTGTGAGCTAAGAGGCCTCTTTGCAGCTGGTACTTGCCTCACTTTCTGTGGGGCAGTAGCACTCTCCTGGCTGTCCACACCAGCGTCCTCTCGTGCAGAATACCTGAACCAAGAGAAAGGCAGACAGCTCTGACAAGAAAGAGCGACCCCAAGAGCCAGTGTTCTGAGCCTCCAAAGCCTTGAAAAGCCCCGTCCCTTCGAGATGTCCCATCTTTTAGGCCTTGTCAGTGCAGCCTGCTTCCTTTTCTAGCTCAAAAATAGTCAACCGTTTTACTATTTCTTTTTTTGTCTTTTTAGGACAGCATCCACGGCACATAGGGGTCAGTTCAGAGCTGCAGCTGCCGGCCTACACCACAGCCACAGCAATGCCAGATCCGAGCCTCGTTTGCAACCTACACCACAGGAATGCTGGATCCTTAACCCACTGATCAAGGCCAGGAATTGAACCTGTGTCCTCATGGATGCTAGTCAGATTCGTTTCCGCTAAGCCACCACGGGAACTTTCGTTTTCCTATTTCTATTGTTCTCATTTCAACACCAACTGTAACTTCAGTTTCTACTTTCAATTACATCGCATATGAAATAGGTGCCTGTAAGTCAGCTGGGACGTAAACCACGTCTGCACACAGGAATACGCTTTAAACGGCGCCTCGGCTTTTCTCGGGCCTGGTGACCTGGGTACCGCTCCGCAGTCTCTAAATCCAGTTTTCCAGGCCAGACTCCAGGTCTGCGTGTTCACCTCTCTCTGCAGCCCAGCAACGTTTCCTCCTCCACCACCAGGGCCCCGCGGAGGAGATCCCGATGTCTGCTGTCTCGACCTGCACTTTCAAAGTCAAGGAAATTGCCCCCTCAGGGTGGCCCTTCAGAGACCCCAGCACTCCTGCTCTTGCGATGGCAGGATAAACACTTTGTTGCCATGGGAACCATCTGTCTGTCCATCTGGGCTGTTTCTCGCCCACAAAACCAGGTGCTCAGAGATGTCACAGGTGCCCTTGGATGAAGCTCTTTGTTTTGTTTATCGTGCTTATCGCTGAGCAGATCATTTTACATTCCAGCTGCTAGGGAGAGCTCTGCCTCGTGACCCGGGGCTTTTCCTCTCCTACTATTTCATCCCTTTGGAAGGCCCCCAGCGACATGCTTGCACCTGTGGGCGGTCCGTTTGCACAGTAGCCCGGAGTGTCTTACTGCCGCCACCGGCTTCTGCTTCAAAACCGTGACATCACCGTCATTACCAGCCTTCCATCGTCACCGTCACTCTTAACGTCATCATCCACCATCATCACAAACCCCACGATCACCGTCACCTCCACCATCACCTCCGGCATCACCTCCACCACCACCATTATAATCACCATCACCTCATGGGGTGGGGAGGAGTGGGGGGGGTCAATGGGCAGGTGTGTTCTGGAATGTTCCGGCGTGGGAATGTCTGATGGATAAGAGTGGAGAAGCCCATGTGGTCCAGCCCTACCCCTTCTGAAGGGCAGGGAGCGGACGAGGTCACTTTGGAGCAGCTCAAGGCACAGCATGACTGGGGAGACAAGTGGCCGCGAGGGCAGGGCGTCGGGAGCTGACCGCGGGCACTGAGTCATCGCCCCGAGCTCTCGGAGCCCCCGCAGCGAGCGCAGCGGTCGCGGCTGGGGGGGGCCAGCAGGGCCTCTGCTGCCCGGAGAAGGGGTCATGCCTTTGCCGTTTCCACCCACGTCGCTGGCGGTTGCCACCCGCATCCCTTCCCGTGCCCCAGCCGGCTCCGCTGCGGCTCCACTTCACAGCCGAGCCCCGCACGGGCGGGAGGAGCCGGAGCCCGTTCTCCGGGCCCCAGCGCGGGCACGCGGCCCGTCCTCCCTCCTCGTGCTGCCGCCGCCAGGGCGACCGGGAGAGCGGAAGGGCCACGGGGACGGGACGGCGGGAGGCTTTGCCCTGAGATACCGCGAGGCCAGACACCATGGCCGTGATCCCGCCCAGGCAGAGGTTCGAGGAGCGCGGGCGTGTCACAGCGGGCCGTTCTCTGGAGTGATCTGACCTTGGAACGACCACCCACAGGCAGCCCTTCCGTGCGCGGGTCCTGGTGACTGCGGCTCTCAGCAGCCACCGCCTTCGATGGGCTGACCCAGCGCCTGGGCGGGTGCCCACCTGCGTCCCCCACACGGCTTTCTCCTCGGGCCCCGGTCCTCGCTCGTCCTCTCCCCCGCCATCTGCGGATTACAGGTGGCTCTTCTTGCACCTGTGGGCACCTGGCATGTTTCTACTTCGAAGTCTTCTCAGACCCCAGTGGCGAACGCCGTCAGGGGTAGCCGTCTGGGCTGGGGGCTGGAGCAGAGGCGGCTCCGCTCCCTCTGGGCGGAGCCGCTGCTCTGCCAGCTCTTCAGTCCCGCTGCGGTCGCCAGGCTCCCCGGCGGGAAGGCTCCGGGACTGGGCCTCACGCAGCACAGTGGCCCCAGGCTGCCGCCTTCATCCATCCTCAGAGCAACTCTCAGCGCCCGTGATGAGCCACACACCGGAGTACCGGAGATCAGAGCCAGTCCCGAGGGGAGAGTGGCGCTGGGGCCTGGAGGGCGGGCAGGGCCGGCAGCTGCAGGGGGCACGGGGGCGTCCGCCCCGAGCCGTGTGCTCCGTGCACGCCCTTGGCTTCCTTCCCGCCCCAGCCCTCCAGTGACTGGGACCATGTGACAGGAACTCTGTGCTCTGTGGCGAAGCGGCTGCCGGCAGAGGGAGGGCTTCCCCCAGGCCGGGGTTCGTGCAGGACACGAGCTGACTGAGCCGAAGCGGGGCCTGGTCTCAGGTCTGGGCCCACGGGTGGCTCCTCGTGCTGACCGGGAGGGACGGTGGGAAACACAGGGCCAGGCTCAGGGGACTCTACCCTGTCCTTCCCTGTTCCAGTATGGCCACCAAGTGGTCATCAAACACCTTTTTAAGAAACGCAAAACCTGTCAACTGCATGTCAGACTCCTGTCTAATTCATCATCCGAACGCGGTTTGGGTCTGAGTTTTGGAAACAGGGAGCGAGGGGACGTCCCCACGGGGGGATGGGGGGGGCTCCGCCAGGAACACCTGTCGCCTCCCATCGGCCGGCTGAGGGCCCACGCGGTCCCCACAGGGCCCCCTAAACCTGCAATTAATGGGATGCTTGGATTACACGGAACAGCCAAGCAGAGGCCTCGGAAGCTGTGACTGCTTTGAAGATTAAGTGAAAACCCCAGGGGAAGTTCTGACTCTGTCCGTCCCGGGCCTTAACTGCTTGGCGGCCTTTGGGGGTCTCCCGGGAGGTGGCCTCCCTGATCGACTCCGGGCCCTCTGGAGCCCGAGGGCACGGGCCTCAGGACCGCGTGGCCAGCAGGACGGCCCCCCTCCCTGGAAGCCCGCAGGACGTGGGCACGGGTGGTCCTGCCCGCGGCCCCGCGCAGGTCGGATGGCGCTTTGGTCATCAACGCCCCGTGCCTGCCCCTCCTCCGCGCCTCTCTCAGCGCTCCGGGCAGACCGAGGCGGTCGGGGTTCGCGTCCATCACGCGGGACACCCACAGCCCGTCCTGCCAAGCAGAGGTGTCAGCTGTTAGCGAACGAGCGTTTCTGTGCCGCGTGATGTGGGCGCGGGAGGACAGCCCGGCGCTGGCCTTGAAGTCTGGTGGGAGGCGAGAGAAGTGCAGCCAAGGACGTGACGGAAACCGAGGGGCCCGCAACGGAGGCCTGTCACGCGGCTTTTTCACCTCCACGTCAAGCGTGCTGTGTTTCTTTCCAGATTCCGAGGTGACTGGACTTGCAGACTGGAGACGATCCTGCTGAACCTCGGGGCCGTGGGGAGCCCGGCCGCCTTGGACCGCAGCTCTGGCCCGGGCGCCGAGCGAGTCTGCCTGGCTGCGCTAACAGAGGACCGAACACGCGGCGGGTCATTTTGCCTGGGTTCAGTCCCGTGAGCCTCACACGGCAAGGGGTGGAAGAACTCAGGAGTGCCGTGCTGGGCGGGCTGTGAGGACAGGGAGAGTGGGGGGTGGATCCCAAGCGTCTTCCCCGGTGGAGAGCAGGGCGCGAACCGGCCAATGATGCGAGTGCTTCTGGGGAGCGTGCCGCGTTTTTCTTCCTCTGGAGGAGAAGCATCTCCCGAAGGGTGTCAAGTGGGTTGGATCTGAAAGATCCGTTATGCCCTGACCCACGCGTGCGCTGATAGCATAAATTGTTCCGGGACTAAATTTTGCAAAAGCGGACAGTGCATTCCAGCCCTTTCAGGCGTGCGTGCCTGTAGGTGACCGCCCCGACTTCCCGGGCCTGACCCCTGGCCTGCAGGATGGAGGAAACCGCGGGACCACCCACCCCATCTGTGGTTCCGGGTTCCGGGGAGGTGATGGCTTACGCAGCCGCCATCACCACCGCTGTCACTGTCACCACCCCAAGGGCTGGCGGGTAAGGGGGGAGGTTGGCAGGGAATTTTGTAAATACGGGGTTTGGAAGCTATTCCTAAGGCCATTTAAAATACTCTGGTCTCACTAGTAGATCGGAAAAGGCCTCCATTTAATGAGAAGTCACTGAGGATAAAAACGTGTGTGAGTCCAGGAGTTCCCGTCATGGCGCGGCAGAAACAAATCCGACTAGGAACCTTGAGGTTGCGGGTTCAATCCCTGGCCTTGCTCAGTGGGTTAAAGATATGGCATTGCCATGAGCTGTGTGGTGTGGGTCGCAAATGCGGCTTGAATCTGGCGTTGCTGTGGCTGTGGGTAGGCCAGCAGCTACAGCTCCGATTAGACCCTGAGCCTGGGAACCTCCATATGCCGCGGGTGCGGCCCTAGAGAAAAAAGTGCGTGTGAGTCTGTACTTAGATTTTGTGGGGGACACGTGCTTACGTGAGCTCTGACGTTTCCCTTTGTGACGAGGTTATTCAAGCATCCGTTTCCTCAGGGACAGGTGCATGTTTGGTGGGGACTCCTGTGTCCTTGGACGTGGTGGGGGCTAAGCCACAGCGTGGCGCAAAAGCCCCGCTCTGAGCCCCTCCCACAGCCACGGCCGTCATGATGTGTGTCCTTGTCACCTTGGCACTAGGTCTCCAAGAACACAAGGCCATGCTCCTTCCAGCCTGGAGCCACAGGTTCTCCGGGCCAGACCTGCTTCCCTTTGGCTTTTTGTCCTGTTCCTGCCTGTTTCCAGTAGGTGGCAGGCCGACCCTGAAAAGGACACCATGTGTCCTTGGGGGACGCGGGGTTGCTTGTGTCCAAAAAGGACACCACCGAGGGTCCTGCCGAGTCTTGAAACTGCCACGATCGTCTCCCAGGAAGGGGTCTGGCCTTCAGCCAAAGGGGGCCACTGTTCGCTGGGGTTTTTAGGTTAGTTATGAGAAAAATCTGTAACGATAGAAAATCTGTAGCTTCTCTGAGTTTTCAAAAATTTGTATCACTCTTGTCAAGCTCAATGCTGCAGAGAGAGCGAACACAGGTTCTAAAACATCCCTGCTCACCACCCTTCTGGCACCGAAGCTATGTGCAGCTAGCTCACAGGTGAACTTTTTTTTCTTTTTAGGGCCGCACCCACAGCATATGGAGGTTCCCAGGCCAGGGGTCAAATCGGAGCTGCAGCTGCTGGTCTACACCACAGCCACAGCAATATGGGATCCGAGTTGCATCTGCGACCTATGCTGCAGCCTATGGCAGTGTCAGATCCTTAACCCCCTGAGTGAGGCCAGGGATCAAAACCTGCATCCTCATGCACACTACATCGGGTTCTCAACCCTCTGTGCCACAGTGGGAACTCCAACAGGTGAACTTTTAATAAGAAAACCACAAAATACTAGAAAGGGGAGGAAAACCGTGTTAATGGTGTTGGGTGGAGTTCCCACCTGTTTGGACAGCTAGGCCAGCAAAGGAGAAAGAAAGGTCCTGTTGGAAGGAGGGTTCCCGCAGCTGGGCAGAGGGGAGCTGTTTTTCCAGATTTGTCATTTTATTTTCTTTTATTATTTATTTATTTCTTGTTTTTTTTTGTCTTTTTAGGGCCGTACCTGTGGCATATGGAGGTTCCCAGGCTAGGGGTCTAATCAGAGCTGCAGCCGCCGGCCTACACCACAGACACAGCAACATGGGATCGAGCCGCGTCTGCAACCTACACCGCAGATCACGGCAACGCCAGGTCCTTAACCCACTGAGCGAGGCCAGGGATCGAACCTGCAACCTCATGGGTACTAGTCAAGTTCGTTACCGCTGAGGCATTACGGGAACTCCCAGACTGTCTTCTGCGTTTGTCACTTGTCTGTTTTGAACCCTGATGCCTGAGGTGAAGGGCTCATCAACCAGCTGCCTGACTGTGATGAGTCACTTTATTTTCGAGGTGTCCCCAAAGATCCGAGTCCTGTCACTCAACTCTGCCATCAATGTCACTAAAATATGAAAGGGAGCCGCTTTGACCCTGCACTCCTGCGTGCACATGCACACACATGCACGCTCACGCACGCACACGCACGCTCACACACACGCACGCACACACATTGCTTTTAATCGGCTCTGCTCGCTGTTTTCACCTTATGGTGAAGACAGAAGGTTACAAATTAAAAGCAGTAACCTCTCCAGGTGGAAGTGTTAATTTATTTGTGTGCTAATCGCTATGGCTTTTCCACCCATTAGAGATTTTTTTGAAAACACCTTAAGCCCATCCATCAGGACATCACCTTGAAAACCCTGTGGAAACAGATACTTTCTCTACCGCGAGCCCCTGCGTGTGAGAAGAGCGTGGTTAAGTCACCGCGCCCACTGCGCAAGGCTTTGTCTCTCCGGGGCGCCCCCCGGGAAGATGCTCTCCAGCCGCAGCCCCCCGCCGCTGCCCCGCGTTCCCGCGAACACAGCGCCACTAAGTCATGACGCTGCTGCTGCAGCTCCAGCCGAAAGTCTCAGCTCCCAGGTAGAAAGGGCTCAAGCATTCCTGGGACCCGGTTCTCCGTCCGCCTCATGCCATCGGCAGCTGTCCCTTCGACGCAGCCCAGACGCAGCGAGGGCGGCCCAGGCTCCACCCGCCGTCTGGATCCTTTTAAAGTAAAAGCACAACATGCGCAGTGTCTCCGGGGGATTCCTGGAGGCACCCTCTGTCCAATTCTTTACCGAGATAAGTAAGTTCGTCATCTCAGAAGAAAGGGCCTGGGAGCTTGGCGTTTCCAGTAATTTGCATAATTACTTTCTTCATTTCAAAAAAAAAAATTACTCAGCGACCATACTTTTATCACTGGATTCTCGCAGCCGGACAAGGCTTGTACCAGGCCTGTCCTCCGGTCTCGGGGCCGTGCAGGAGAGGCCAGCAGGGGAGAAGGACCTGCTCCTGGGTCGTGGCGGCTTTGGGGCAGCAGGATCGTCTTCTCACTTGAACTTTGAGCGACTTGTTCACTGAAACGCAGTCAGTCTGTCTTGGGGCCTTGGAAGCCCGCGCCCGGGGGCTCCCTTGCAGTTACTCGTCAATCTGGTGCAAAAGTTAGAGAATGACTCCGACAGCCAGTCGTGGAGAACTAAGGAGCTGGGATAACATGAGGCCTTTGAGAGATCCAGGGGACCTCCTAGTGGTACCCAGGTCAGTGACCTTGGGCGGGAGGCTGTGGTCGCCACGCTGGGTCCTAAATGCCAGCTTCGGGCTGGGGAGCACCCCCACCCTGGGGTCCCCGGTCCCAGTTTCCTGATTCTGGGCTGGTCGGCCTCACTAACTCCGCCTTGCTCAGGGGGCACCTTCACTGGCCTTTATGCAGAAGCAGCAGGGGCGTTTCTTCCCCTTTGCTGTTGGCCAGTTACTTGTCACTCGCATGTCAGTAGGGGATCCATGCTGGCCTTTCTTCAGATCTTCCAGGATGATGAAAAACTGAAAATTCCTTTTTTCCTATTTTCAGGCTCACTTCCTGGATTACTTGGTAACATTTAGATTTTTAACTAAATATTTCTTTTTTTTCTTTTTCTTTCTATGGCATATGGAAGTTCCCAGGCTAGGGGGTCGAATCAGAGCCACAGCTGCCGGCCTACACCACAGCCACAGCAACATGGGATCTGAGCTGCATCTGCAACCTACACCACAGTTCACGGCAACGCCGGATCCTTAACCCACTGCAGCTTGTGGCAATGCCAGACACTTAACCCACCAAGTGAGGCCAGGGATCGAACTCGCATCCTCAAGGACACTATGCTGGGTTCTTAACTCTCTAAGTCACAAGGGGAACTCCCTAACTAAATATTTCTAAAGTTTGTTGACCTTCTCCATAGGTAAAAAGAACAATTAAAATTAAATTACAAATCATTTGACAAATAAAAATGGACCAATTTTAATGAAAGCATTGAGCCTTTTAAAACGAAGTGCTTGAATTACGTCTGTTCAGCCATATTCATGTAATTTTCTTTCTGTATTTCCTTTGCCAATTGTCCTAATGCCACTGGGCATTACAGCCTGGGTCACGATACTGGAAAACGAGAGACAACACAGCGTGGATAACAGCGGCACTCACTGGAAACAGTAACAGCGCTGTTTGTCACAGTGAAACTCACTGAGTCGTGGCCAAGCGTCAAACCTCACTCTGAGCAGCGGCTCTGGGAGGCAGGTGCTCTTATTGCGCCCACTTTGCAGAGGTGGACACCGAGGCGCGGAGAACGAACCCAGCCCTGGACTGGAAGCTGGTCAGTGTCCACTCCTGACCCTGCATTGAAGGCGTGGCGTCTGCAGCCCGGACACCGGGGGCTGTGTCTGTCTTCTCGGTGCTGGGATCAGGAGTCCAGCAAGTGCCCGGCCCGGACAGGTACCCAAGGTCTCGGCTGCAAGAGCAGCACTTTAGCCGGAGGAGGGACGGCCTGTGGGGTCTGGAATGACGCGTACACAGATGTGACTCGGAGAGCTAACGGAAGAGTGTGTGTTAATCGAAAACTTCATAGAAGAGCGTGTTTGGATCGGAGAATTAACAGAAAAGTGTGTTTTGATTGGGGAAGTGGTGAACAGTGTGTTTGGATGGTGGAGGCGGCAGGTGGGCACCTTCACTCTACGGATGCTGAAGAGGATTTGGTATTTTGAGGATTTGCCTAATTTTCTCGAGCCCGGGGGCGGGGGGGTCATTCTATCTTTTCCTCCCACGGTCAGCTGTCTCCATCACCTGTCTCCTGACAGGACGAAAGGTTCTGGGTCGTAGAAGCTCTTATTTAGGTTACGAAACTTTGGCTTCTGGGGTTTGGGACTCCACGGGGACTTTCGAATCATTTTGTCAGGGTCTGTGGACCGCCTGCTGGGATTTCGGCGGGACTGCAGGGACTCTGTCCACGAAGCTGGAGTCTTTCTTTCCAGGAACGTTTATTTAGAAGTGATTTGATTTCTCTCATCAGAGCTTCACTGCCCTCACTTAGGTCTTGCACATATTTTGTTAACCTTGTACCCAAATCTTCTCCTTTTTGGATGCTGAAGCGAGTGGAGTTTCTTTTCCTTTTCTAAGTCCGCTGCTGGTTGCTGGAAGCACAGGCTTTCTACTCATTCTCTTTCCACTTGTAACCTGCTGTCATGCTTGCTAACAGGGCCGTCACCCAGTGATAATTAAAAGGCGGATCACGTCACGAAAGAGGCGAGCGTTTGGCTGATGAGCTGGCAGAGTGTTTGGACAGAGCTGAATTCCCTGAACGCCAGGACCACATCACTGCCTGACTTCACCCCTGCTTCACCGAGGGAGTCTTATCGCCTCTGGCCGCCCCGCCTGAAGGCCTGGCCTTGACCTCCTCTTGGCTCTGAAACGCCCCAGCCCTGGGCTGCCTCCTTCTCCCTGGGCAGAGGGCACGCCCCCTCCACCGCATGTCATTTTTGGAAGGAAAGACGAATCCTAACACGTGGGGGACTTAGGACACATTAGGTGATGGATACGGAAGTCGTGCTCTCAGGGGTTTTGCTGGGCTAGGGAACCGTCAGTTTCCACATCTCCGAGATACTGGAATGTTCTGGATGCGCTGTACGGCTTTCCGGAAAGAGCGAACCTGGGCATTAAGACATGTTTTATGTGAGTGAGTAGACGGGATCTGAGCTGAGGCGGCGTTATCTCATCTCACCATGTGATGCCGGCACAAAGAATGACCTTTCTGTCCCGACAGCTGGCCCAGCAGCCGCACCTTCCCCCGGGCGTGGAAGGATGAGCTGGGACACTGGCGTGTCCCCTGCCTTTTCGGAGCCAGGAGTCTGCGTCTGCTCTCCCTGGCCTCACCCCGCCCCTGTGCAGTGAGGGGGAGGCGGGGTGAGCGTGCGGTGGCACAACGCAGGGTCCTCCTGTCCCCCGCCTCCGGGCCGCTGGGATCGCAGAGGGCGGGAGGGGAGGCTGCCCGGAGAACACCCTCGTCCCTCTAGGCACAGAAGCTGCTTCCAGCGGGTCCAGGAGGTCAGGCCTTGTCGCGGTCCCTCTGCTGGCAGCAGCCTTCTAGACAACCGTCTGTGCAATTATTTGGAAGGCACACGTCTCTAGGCTCTCCCGGCACAGCTCCCTAGAAGGTCCCTGCCTCCGGTTCCCCGTGTCATAGGAATGTGAGAGACATTTAAGTCGTGGAGAAGAAGGGATTTGGTTATTTTTCTTTCGTTTCTTTCTTTTTTATCTTTTGTCCTTTCAGGGCCGCACCCGCGGCATACGGAGCTTCCCAGGCTAGGGGCCCAACCGGAGCTGTAGCGGCTACACCACAGCCACAGCAACGCAGGATCCGAGCCACGTCTGCGACCTACACCACAGCTCACGGCAACGCCGGATCCTTAACCCACTGAGCGGGGCTGGGGATCGAACCCACAACCTCATGGTTCCTAGTTGGGTTCGTCTCCCCTGCACCACAACGGGAACTCCGGAATTCGGTTGCTTTTCTACGTGGTGTCTAGAAGGTCGAGGGCACGGCTCTAAACCCGTGGAAACCGCCCGAGTCAACAGCTAGGTCTCTGGGCTGAGTCCTGTCTGCGGAGGGACGGGGCAGCGGCGGGAGCGAGGCTGGGGCTGGTGACCCCGCGACCGCTGCCTAAGAGCGGGGAGGGCTTTCCTGGCTTGTGCTTAAATCCCACCGCGGGCTCCAGATGGGTTTGCTGTTCAGCAGTCTGGACGTGGGGTCCGTGCCGAGCTGTGGGGCCGCGTCCCGGGGACACGCCCCGGCAGGTTCGCCGAGTTGCCGCAGGGCTGCGGAGCGGGACGCTGCCCCCTCTGCGGGTCCCGAGCTCCGCCTTCCAAAGTCCGCGCTTCCCGGGACTGTCACATCCTCCCCAGCAGCCCGCTCCTGCACCTGCGCTTGATTTGAAGGGGAAGCCATTTCACTTTCCCGTTTCTTCTCTCCCGGAGCCAGAGCCCGGGCCCGCGGCGTCGCGGTCAGGATGGCGTCTCAAGGGGAGAGCCCAGGATGGCTGCACAGAGACGGGCTTAAACCTGGCCCTGGAGGAGGTGACCCGGGGGTGTGCGTGGAGGGAGGACCAGGCCGGGCTGGCCAGCACCTGACGGCCCGGGGCCACGGCCAGCCGCTTCTCTCTTCTCCTGGGTCCTCAGGCTGAGGCCACGGCTTGGGAGGGGCCAGAGCGGCACTGTGCTCCCA
>PVHT021183605.1:262870-291443 GCA_004024745.2 Catagonus wagneri
GTGACTCGGAGCAGGTCCCCCAGTGCCCGCGTCTCCTGGGCTCATCGGGAGCTTTGGGTGAGCACCTGCCGGCAGGTCGCTGTGACGTGGGGCAGGCGCCGGCACCCAGGGCGTCCCCAGTCTGCGCCCAGGGGTCCAGGGCGGCGCTGTGGGTGCAGCACGCCTCCCCTGGGGAACAGAGTCCTTGGGCTGCAAGCACACACCGCACAGCCCGGCCACACTAGGGCCCGGGTCGGTGGGTTGGTGCAGTCACAGCGTTGGGCTACTGTCACCATGGCTGATTTTAGGACAGTTTCTTCACCCCAAAGAACCCTTCCCCCGACTACTCTCCATTCCGTTCCCCGGCCCGGGGCAGCCACAAACCTACGTCGTGTCTCTGTGGATTTGCCTGTTCTGGAGATTTCATATAAATGGAATGGTTCCAATAAAGCTCAAATGAGATAAAAAAACAAAAAGTCCGTGCACATCAAGTCAGCTCTGTTGTTAAATTTTGATCGTTTCCCGTGGATTTACTCTCGCCCCCGATGCTGGCTGCCTCTGATAACTATGTCCTTTGATCTGTCCCCATAACAATAATTAGTTGACAATACTCAGCAGCTGCAAGTCACCTGGACGCCGCTGGGTGGGTCGCTCCCTCCAGCATGCAGGCAGTTTCCTTTCCCTTTGATTCAAGTCCAGGTGAGGCATCGGAAGCGGAGAAGCAGAGCAGAGCCTGCTGGCACTGGGCGCTCACCTTGGCCGGGGACCATGGGCGCCTGGGGTGGCCTCTGAGCCCAGACCAGGGTGTCTCAGGAGCTGGCATCTCTTCTGAGGAGCTTTGCCACACTAACGGGGAGCAGAAGGCCGCTGACGAGATGCAGCTCGGCTGGGCGAGCAGTTAAGCCAGTCGTGGTGGCCACTTGGTCCTTGCTGACCGCTGGCTGTCTTACGAGGGGAGAGGACAGCGGCCGAGCCGGGGACACGGCAGGCAGAACTCAGATCCCCTGGATCTAACCAGACGTGAAAGGACGAGAGGAGGGAGGTCCGAGCCGGTTTCCACGTTGAGACTTTGGACGGATGAGGGAATCGAGCCTGTTTCCGAGGTGGAAACCACAGAAGAAAAAAGCGGTGATTTCGGGGGGCGCGGGGGGTAAGCGGGACGGGGAGGTGTGTTGATCTCCAGACCAGGCACGTGGGGCTGACCCGCGCGCGACAGCCGGCTGAAGACACGTGGCTCTGGGGTGGGGCGGGGCCGGAAATGCTGCCACCTTCCCGGCGAACGTCCCGCGTGCCCGCGCTGCGCCGGACACGCAGGGGTGGAGGGCGGGCGCGGCTCCGGGCGGCCGGGAAGTGATAACGGGACGGTAACAGCGCGGGCAAGGCAGCTCCTCCCCACCTCCGAGCAGAGCCCCCAGGCCGCTCCCGGCCCCCGGCTCCCCAGCGCCCCCGCACCCCCGAGGCCCACGGCCGAGCGCGGCGCCCACCCTCAGACAGCGATCCGGCCACACCTGGCCCCGGCCGGTGTGACGGAGCCGCGGCCAGGCCTCGCCATGCTGAGAGCGGCATCTCGGCGGTGCCCCGGAATCAGCCATTTAACGCCCCCCGCCCCCGCCCCCGCCCCCAGTTTCCGCCCAGGCGGCAGTCCTGGTGACTGGGCGACTCCCCGGACCACAGAGCGGGCCCGCTACAAGCGGGGCGGACACTGGAGAGGCCCTCCTGCTGCCTGGTCCCCGCCCCGCTCCCGGCAGGACGGCGGCGTTGCCTCCGGGAGGCGTGGGCTCCCCGGGCCGGGCTTGGCGTTTCCATCAGCAGTAAAGCAGCAGGTAATGGCCTTTCCCAGCACAGGTTTGTTTTATTTTATTTATTTTATTTTATTTTATTTATTTTACTTTTTGTTTTCTTAGGGCTGCACCTGCAGCATATGGAGGTTCCCAGGCTAGGGGCCGAACTGGAGTTGCAGCCGCCGGCCTACACCACAGCCACAGCAATGCCTGATCTGAGCCCTGTCTGCGACCTACCCCACAGCTCACGGCAACGCTGGGTCCTTAACCCACTGAGCGAGGTCAGGGATCGAACCCGCGTCCTCATGGATGCTGGTCAGATTTGTTTCTGCTGAGCCACGATGGGCACTCCCAAGCTTTTTGCTTTAAAATCTTTTGTTATCGGCCCAGATATCCCACAGGTGTCTTAGTGGGAGGAAAACCGTCCTTTATTGGACAGAGATCCTCTGGGCGTTTGGTTCTGTTTCTGAGCCGGGTGTGGGGAGGGACCCGAGGCCGGGTCTGAGCTGGAAGGCGTGTCCTCGTGCCTGAAGCTCTTTGGCGGCTCCAGGGCAGAGGCCGCAGGCTACGCGCAGCCCTTGACTGCCTCCACCTGCTTCTCTCTAATTCTGAGACCTCGCCGCCGTCGTGGAGCCCAGGGAGCTTCGTCTGCGCTTCTGGGTGACATCCTGGAATATCCCGACCGCTGGAATGGCCGCTCCGTCCTGGGCCAGATTTGATTCTGTTCCAGACACTGTTCCGATCATTCCTTTTGCGCCAAGATTCTGATTCCTTTTAACGTCTGTGACCCACAGGTGAAGTCCCAGTGTCACAGGGACAGCCCTCTGGCTGGAGCTGGACCTTCATGATGGCCTTCATCTGTTTCCCCACCAGAGACATGCTCCCAGGAGGCCACGTCCAAGCCGGCTGGGCTGCCCTGAGGCCAGGCCGTCACCCGGAGGGCTGCTCTGAACTGGGCAGGTCCAGCGCGTTCGCTCTCAAAGGCCACCCACCCCTTGCAGGTCCGCGGGGAAAGGCGCCACCACGTTTGGCACGAGGGGGTCCCGACTCACACCATAGGGTCCCCTGCCGAGGTGCCACATCCCCCCGCTTCCAGTGCTCCTCGGAAATACACAGTTGAAGAGCTGCTCTGTGGACGCTGCAGGCTGTCCTGCGTCTGGTCCACCCTCCCCCCATCGGTCACGCTCGCTCCACCCCAGTGTCTCGATCGGGGGCATCTGGTGAGGGCTCCGAGCACAGGTAGATTTGGGAGCTCAGAGGATCCCATACAAGAGGGGCTGGGTCAGGAAAGGCATCTGAACGGTCGGGCAATTGCCTGGAGCTTGGCGGGTTTGGGTGGGTTAGGGTTAGGGTTAGGGTTAGGGTTTAGGGTTAGGGTTTAGGGTTTAGGGTTAGGGTTAGGGTTAGGGTTTAGGGTTAGGTTGGGTTAGGGTTAGGTTGGGTTCGGGTTAGTTGCTGGCGGTCTTGGTGGCAGGAGATGGGAGGCTGGGAGGCTGTGCAGCCTTTGGGAGCAGGGAAAATGAACGAAGTGCTGTGAAATATGTGAAATGTCCTCAAGACTCACTTGGGGCTCAGGTTCGGCAGGAGATACAATTTTACGGAATTTAGAGTCTCCAATTGCCTTTGCCTCCTGCCCCCACTGTTGCTTTGCCTGCAGAAATGTGCAGGGGCAGTCACTGGCTGTTAGAAAGTGACAAGGCCAGGCCCAGAGTCAACTGGAGAGAAGCACAAAATAGTGTCCCAAGGTTGCCCTATTTTTGTCAAAGACGTGAAAATTCAGAAGACAAGGTTTTCAGAAATAACATTAATTTAACAGGGAAAGGGTCCAGCCCGCTGCTGGGAACACGGGGGCAGAGTCCAGAACCCAGGCAAGTGAGTTCTCATTCCTAGGGGCCCAGGATGGAGTTGGAACCCCTCCGTGAACCGAGGTGGCCCCACGGCCCTGTGGCTGTGGCTGGGGCTGGCAGCACAGGTTCAGGGGAGAAGGCTCTCTGCAGCCCTCCCCAGTGGCTCCCCAGGCACGGCCGCCTGCCTCCTTGGGCGGCCTCGCTCTGCCCGCGTCTCCTCCGTCCCCCTGGACTTTGCACTCTGCCCGCCACCTCGCAGGGTCTGCTGTCACGCTGTCCTATGACACTGCCGTCGGTCTGCTTGATGTTCTGCTGCCGGGCTGGGACTGAACTTCACGAGTCCTGTGTGCTCAGAGCCCGGTGTGCGTGTTGGGGGGCGGCACGGGGTGAGGTCTCACTAAGCCTGCGCTCGGTGGCACAGGAACTGGGTTGGAGACAGACGAAGGTCCAAAGCGGAGGGCCCCCTGCAGGCCGGCGACGACAGAGGCCCTCGAGAGCAGGGGCTGCGGAGGTGGGGGTGGGGAGACGAGGCCAGGCAGGCGCTCAGCAAGTGCTGGGAATAACAGTGCTGGCATGTATGAGCGCGTGGTGTTTGCCTGTCGCTGTCTACACCGTTTTCTCCCGTTGGCACCCAGGGAAGTGTTGTTATTAGCACGGACTCACTGGAGCGAGAGGCAAGGCTCAGGCTCGGGGCCCCAGCTTGCAGGCGGTGGGGTCGGACCCGAGCCAGACCTTCCTGAGGCCAGACTCCCTGAGGTTAAACCCTGGGCTGTTCGAGCCGAAGAGCCGTCAGGATGAGGCCAAGCTGGGGCGTGGTGAAACGGTTTGTTTAAGGCACTAGTGTGACTCTGAAAACGTCATCCTGTATAGACGTCCTTGCCCAAACCCGCCTGGTGGGCCCGAGGTGGACCCCGCGGCTCCAGGAACAGGCACAGACTCTGGAGCCGAGGGACGGAGGCAAGGCAGCGTTTTAGGCGCCCTGGAGACATTCCGCGGCCTGCGCGCCGAGGGCGCGTGGCTCCCGCCCGCCCTGTCTGGGGGGTTCCGAGGTGTTCGGTCAAGGCTCTCTGGGTGCAGAAGCCAGAGCTGCGACGGGGAGGCGGGGGTCCCGGATGTGAGGATAAAGGGAATCAGGCCTTGTCCGATGGCTGCCTTTGTCCCATGGGAGCGCTTGGCGCTCAGAGCCACCCCTGGGAGAGGCAGTGAAACCCCACGACCATCGTGGAGGGAAGGGCGGATGGGCAGGTGCGTCCCTGAGCTTCGAGGGCCCTGCGGGGACTTCTGGGCGCACATCACCGTCGGCGCCCCAGAGGCGTTGTTTTCCTGGCCTTTGAGGTCTCACAGGGGAGGGTGTCATTGCCTGGGGAGAAAGGTGCCTCCCTGCTCCTTGTCCCTTCAGGAGAACACACACCAGCTTCTCCCTTCGCACCTGAAGCCTCCCCACCCCGGGTCCAGATCCAGATTTGGGGCAGGACGCCCAGGCGGGGCCGCGAGCCCCGGATGCTGGGTGAGCCTCGGGCCCGGGACCCCGGCAGAACCACGCCTGGCCCCGAGGGAGAGCTGTGTCGTCCTGGGCACTTCGGCGATGACAGCTTCTTACTCTAATTCTCTCTCTTTGAACACAGAAACGTGTATCAAGTTTCCCGGCGTTTCTCTGTCTATTCCGAGTGCTGCTCGGCTTGGCTAAGCCCCTGACAGCAGGGAAATGCCCCTGGCTGGCTGCAGCCCTTGCCATCGTGTGGCTTAATTACAGCTTTCTCGTCCCCACCGGCACCACGCAGAACGAGCGGCGCTCAGATGATCATCCGACCGGAAATTTGTTTTAAGCACCTGAGCCTGTAAACAGCACGTTCCCTCTGACTCTGCTGATCCCAGAGCGTCTGCGGTTAAATTACAGGTGCGTGAAGAAACCCAGCCCTCCTGCACCGCCGTTTTCTCTGCACGGGGTCACACTTAATTTTTTCAAGCTAAGCCAGGAAAGCAGATTTGTACCTAACAGGCAGGCATGGAAAGGAGCTGGGGCCTGTCACTGGGTCCGCCATCCAGCCTGTCCCGGGCCCTCTGACCTTCCCGTCCGTGGGGGAGGCCGAGAGCCTGGGCACCACACCGGGGCAGGTCCCTCGGGGCTTCGGCTTTGACTCAGTCAGCAGTCCTGAGCATTCCACCTGCTTGAAGCTTGAGCTGATGTCGGGGAGATGATGTTACTAAGCAGCAAACTCTTAGAAGACGGACGCAGAGGGACGCTGGCAGCCTCTGGCGCCCGACAGCGTGATGCCGGGCGGCTGCGTTGGTAGGAAGCGGCCGTGGCAGGAAGATCCTGAGTTGTGGGCGTCGAGTTCCGGGGAGAACACGGCCGCTCCTGCGGAAGCGGAGCTGGTGCGGCGCCTCCCCGGGTCTGAACCTGCCCAGAGCGTGGCCGGGAGGGGCAGGGGCTGCGGGCGCCTGGAGGGCATCGGGCTCCGGTGGGACGCGGCTTGTAAGGGACCATCAGCGGGGTGGCCGGTGGGCAGGGCTGAGGGTCCCGCAGATCCCGGGGGCCCTGGCCAGGGCCGCAGGCGTCCTTCCTCCGAGGACGGGAGCCTCGGAAGGGTCACAGGTTTGACCAGCCCGCAGAGCTGGCTCGGGGCCGCGCCGTGGCGGACAAGGAGTCCGGGTGGAGGTCGTGAGGACACCGGGGCGGCCCCGGGCAGGTGGGGACCGCCACTGACCTCGAGGGGCTCAGCCATAAAACAGGGTTGGGAGCCCCTTGCCGTGGGGCGGGACTGGGGGCGACCCCACCTCAGCAGAGCTGATTCAAGGTCATGGGTCAAGGCCACGCCCTCTGGAAGGAGGGCTGGCTTGGGTACCGGACAGGAGTTCAGAGGCAAAGGCCAGGCTGGTGGCTCTGGGGGCGCACGGAGGGCGGGGCTGGGGCAGCGCTGGTGGAGGGGAGCCCTGGGCACAGGCTGGAGCCGGGGGGCTGCGAGGGAGGGCCGGCGGCATTCCTGTGACTCCGCCGTGGCCTTGGGGCCTCCCGTCATCTCTTCTGTCGTCCCGAGTGAGGACGCTGCCACCTGACGGGGGAGGGGAGGCCTGGGCGCAGGTGAGCCGCCCCAGGTGGGCCACAGCCCTGGGTCCCAGCGTGACTGTCTCCAGACCTCGTGCCAGGCGACGTCGTGCTGGAGGGCAGCGTCCCCACCGCGGCGTTTTCCCTGGGGCAGAAGTTGAGGTTGATCTGGAGAGTGGAGAGGCCAGAAGACTGAGGACCGACTGGCTGGGAGGAGGGGGTCCCCTTTCCGTTCGCCTTTCTCCAGCGGTCGTGGCCGAGCTCGCGCAGGGCTGAGTGGGCACAGGCAGGGCGCCGCCACGTGTAGGCGGGAGTTCCCTCCCTCCCTCCCGGGGCCATCACACCAGGGCCCAGACCACTGGCCCTGGAGGCCCCCGCCTCCCCGTCGCTGCCCGAGTCCCCACCATGCCCCCCGCCCCCACCGCACTCCCCTCTGCCACCATCACAACCGCCCAAGCCCTTTGCTAATTGTCCCTGCGTCTGTCCGTGGCAGCCGCAGGGCTGTGACCCCTCACAGGTCATCCCTGCCCGCCTGACGAGCAGCCCCCCCGGGACCTGGTAACCGCAGGGACTGGTTCAGTCCCTGAACCCCTTCGGCAGGCGGATCTGTCGGACGCCGGGTTCCCAGGCCGCCCTCTGCCCTCACGCATCACTGGCGCGAGCCGTCTGTTTAGTAAACGGCCACGCGCGGCGGGTCTCTGCCTCCCGCACAGGCCGCCAGCCCGCAGGTGGAGCCGTCCCCGCCAGGCCAGCGCTGCTGAGACCCCAGAAGTGAGACGCTCACCGAGAACCTTCCGGAAGCTGAGCTGCCCGCATCCCGGCACCGCGCCCCCACCTCTGCCAGGGCGCGGGCACCGTCACCGCCTCGCGGGGTGGGAAGTCCAGGCCAGACGCGGAGCCGGGGCGAGGCCGACCCCCGAACTCCTGTCTCCTGACTGCTCGCCTCGCTTTCCTTGTTCTGTCACAAGTGCTGATGCATATAAAGGCTCAGAGATGTGAGGGGGACACCCTGGTCAAGGCCTTACTGCTAGTTCTTTAGTTTCAAAGTGTGATTTATTTTTAAAAACCCACCCGCCTGAGCTTCACGGGACTGGTTTTCCCCGTTGCCCCAGGGCCCAGCCCTGCGGTGGCTCGTGGCGGCCCACCCACTCGTCAGGTTCCCCGGCGTGTGCCTGTGGGTTCCGCTTCCCAAAGGCTTTCTTTCTGCGAGACAGGACGCCTCACCCGTAGAGTTTCGGCTCACAGCCTCATTCTGCCCCGAAGAGCCCGCGGCTTGGCTTGTTGGGAGCTGGGACAGGTGAGGTCGCCAGGTGCCGACGCAAACACCGCAGTTTGTCAGCACAGAGAATCGGAGCTGGGCCCTTACTCCTCAGCTGGCACCCCGGTCACAGCCAGACGGGAGCCAGGAGATCAGGTTACGATTTTACAACGCACAGATTTAGGCTGTTGGAAAAAAAACCTCTATTGTGTCATAATACAAAGAACAATGGGCCACAAACTTTTCTCCCTAGAAAACTCCCCGGGCGGGGGAGAGGCCCGTCTGCCTGCTCAGATCAGTGCCGTCCTCAAGGACGGAGGGTGGAACCAGCCCGTCTCTCCCGCGGACCTTTCAGAACTTCCGGCCCCAGGACTCAGGATGGCTGACTTAGTAAAATGCAGTACTTGCAGTGAAGGACTGAGGGCCAGCACCTTCCTGGGAACCGGCCGCCCGGGCCAGCCCTGGCCTCCCTCCCCCGCCCATGCAGTTCGGCGCCGCTGCACGGAGAGCAGGGGAGGAGCGGGAGCCGGCCTGGGCTCTGAGGGCCGGCCTGGGCAGGGGTGCGGTCTGTGTGTCCGGGGCCTCCACTGCGGAGCCCAGAGGCACCGTGAGGGCACAGGGCTCGCGTGGATCCACGGGGGCGCCCGGCAGCCCGGCCGTGCTTCAGGCAAGGAGCTGAGCCCTCGTGGCGGCGCCGGGACCTGGGATGGGCGCGAACCCCTCCGTCTGCGTCCCTGAGACCCGGGCTGGGGCGGCGAGTCCCGGGCTCACCTGGACCGTGTGCTCCGTCCTGCACACGCTCCTGGCTCGCCTGCTCCGTCTTCCCGGCCAAGTCCTCCCTCCCTTCTGCTCCCTGCTCCTCCTGGCCTCCCCCCGCCCCCCGCCGGCTCCGGAAACACCCCCCCCCCAGCCTCAGGTGTTGCCTGCAGGACAGAGCCGGGCTGCGGCGTGGGCAGATCTTCGCAGCGGTCTCCCCACCCGCCCGGACCTCTCAGCTCCCCGACGTGGACCCCGGGCCTGGAGCCCTAACTCAAACCCTGACCTCCTGGAATATGGTTCTCTGCCCTGGGTGGGACTCGAACCCCACGTTCCTTCTGCCTGGGACGTCCTCACCCACCCCAGGCCCCCGCCAAGACCAGCCTTCCTTATGCAGCTCAAGTGTCTCTGCCGCAGCACCGCTCAGTGACTTCCCACTGCTTTTGCAAAGATGGCGTTTGCTGTCCTGTGTTGTCACTGAAGTTTGTGCTCAGCTTGTGTTTTCGCAGAGATTTCTGTGCGTATACCAGGAGCTAAAAACGAACATACAAATGAAAACCACGCCTCCCCACCTCTGCAGCCTGGCTCGTGCTGCAGCACCCCTCAGAGACACTGTCACAGGGTCCTTGGCTCCAGACGGCGAAGGAGGAGGGTCAGCTGGTGAGGCTGGGGGGCCTCAGCTCCAACGGAGAGACCCTGGGCAGTGATTAGGGGACGATGGCTGGTGACCAACTGCCGTGAGCTCCCTGGGTCACGGCTGACCAGCAGGTCAAGCTCCCGGTGCCTTGAGGGGACCTCGGAAGAGGCGGCGCCCTGGCCCCTCACCTGTGTCTCCTCCAGCCCAGCCCCCGGAACGACTGTCCTGTGAGCAGCACGGCCAGGTGGCCCGAGTCAGTGTCGCGGACAGACGGGGCGGGCAGAGGCCGTGCACGCAAGGTGTGCTTTCCCAGAGGGGGACGCCGAGGTCCAGGGAGTCCCAGTGACAGAGGCCCGAATCCACAGCTGGCCATCGCCAAAGCGGGGTTATCGCCCAATAAGAGGCTTCTTCCGGGGAGCCGGCCACTCCCCGGAAAGCGTCCCAGCCTCCCGGCCCACCCCTGCGGTTGCAGAGATGGCGGGTGCTGTGGGCGGGGACCACGCGCTCTGTGTCCGGGGGGATTTCCTGCGATGGTGTCCGGAGCCCCGAACAGAGTGTGTGGCTGTGTGTGGCCCCGTGAGCTGCTGGATGAGTGTCTCGAGAACAAGGCATCGTGTGGCAAGACCCCAGCTATTAGGTTAATAGACACTGAGATTTTAAAGGTCCTTCACAGGAAAGAGCTGTCACTGCGGGGCCGAATGGTCTATCGATCCGGAAGAGTTGCTGAGGAAGTGACTTATCTGTGCGACCCTGGTGCTGCTCTGAAAGCTGAGCCCCGGTTGTCTACCGCAGGGCTGTTTCCTAGTCCTGCATTTGTTAGGATGGCAGAGACGAGTGAAATGAGGACAGCTTTTGCTAGAATGGTCTGGGTATAACTTGTTCGCGGGTAAGGCCAGGGGCCCAGAAATTCCGCTCTTGGCGTCTTAAAGTCACAGCTCGTGGAAATGCTGCTTCTGGCATTTCCCGCACTGTTTACATAACGTGCTGGCAGGTGCCACGCTCGGCAGTAACTTACATTGCCCTCAGTGGCTCTGGGAGGAAGAGATCCTGGTCCCTGGGGAGGAAAGGAGGGTCCGGGGGCAGGAGATTAAGGGCGTCTCTGGCAAGGTCAGGAGATGGATTCCGGGGCCGGACTCTGTTCACTGACCCGCATCAGCACCGGGTCCCCACCCTGCCCTGGCGCCCACTTCAGAGAGAGGTCGCGGCGCTTAGAAAGCCCAAGGGAGAGCTGCAAAGGGGGCGGTAATTACATGCGCTCATGATGAGGTCACGGTTCACGGCCGCCACTGCTGCGCTCTGCGGAGCCCGCCTGACACCTGAAAACTCAGGTCAGGTTTCCCTGAGCCCTGGGCCGCCCTGTCCTTCGAGAGCACATGGCCAGTGGCCCAGATCCCGAGAGGAAGTTGCTGATACCCCCGCGCCCTCAGGTGCCGGCACCCAGTACTCCCATTGTCACGTAAGTAAACATCACGAGTTCCTGGGGTGTCTTTTGTCGGAGATGTAAAGTCTGAGAAGCAGTATGCTCTCTGGGAAACAAACTGACGAAGCAAATAGAAGCGGAGATTTATGTGCAGGTGTAGTCGTAAATCTCCCAACAACAATTTACAGGCTGGAAACCTCAGAAAGTGTTTGTTATAAGCAAACCTCACGTGGTCCAGGGTTTGGGGGTCAGAACAAGCCTTACCTTTTTTTTTTTTTTTGAGAATTACAAACAAAACCGCTTGGAGGTCGGCCAGCCCGGGGCTAAGTGGGCCCTGGAGGTGGGTGGCGGCCGGCTGGCCGGGCTGGGTGGCTCTCGACGCCCCAGGGCTGGGGACTTGCTGCGACGTCTCGTCTTGTCTGTGGCCGATTCCAGACGTGTTGACACTGTCTCCTGATCAGAGGCCGAGGAACCACCCCTGCTTCAAAGCGTGTTGATTTCGGAGCACGTTCTTTGATGCGGCAGCTTTGCCTGAGGTTCCGGGCGACTCTTGGAGAGATGGCTGTTGACTCCTTGGAGAAGGATTTTAAAACGACTGCCCTCCTGAGGCTAAGCTGGTGTAGAGGGAAGATCGCCCAGTACGGCTTTGCGGAGTCAGGCCGGCTCCTCTCCAGTCGGGGCCCAAGCCTATCAGGCTGATTATTGCATAGCGGCAGCTCTGTGTGTTTTATGAGTGAGCTTGCTCTGTAAACGCCACCCGAGCGCCTGTGCAGCCAGGGCGTGCGGCGCGGGGCAGGCTTGCGGCCGAGCACGCGTCTCCTCCCGGGCAAGTCAGCATCCTCAGGGAGCGGACGTGGTTGAGGGCCGAGGTCCCCGGCAGGGGTCTCCGTGGGGGGCACGCCTTCACGCGCTCACTTTGCCTCCCTGCAGATGCGGGCACCTGCGCCCTGCCGGCCCGGTTCTGCCTGGGGTTTGGCCCCACTTGCGTGCTGGCTGGCACGGCACCTTGGGCTCGGCAGCTGGTAATGACTTTGTTGACTAAATGCCCAAATGCACACAGTGCAAGGACGTACCTGCGTCCAGGGCGTGTTTCTTGTGGACAGAAGAGGCATCTGAAAACAGCACGTCTTCCACTCTCCAGCTCAGGGTGAGCTCCAGCGCGTTATAATCCTGGGTTTGGGTGTAGACAGGTGCCGCTGGTGACCAGCCTTTCTAAAGTAAGTTCACCAGGACTCCAGGCGGAGAGGCCACCGCCTGCCCGTCTCACACTCCCGGAGGGCGCGGACCCCGAGCGGCCCTGTGGGCGCCTGCTGTGCGAGGCCTGGACCAAAGCCCCGCGCCCCGGCCCAGCGGATGGGTTATCCCCCTGCCGGCCCCCCAGCCCTGGCCACCCTGCCCACCCGGGGCTCCGAGCCGCGCTCGGCACAGCTGGGGGTGGAGAGCCTTTGGGGCGCGGACGGGGAGGGCCCGGGGGTCTCACAGTCCCGGAGGCTGAGATGAGAAGGGAGCTGGCTGTTTGAAACCTCATGAATGGGTTTTAGCTTCATTCAGCAAACACGTCTGGGTCCCCTCCGTCCACCGGCTGGGGAGGAGGCAGCACAGAGCGGGCGCGTCGCCCTCGGCCTAGGGGGACCGTGAGCGTCCCCTGGGCCTCGGACTCCACTTTAGGGCAAGAGATGTTTGGCCGGAAACAAACCCCTCTGGGTGTTACGGCCGGAACATGACACGGACACCCTCCCGTATCCCCAGGTCTAGAAAGGAGCGGAAACAGAACAGCCCGTCCGCCTGCCCGGGGCAGGGAGACGCCTGGGGTCGGCGCGCGGGCGGCCTGACACAGCACACGGAGCCCAAACGCGCGGACCCGGGGCTCTCCCTGGACCCGGAGGCGCGGACGCAGGGCTCTCCGGCACGAAGCGGGCGGCCTTCACTCCGCCTGGGTCCATCTCCACAGGCCGGCCTCCCGCTGGCTCTGAACTCGGACCGCCAGCTCCCACCGGGACACAGGCTTCCCTTCAGGGCTGCCGACCCGAGCAGCTGGTAAAGCCGTCCAGGAAAAGAAGGCTCTGTGGGAGCAGAGCCCACGCTGAGGGAGGAAAGCCGTCTCGGGTTTCCAGGATGCAGGCTTGCTCTCGACCGTCATAAGGACGTTCGCAGCCGCCGGGAACGGCTCTCGCAGGTGGGGTCTCAGACGAGCGGTGCAGTGTGAGAAGCGTGCCCGAGCAATCCTTGCCCTTTCTGACCTTAAGCTATTCCTCTGCTCTTACTTCCTTCAGAGCCGGTACGGCTTTATTCCTGGGCATCGCTGTCTGAGAGTCACTTACGCGGAAGCGCCAGCCGTGTGTCGCCGTCTCCGCTACGGTGTCCCCCGGCCGCCCGCTTTCCCTTCCCTCTCGTCTTCGTGGCTCAGCTGCACTTGTAAACTTTCTCTAACGGTTGTGATTGTTTCGTAATCATAAAAAATTAAAGCAAAAAGCATGTACTCTGAACTGAAAGAAGAGAAATGGAAATCAAAATATACAACAAAGTCTGCCTTTAAAAAAAAATCATTGCTTTCTTTGACCATCTTAACATTTTACAGTTACACCTACTTAATTATTCAATCTCAAACCAAGTTTATGCGACTGGATCGTGCCGAAAGTCGCCCGAATCCTCTCTGGCGCCAAGACGACCCGAGTTCCTCAAACTCTTCCCCCCTTTGGAGGGCAGAGCGGGGAGAGAATGTTAAGCCAGACAGCGAGGGTTCAGTTTCGTTGCCTTTTATTAGCCGCCTTGTCACAGATGGTCCCGAAGTGGGTGGGACTACCGCTAAGGTTTTTACCTCTTGTGACCCCAGGAGGCACCTTGCACGTGGCCCCTGGTGAAAAGGCATGCCTGGGCCGGCTCCCAGCGATGGTGGCGCTGGCCGTGGATGGCACTGCGCCGCACGAGAGCCTGAAGACTGGGAGCTGGCACCTTAACATGAAACATCCTTCTTTTAGTGGAAAGCCTGCAACTATAAAAAGGAAGCGAATGGCATTTAGCCTGTCATCTCCCTGACCCAGACCTCAGAGGCTGGATTTGGTCCTGACTGCTACAGTCTTGAGGCCTGAAGCTCGAAAGCACTGGAGTTGCAGCTGCCTGGCCCTCCCCATCGGGAGACCTTGTAAGCCAGCCCTCGAGGGCGCTGGTCTCTGTCTGATCAGTGACTCCTGCGAACGCCTGCGTGTGCCCTGCCAAGCTTGGCATCACGGTCATTTCCACCCGCACGGCTGCACGCAGCACTGCAGGCTGCGGGCCGCCTTCTCTGGATCAGCGGTGTGGCCCTTTCCGTGTGCTTACACCATCTGAGTGACACCGAGTGGCTGCGCAGTGGCAGGTTCCTGGGCTGCGTCCCCTGCCAGAGCGCGGGACGTCGCAGCCGGCCAACTCCCGCAGCTTCTCCGCCAGGAGAAGACCGGGCCTTGCTGCAGACCCGGCGGTTAGACCAGGAGCAGAAGCAGTGGGGTTATGAGCGCTTTCTGAAGGGTTATGTCATCGCCTCACTGTCATGCACCTGCTCCCAGCCTGCTCTTAAAAGCCCCAACACACAGCTATTGATGGGCTTGCATTTCCTGAGTAACACGGAGCTCTTTTTACATCCCTGCATTAATCAGGCTTTTCCAGAGAAATCTGGGGGTTTGGGATGGACACAGACTTATCACAGGCGGCTCGTTTGTCTCTGGAGGCAGAGAAGCCCACGTTCTGCCATCTGCCACCTGGACGCTCAGGGGAGCCCGGGGGTGGTTCCGGCCTGTCCGAAGGCCCGAGGATCGAGGGGTGGTGCTGGCGGAAGCTGGTCTGAGGGTGAAGCTTAGGCTCAGGACCACGGACGTCTGAGTTGGAGGGGACCCAGGCTCAAGCAGAGGGACAATGCGCCCCCTCGCGGCCTTTCTGTTCCACTCAGGCCTCAGCGGACTAGGCGACGTCCGTGGACGCTGGGGAGTGTCTTCATGCAGGTCCCTGACTCTGAAAACACCCCCAGACACACCCAGATGGTGATCCTTCGGCTCGTCAAAGGGACACATAAAATTGCCCGTTACAATTCCATGGCGGCACTTTTTAGCCTCCAATATTGGTGATTTTTACAAAGACCTAAAATAGGATTGCCATCTAAAAAGTACAGCCAAGGGGGGTGTTGAAAGCGTCTTCCTTCTCGCAGGCTGGCTTCAAGGAGCAGCGTGCAGCCGCTGCGCTGTCGGCCGAGAGCAGAGACAGGCAGTGCCGACATGGCTTTTTAGACCAGGACCCCGTTTGGCTCCAGGCCTGTGACCCTCTGAGGTCGGGGCCCCAGTCGCTAAGCTCCCGCGCAGCCCGACCAGGTGGGAGCAGAAGGAACTCTGTTACACAGCAGTTAGCCTGACACGTTGAAAATTCCTCTGTTCCAGGCGAGCTGACTAATCAAGAACGTCTTTTCGGAGTTCCCTTCGTGGCTCAGTGGTTAACGAATCCGACTAGGAACCACGAGGTTGTGGGTTCGATCCCTGGCCTTGCTCAGTGGGTTAAGCATCCGGTGTTGCCGTGAGCTGTGGTGTAGGTTGCAGACGCGATTCGGATCCCACGTTGCTGTGGCTGTGGCGAAGGCCGGCGGCTACAGCTCCTGTTACAACCCTAGCCTGGGAACTTACGTGTGCTGCGGGTGCGGCTCTGCATAAAAAAGACAAGAAAAAAAAGAACGTCTTTTCAATGCACCTCGTTTTGCCTGATGCTTCAATATTTATGTCTCACCCTTCCCCCAGAGTCCCGTTTGCCGCAAACAGCCACGTTCCACCTCGCCTGACGCGGTGCCCGCCAGCAGCTGTGACCAGGTCAGGTGAGGTGCCCTGAGCCACGGTGCCCACCCGCAGGCCCGTCACCCATCTCGGGACCAGTGCGGTTCTCTCAAGAGCCTCTGCGTCCAGAAACGCGGGCGGGCTGTCCGCGGCGTGGGTGCGATTGCAGGCCGTGGGCGGGGGGCGTGGAGGCCGAGCAGGACGTCGGCAGGACACCGTCGGGGTGGGTGCCAGCCCCGCAGCCGCTGCGAGAGCCGCCTCGGTTCTCGGCTGCTGGTGCTTCGACCCCGGGTTTCTGTCGCCGGGTAGGGTCCGTCGCGTCCTGACAGAGCTCCCGCCGCCTTCTCTCGTCCGTGCCGCTAGCGAGTTAGGGAGCCCCCCCACAAAGCAGACGGCACAGCCTGGCCCTTGGGCCGGCACGGGACTGCCAGCCCCCGCCGGGCCTCCTCCGCCTCCGGCTGGATGGCCCCGCGGCTCTGGACGCCCCCCGAGCCTCCTGGCCTGGGAAGCCGGCCGGGGAGCTGGGCCGGGGCCTGCGGACCTGAGCCGCGCTGGTGGCAGGGGCTGGGACGTGTGGAGAGGGAGCCAGAGCGGGGCCTGGGGCCTGGCGTTCTGTGGCCTGGAAGGGCCACGCGCTCTGTGCCGTGTCACTGCTCTCACCCCGCGAGTGTCCCGAAGAGCTGCTAGATTCACGCTTACGAGTGATGGTGAGCGTGACCGCGGTGGCTGCCTTGTCCGTGTACCCGCACAACCTGCTTTTCACCTGTTTCATCTGTTTTGAACCTACTTCACCTAGGCTGATAGTGGCTCCTGCATAAATATGGCCATTCACCTTCCGAGAGCTGCCCAATTGCTGCGTAAAACAGGGATTATTTCTACTCGTTATAGAAAATACCACATTCTTAGAGACCTTTATAAAAAACGCCTTCCAGCCCCCTTGGGAGGGGCCCTATGGCTCCAGGTTGCAGGTAGTGCAGCTCCTGGAAGAGTGAGCAGGAAAAAGCTTCTGGATCAAGTTCCTGTCTCCCCGTGTGGGTCAGGTGAGCCCTGAGGCCGTGCGGCCGGGCCCCCCTTGCCTCTGCGGGCGGCCGCTCAGCTGTCGCCAGGCTGCCGCGGAGAAAGGCCGCCTTTTTGCTGTAACGGGTGAGGAGCTGCCTCCCTGCTCGCTGCCGTGCTGAGCTCCCCCAAGGTCACCGCAGAGCAGGAGGCGGGCAAAAGCCCCCGGGAGAGCGAGAGCGGGAGAAAACTGGGAGGGGGATGAATAAGACACAGCTGAGAAACCACTAGCCCTCCGGACACAAAGCTGTCTCAGCAGGAAGTTGGTGGATCGCAGTATGCAAAGGTACGGCTGAATTTAAACACGTTACCTGACAGTAAATCGTGAGTTTTGGGCTCCAAAACACCTCAACTTAAAGAGAAAACCAGACCTTGCTTTTAAAAATAAAAGCTCACCTTTCCTCTGTTCCTCAAAGACGCTGGGTCTCACACAGGCCCTGCCCCTGGGCCGCGCTCCCCGAGGGTGCCGCAGAGAGAAGGCCTCAAGGCGGCGCTTAGCTTCTGTCTCCGGGTCAGCAGAGCAATGTCCCGGGAATGAACTGCAGAGGAAAACGACTAAGTGGTCCCCACACGGAGGCATGTGGATCTTGACTTTTAAAATATTTGCTTAACGCAAACACCGCGGGCCCGTGAGAAGGCTTGTCCCCGATTCCTCTTGACCTCCGGTGACCCCCCGCAGGGGCTCGCGGCTTTCTCCTTGGGGATGATTAGAACTGGAGAGGCTTTTTATGTGTTCTTCAGGAGTCTCCGAGAGTTCACAGACGCTTTAAAGATTAACCGGGACCCAGCGGCGCTCGCCCCGCCGAGGCCTGCCACCCCGGTTCAGCCACAGCCTCAGGAATCACCAGGTCGGGGCAAAGCCTCCTTCCAAGTGGCCTCTGAGACTCACTAACACCTTACAGCCCTTGCTGGCATTTCCGCTCCGTCTGTAAACGCAGCCTGATTGTTTTCTCCTTCCTTATGCCGACTTACGATGAAGTACACAGCGCTGCCGGTATTCTACTAGGCCTGAGCCTCGGGCACGGGCGCGAACGGGCTGCCTCAGCCTCTGGGGAGCAGGTGCCATCAGTGCCCACGTTCCCGGTCTGTCTTGGGGCCTTCCGCTCCCCTAAGGAGCTACAGTAGCTGAAAACCAAACTAGGCCACGGCTCTCACTGGTAGGAAAGCCTGGTACACAGGCTCTTGGGCTTGGCCTCTCTCATCCCAAACCCGATGTTTGTTTGGATTCAGGGCAGTGACGTCCCCCTGCCTCCCGCCCTTTTTAGGAACCGAGCCCTCTCCCTCACGGACGGAATCTGCAGATCAGAACACGCTTACATAATCCGGGACAGTGAGTCACACTCTTGGGAACAGCAGCATAATTTAAAACACATCTTTTTATTCAAGCAACAAATCTCAAAATACATTTTCCCTTCTAAGCGCACCACTTCAGCAGCTCTTTGCACCCCGCTCTGTTCCCGTCCAACAGTGCTCCTCAGACACAGGGTCACGATTAAATGCACATTTGTGGTCTGTTCCCTTTTACTGTCCGGGTAGGGGTGTGAGCGTGTGTTTGTGTGTGTGGATCTTTAAGTTCCTTAGATCAGGGAGTTTAAGCTCGTGAACTCTGTGTTAAGCACCCGAGCAGACCTCCTGGGCCGTTCTTCTCCGGGACTGGCTCTCGGCCGTGACTGCGGAGAGGTCAGCTTCACTTCGTTAGGAAGAGATGTCAGGCTCCGCGAAAGTGAGAAAACGGGACAATCGGAGTCCCCTGGTGGTGCAGTGGGCTAAGGGCCAGGGCGGCCACTGCAGCTGCGGCACAGGTCGCAGCTGCAGTGTGGGTTTGATCCCTGGCTCAGGAATTTCTACATGTGTATGCAGCCAAAAAAAAAAAAAAAAAAAAAGGAGCAGAAAATGAGAATTTTAAATAAAAAAATACACCCTCCACCATCTTTTCACTTGCATTCTCTCACCCAGACCCTGGGTTAGGGCTACTGTGGTTTTCCTAAAGCTCCCCTGGGGGGTGGGGGCCTCTGGCGTCTGTAGACCCCCGCCCGGCTCTTGTTCTCTCCTGCTCCTTAGTGGGTAAGAGGTCCCGCTGGGAATTTACCGCAGACCTGCAGAGCCACAGCCCAGAGCACACTGAGTCTGAGTGTCAAATTCAAGCCAGAAGGGCCCTGAGGCTGATGCTCTTAGTTTCCACTGCGGACAGGTGCCCTGACGCCGACGCCTGTAGTCTCTGGGGGACCAGGGCTGGCCCCCCCGGAAGGCACAGCAGGTGCTCCGACTTCACTGTGTTGGGGACAGAATTAAATGCTGGGCCCCGCAACGTGGACTCGCTTGGTTTTCAGCCTGCACCTTGACTTTCTTGTTTCTGCTGCGAAGAGGAAACCCTCTGCCAGCCCAGCAGGGCGCCCGGTGAGCCTGTGCTTCCTCTCGCCGTCCTGGAGCATCCTCGAGAGACACCAAAGCCTCTTTACTACAACAAAACTCTCCAAGCCCCAGGGAAAGCCCAGAGGGAGCAGCGAGGGGCTCCTGTGGGCACGGCACCTGGTCCCTCGGGGGCCGTCGGGGGCAGAGGTGGGGCTCGCGGTGGGAGCCGAGGTTTTAGTTCCGCTCCCACAGAGGCACTATTCTAAGCCCCCAACCTGTCCTCCGCTCCCCTGTAGAGGCTGGAAAACTCTCTCCCTGGAAGTTCAGCCAGTTACCTTCTAAGGCCCCGCTTTGCCATCCGGAGAACTTTCTAGAGTGATCTAGGCTTAAAAGCCACAAAAACTGGCTAGTTCACCCCTGGTCCACCTCCCGACAAGAGCCCATGGCTTTGAGCTGAAAGGGTCCCCTCCCCGCGGGGGTTTTAACCCCTGTCTGCCGGGCTGGACGCCAAGGTGCTGGGTGCCCTCATTCCTTTTCAGAACCCGAATTTCATGTTTTATTAGGCGTATGTTTTTAAAAGAAAAGAGGTATAGCGAGGCCTCCCTCTGCACAAAGCTTATCTTCTTTTTTCTTTACGTATCACACAAGATTTAAGTGGCTTTTCACGCCAAAGGGAATACGGCCAGGCGAAGTTTTGTGCTGAATTTCCATAAAAGCTGGGACCCACTGCAGAGTGTCAAGTAAGTCTCCATTCTAGGCTTTTCTAGCAAATTAGCAAGTCTGAGCAGCGGCTGAAGAGGAAGAAGATATTTCTGGCAAATCCCTTATTTATATAATAACAGTTTAAATGTTGCTGCAATTACACGCTTTTTCTTCAGAGGTTTCAGTGTAACTAATGATGAACCGGCTGCGGGTAATTGCCGTGAATTTTCTCCTGTTCTTCTCATTTTCTGCCCAGACTCCGTGACCAGGGTCCCCAGGGCCCTGAGGATGGACTTTCCAGGCTGCGTGGAGCGGCCCCGGCTGGAGCACCTGCGAGAGGCGCTGCCGCGGGGCGGATGCCGGTGGGGGTGCCGTGCCTGCGGGCGCTTGGGGACCCCCCCGGCTCCTCCTCCTCCCCGTTTTTCAGTCCAGGTTCATTTTTATAAACTAGGTGGTTTTTTTCTTCTCCAGAAAAACACGAACACGGGTTCTCTTTCTGATGCAAAGAGTTAGGGCCCCCCCCCAGGCTCTCCCTGGCGCCGGCTGTGTCCCCAGGCGGGATGGGCACAGGCTGCAGGGAGGTTGAGCCTGACTCTGGCCTCCAGGGCTGCATTTCCCTTCCCTGGGCCTTCAGCCCGGAACCCACCCACCACTCTCTTGTTTTCAGTCTAGCGGTTTCTGTGAGTCCTAAGGGAGAAGAAAGGGTTGGGCCCCCAGACAAGCCTTCTGCATAGTCGGCTGACGCGGCCCAGCGCCTGACCCGGGGTGCCGGGAGAGCCCCCAGTGGTGTGGTCGGCATGGTGGGGGCGGGGCTCCTCCCGGCACGGGGACAGTCATTTCTCCTGTTGCTCCCTGGTGCCCCCAAGAGCCCCTTGTCTGGGAGCAGGTGGCTGTCACCCACCCCTTGCTCTCCCTGCCCTGGTCGTTGGTGCCACGCGGCGGGTGGAGCAGTTCTCACGTCCAAGGCCTGGCCAAGAACTGGTCTCCCGAGAAAGCACCGCGGCTGCCCCCAGCATCCTGGGAGTGGACAGGACGGCTACCCCCGGCCCGGGCACCACTGTGCATTGCTTCTCCTCCTTGGACTGGTTAACCTTTAACGTGCACAAGGGTCCAAACCAAATCCCGATTAATCCACTGTTTAACTTCAGGAGTCAGTCTCCACAGGCATCTACACTGGCAGGCCTGCCAGCAGGTGGCTGGAGGCTAGGTCCCTGGGTCCTGAGCCCAGGCCGCCTGCACGTGTCCCTGACGGACACAGACTCTTGTCACCTCGTCCTGCTGCGGCTCTGCACGGCCTCGGCCCCTGCACCTTCTGGGCTGTGGTCGCGCTACACGGCCCAGGAAGGGCTGAGACATGGAGCAGGCCTGTCTCGGTGCTCCCGCGTCCGCGACGGTTCATGACAGAGCAGCGCGGACAGAAGGACGAGGTCCTGAAGGGCAGGCGGATGGGCGGGGAGCGGCGGCCGCACAGCGGTTTAGCGGGGCTGCTTTTGTTAGTGAACCTGCTTTTTTTCTATTTTTCCTTTTTGATTTTGCCCACACCTGTGGCAAGTGGAAGTTCAGGGCCAGCAACGCCAGCCCCTTCAGTGACAGCTCTGGATCCCTACCCGCCGAGCCGCCAGGGAACTCCCCAGGCCCCGCCCACCGTCTCCTCCCTCGGGCTCCCCGCCCGTCGGGCACCGTGAGCTCCACATCACAGCGGTGGAGACCGAGGCGAGTCAGGCTCTCTCTGGTGACGTTGCAGGAAGCCTGGGGTGCTGGGCCGGAGGGAGGCTCTGGAAGCTTCCCCAGGCGTTCCCAAGGAGAGCGCCGCGCCCGAGGCGTGTCCTGCCCCGTCACCCTCCTTCTGAAGACGGCACAGAGCCTGCTGCTGGGATGAGCAGGTTTCTGAGTGGCCTTACCTTCCTGACTGCAGGGTGACGACTGGGTGGCCGTACGCCTGGGGACTGGCCCCGGCCTGGCCCGGACACCTGGTGGGGAGTTTTGTGCAGACTGTGTGGGAACGGCAAGGACCGATCCCTGGGCTCCCCGCAGACCCGGGGTCCGCCACTACCCCAGAGTCCCTTACAGGACAGCCCCAGGTCCCCTGCATTCCAGGCCCCCTCCTTTCCTTTGTGGTTGTGACCAGCCCTGAGCCACGACCCCCCGAAGGAACGGCTGGATGTTTCGCTCCAGCACGAAGAGACGCGGGGGCTGGCGGGCGGGCGGGGGCCTGCGGGGAGAGGTGGCCTGGGCTGGCCCCGGCTTTCCTGGGTCCACGCGACGGAAATTTAGACACGTCTCAGAGCCCCTTCCTGCCATGATATCCTGAAGTCCCAGTTTTGAAAGGCTGTGTGGTTGAGGTTAGCCTGCATCTGGCGGGCTGTAAGAACATAACTCCAGTGGTGAACGGAGCCTCTGAAGAAATTGAATTCTTGACCCCATTTTCTCCACTTTTGAATATCAGAACTGTTACTAAAACTTTAAGGTAAAACTTTAAGGTAACTCTGAACTTCGCTTTCACACATGCGTAGGACCCACTGTCGACGCTCTCCTGAGTCAGGTAAAGAAAGAGCCGCAGCAGGACAGCGTGTGTTTAGTCACACTGAGCGTCAGAAGACGAAGCGCCGCCTTCGTTGTTTATTCCTTATGTTTGCTCGGTCTCTGCCGCGTCCTGACCGAGTTAGCTGGGACCTCTGCACCGTCTGAGCTCCGGGTCACACGCGGCCACCAGGCAGCGCCCACCAGGCAGCGCCCACCGCGCCTTTCACCGGCTCCCACTTTCTTGACCACGGTTCCTAATACCGCATGGCTTTGGCTGAAATGTTTGCCCATTTTCATGTTGCTAAGGTTCTTTCTCTTTTTCGGGCCCTGCTACTCAAAGGTGACCCAGAAGAATGTCCTGGCGTGTCTGGCGTTGGGGTCACTTGCTCAGGGCCAGGGTCTCAGCTGCGTCCAGGCCACGTGTCCAGTCCCTTTGTCCTCATTGCAGACAGCCTGGCACCAACCGTCCAGACCACCCCCTGCGGCCGGGTCCCCAGCCCACTGGCTGCCCAGACCCAGCAGGAGGGGGACAGAGATCTCGCCAGCTGACCGATGAAGAAGGTCCCAGACGCCCCAGGCCTCGTGGGTCTCAGGTCGCGATGCTGGGCTTGGAACTCGGTTCCAAGGGCAGGAAAACCCCTGAGAGGTGGGCCCCTCACGTGTTGGACATGCATTTGCGTGAAGGTACGCGCTGGCGGTCCCTTGAGAGCAGACGAGAAACGGACCATGCGAGCAATGAGCCTCCGCTTCCAGAACGTTCTCCAGCTGGAAGAGCCGCTGCCTCTGGTTGATGAGAGCCTCTGACGTCCCCCTGAGACTGGTCAGAAGGCCGGGAGCGCTCGCCGCTGCCGGAGAGGGTGCCCGTGCCCAGGGCTGCCTGCCCCCCGAGCGGGGTGGGCCTGGGGACAGGTGAGGGACGCGCGTCCGTGAAGGATGGGTGTCGGCTCCCCGGCAGAGTGGCTGCGGGACGACGGCAGCTGTAGTGGGGGTCCTGCAGCACCCTGGCTCAGGGGATCTTCCGTTCCACCCCTCGGTCTGCGTTCAGCCCCTTTCTCTACTTTGGGTGGAAGGAGGCTGGGAATAAACAGGCCGCAGCTGTCCTAAGACGCCGAGAGCATAGCCCGGGGGAGGAGGGATCCGCTGGTCCCTAAGGCGGGGGGTCAGGCACCACCGAGGGCGTCTGGACCCCTCCCCCACGGCCCCAGGGTGCATTCCGTCCGGACCCCCCTTCAGAGTCCAGGCCCCCAGGCAGCCCCTGCAGTCCCTCCAGGACGAGCTAGGACCCCAGCTAGCGCCCCTGGGGTCAGGGGGAGTGAAGGCGTTCGCGGCAGCTCCGGGCTGATGCGAAAAGCCCACCGTCCTGGCCGCTGGGTGATTTCTTTGCTCGTGATTGTTGGAGTTAATTAGAAAGTGGGACCCGCGAGTGCAGGCCGATTCCCAGGCACTGTGTCTGGACAGATGGCTTTTCCAGCAGCTCTAAAAATCACCTGATGGGTTACAACCGGGCCTCAGATAAACGGCATCTCTGCTGCTTCGCTCGCCTCCGGTGCTGACTGTGAAAGCAGGACGGACCCCTGCTGGGGCCGCCGGGCCACCGCGCGCAATCAACACCCAGGCCGGGAGGAGCAGCGCAGGGAACAAAGCTTTCACTTAAAAGCAAGCACCTTGAAGTTATCTGATGTAGACACCCCGTGTGGAGTTGTGGAACCTGGTCAGTATCTTCGGATACTGGAAACCCGATTTCTTTTGGAGGGTCAGCCCCCTCACAAGCGTTTCGTTATTTCGCTGTAAGAATGACAAGTGTCCGGCAAACGCATGTAGTCAGACCTGAAGCTTCCGAGGGGCTCCACGAAGGCCAAGGCTGGTGGCCTGACGGCACGTGGTGTAAAACTGCTTCTGGAAGTTACAGCAAAGCTGCCGGCGTCCTCATTTTATGAACCTCTCCGGGTGAGCGGCTTTCCCAGAGCCACGCAGCCCAGGGGCAGCGCCCGCCCGCACACCCAGCCCTCTCCGGCCTCGCCTTGTGTGGACCCCCTCTGTTTCAGGGCCTGCCTCATAGAAAGTGCACTTTCCAGCCCCACCACAAGGCCCACGGTGACTCCAAAGCCGCCAGAACCCTGCCCTCCCAGGCGGTGGGGCCACCCATGGGTCCTGCCTCCTGGCCCCTGCCTCCTGAAGTTTCTGGAATTTCAGAATCATGTTTCTTTCTTAACAGACCCTGACTTTCTTTTTTCTTTTCTTTTCTTTTTTTTTTCCTTTTCTAGGGCCGCACCCGCGGCATACGGAGGTTCCCAGGCTAGGGGTCTAATCGGAGCTGCAACTTCCGGCCTATACCACAGCCACAGCAACGCGGGATCTGAGCCACGTCTGCAGCCTACACCACAGCTCACGGCAACGCCGGATCCTTAACCCACTGAGTGAGGCCGGGGATCGAACCCACAGCCTCACGGTTCTCAGTTGGATTCGTTAACCACTGAGCCACGACGGGAACTCCCAGACCCTGACTTTCGACGCCGCCATCCTGCGCTAAGTTTTCAGGTCCTGTGTTGGAAGTTACGACCCCCTGACTGAGGGTGAAGCCGGTGCTGAAGGAAGTTTGTGAGGGAAAAACACACTAACGTGTCTGAGAAAGAACCGTGAAAACAAGAGCCTGGGGGACTTACCGCACAATTAAGGGCCCCCAGCATCGTACGTCTGACTTTTACCTCCGGTCCCACGCCGGCCCCTCCCCCATAACCCGGGGCCCAGAGAGGCTGTCTCCCCCCACCTCCGGCCCCCGCCGCCCAGAGGGATCCCGGGACAAATGCGCCAAGAGATGACTTAACGTGGGTGGGAAGGGACCAGGAACGGCCACGGAGGGAGGGACCTTGTGAACAGCTTTCACAGCTGTGACCTCCGCCCACCAGCAGCGAGAAGAAACCTGCGGGCGTGTCCGCACAAGTGCTGCCGCCCGCCCGCTGGGACCGCCCCGGCTCTGGCTTACACTCAGCCCCTGGGAAGCGCCCGGCGCTGGCCTTTGAACCGAGGGGCCTGGGCCGCCTGACCTCAGGAGGCTGTCAGGTGAAGTGTCCCCATCCGGCCTTTCTAGTCAAAGTGGAAAAACACACGGATACGTAGGAAGACGTACGGCTGGTGACATGGGGCACACAGGTGGGTACATAGGAAGATGCGCAGACACGTAGGTAGCGAAAGCAGTTTGCACCTGAGTTTTTCTTTTTTCCGTCACTCCAGCCTAGTTCCTTCCCGACTTTAGTTATAACGTGTTTATTCTCAATCCCGACGCCTCCGGTTCATCAGCAGATACACCCTCGTCCTGCTGTTTTCTTGTTTGCAGGTTTCAAATGCCAGCCTGCAGCCTGGTGACACTAGCTTAGGACAAGCCACCCATGCCCACGCTGGCTGAGCTTGTGCCAGCCCGGGGGGGCCTGGCGGGCGGCCCTGCTCCCCTCTGCGGCTGCGGGGAGGTCCCCTCGCCCCCGGCCCTGCGCACCTTCCCAGAGGCACAGGGCTGGGCTGAGGCTCTCCGAGGTCCGAGGTCCGGCGGGTGACGCCGGGTCAGCGCGTCCGTGGATGGAGCAGGACAAAACCTACGAGCACGGTGGCATTTGCATCACGAGATGGGAAACAGAAACAGTCTTTAAATTTAAACTTTCTTAAGCAAGTGTGTATGTCAAACTGTAAAGGATAATCACTGAAATAAGAGAGATTTTATGTGTATATTTCACATGTATATATACACACTCATACATATATAGAGAGAGAGAGCTTTTCTTTTTGGCTGCACCCATGGTGTGTGGCGGCTCCTGGGCCAGGGGTTGAATCAGAGCTGTAGCCGTGCCCTGTGCTGCAGCAACGGCAACACCAGATCCCTTAACCGACTGTCTGGGCCGAGGATCAAACTTGCATTTCTACAGCAACACGAGACACTGCAGTCAGATTCTTAACCCACTGAGCCACAGTGGGAACTCTGAACTCATATTTTAATACACTCACCTTTTCCAACTTGCAGATGGAATGCAAAAAAAGAGTATAATCAAACCCTTATAAAGCCAGGAAAAAAGTATTGTAATTAGAAAACATAAAATACGTGAAACAAATTCGGAGAAGTTCAGTCACTGTAAATGGACCTAACTAGCCATTAAAGTAAGAGAGACAGCGTGTCAAAGCCTGGTGCCCGGAAGGGTTGAAAGTAAGCGGCTGTAAACAGATCTGTCGGGAAAATACAAGGCACAGAGAAAGGCGGTTGTGACCATGTGACAGGCTGAACAGATTTTAAAGAAAGAAGCATTATTAGGGACGTGAGCGGTGATGAAAAGAACCATTTAGCAGGAGAAGACAGCGCTCCCGGGCAGGGGCCTGACTGGCCAAGGGAAGCGGCCGGTCCTCAGTGGGGGGACACATCACGGCCCCTCCCCCGGAAATTACAGCCCCGGCAGACAGAGAAAGGCACCGCCCAGGCCGCGAGGACTCACGCTCCCCTGGGTGCGGGTGAGACCCTGTCCCCAGCAGCTGCGTGGGGGGGGTCTCCAAAAACCGATGCCGGGGGCCCCCCGGAGAAGTCAGACCGGAGCCGAAAGGGACACAGGAGAACGCTGCACGCCCGCTCTGCCCCCGACCTTGCAGGACAGTAGGCCCCAACAGCCTGCCCCTCTGTCTGGCGGGCTTTAAAGTCCTCTGAGCGGTTCCAGGGCCGGAGAAAGTGGCTTGATGGCAACGAATGTTGGCGCGTTTGCGGCGGGAACGCCCGCCTCGCAAAGGAGCAGGTTTACCCGAGCGGTGAGGCTGAGGCTTAGCCCAGCACGGGCCGCGGGGCCGCAGCGCGACCCCAGAGAAAGCGAAAAGGCGGGCGTGATTAAAGAGAGGGAGCGAAAGCCATGAGATGGACCAGGAAGCGGGTGTCGAGGGCACAGCACAGACTAAACGGCTGACTCGGAATCTGGGTTATGTGGCTCCCGCTCTGGCAGCATCCACCAGACAAAAAATCTGAAAAGACAAGAATAATTGTTTTTGGTAAAATGAATAATACTGCTACTCGTCTAGCCGGACTGAACAGGGACAAAAGCCAGGACAGATAGAAGCAAATAGTGACACAAATGGAAATAACATAGCTACGTAGACAGTAATTACGTTTAAATCTTAAGGGGAAATGGTGAACGAACTGATTGATGCTAACAAATTTAAAAGCTTAGGTGAAACGGAACGTTTCCTAGTGAAGTGTAAATTTGCAAGCTCCCTCAGAAGGCAGCAGAAAACACGATGAGACTTACAAGCATAAGGAAAGTGAATAACCGCTTAGAAATCCGCACCCGCACCACGCCCGGATGACTGAACGGGTTGCGTCCACCAGACCCTTAGAGCCGGGAGATTCCTGCCTTTTGTGTCCTGTCTATTGACGTCCAAAACAGGACTCTCCACAGAATGTCCCAGGACTGGTGATACTTTCGTGCCGTAGCCGGGCCGGCTGAGCACAAGAAAGGGAGTTTAGAGGCCAGTCCCACTTGTGAACATAAGATACAGTCCCAAACGGATGTTAGCAAACTGATTCTACCCATGCATAAAATAAACTGATTCTACCCATGCATTAAATAAAATAAAATAAAACAAAATAAAACAAAATAGAATAGCTTGTAATAATTTGATTTCTGAACTGGGCAGAAATCTGAGTGGTGGAGGGAATCCAGCAGGGTGAGATGAAAGGACACGTGTTGAGACTGGATGACGGGCGTCCGGGGAGCTCTAGTCTTCAGTTTAGTCTGCGTTTAAGACTTTCCACAACGAAATTATTTAAAAGTGTAAGCAAAGCCGTCACAGCCAACATTCTTCATCCCAGGCATGCACGACTGGGCAAACATTTTATTAATGCAGTTCGTTTTATTAGAGGACTACAGGAGAAAAAAACACAACGATTATCTGAAAAAATTAAAATTTTACACCATTTTCCAATAATTTTGCATATGCAAATCGGAATAGGAAAAATTTGTTGTCCTAAAAGTAATGTATTTATCAAGCATCACACAAAATTGTGAGACTAGTAGAAGGTCTTTCTTTCAAATGGAAAATGAGAAAGAAGTTGCGTGTGCTGTTGCCTTCTGGCTGCTGTTTGTACGGCCCTGGGGGGACCAGCAGGCTCCGTGACTCCAGGAAAGAAAATCCACAGGAAAAGTCCAGATTTCCCCCAAATCCTTTCTTAAAATCGATGCTTCAGAAACCTGGGCTGTGTTTGTTTTGTGGCTGCTTGTGCGTCTCTGGTGGAAACACTGCAGCCTCTGTCCAAAGGTTCCGCCCATTCCTGAGTGAAAGGGTTTTAGAGTCAAGAGAGCTGGTTTCCTGTCCCAGCTCAGCCACTTACGATGTGAATGTAAATACTTTCTTATCTTAAAAAAAAAAGGAAAAAAGAAAAACAAATAGAAAATGCGAGGGGGGAGGGGA
>PVHT021183605.1:292443-408545 GCA_004024745.2 Catagonus wagneri
GGGGGGGAGGGGAGGAGGGTCTCTGGCTTCGTTCGCTGGGGTCTCCCCTCACTGTCCAGGTCTCTCAGGAGGGGCCGGCCGCGTGCACACCGGGTTGCACTACAGAGAACAAACCAATTTCGGTAAGTGCCGGCGCTCTTAATATTCTTAGATTCCCTTTGGAACTGGAGTTGTGCAGTATGAACATGAATGGTCACGTGCATGCTAGTGAGCTGGCTTTTTTCATTTTGTCTTTTTTTAGGGCTGCACCCGCAGCATATGGAAGCTCCCAGGCTAGGGGTTGAATAGGAGCTGTAGCCGCCAGCCTACACCACGGCCACAGCTGCGCCAGGTCCAAGCCACATCTGCGACCTACACCACAGCTCACAGAAATGCTGGATCCCCAACCCACTGAGCGAGGCCAGGGAACGAATTTGCATCCTCATGGATGCTAGTCAGACTCGTTTCTGCTGTGCTCGATGGGAATTCAAGTTGGCATTTTAATTTTTCCGCACATGGAGTGACATTAAATGCCGCCGCAGATTCTGACAAGTTGGAGGGGCCGCGACATGAGCAGGGCCCTGCGTTTTTCTTTCCCACAAGGCCCTCAAGCTGAACGAGTCCTGGTTGTGGCCCCCAGCCACCGCCTTGCTCTGAGAGGCCAGGTCCAAGGAACCGGTCTGCCCGCCTTCCCTGCCCTGTGCTCACTACGCGGCGGGGCCCTAGTGCCAGGGAGGGGCTGTGCCCTTAGCCCCCGGGGGAGCCCGCTGACTGGGGGTCGTGACTGCAGGTACCAAGTGTTCCTAAGAGCGTTTTCTCAAGTAGAGCTGATATTACCACCTCTGGCTGCTTGAATTTTGGCTCTTTTTTGCTTCAGAACCTGGGTGTCATGTTTTGGGCCCAAACCAACACGTTGAGTAGTTTGGCTGGTCTGTGTCCAACCCAGAGGACGCCCAGAGGGGCCACAGGGAGACCCCTAAACTAACGACAGAGTTCAGGAAGGTTGCTGAGTAAAAGACAAACACACGTGCACACACACGGCGTTCAATAATTACAGAACCTAACTTAAAATTCCAGCCTCATCTCCAGGACAAAGGAAGGTACATGGGGTAAATGCAACAAAAAGAGCAAAACCTCAAGGAGGAAATTAAAAAACTTCCTGAGAGACACAAAATAGACCTAAATGGTAGGTCCCTCACGAAGACGGCCGTGCCCCCCTGATTAATCTGTGCGCTTAAATGCTGTTCCACTGAAATCCAGAAGAGGATTCTCACAGAGCTTGATGAGGTAACCCTGAGAGTCACACACAAGCGCAGGGTCCCGAGGCCCGAGTCAACGCTGCAGAAGAGCCGCTGGCGTGGCGGCCAGGCACTGGGTGTCAGGACTTGCCGGCCGCTCTGGGATTCGTCCGCGGTCCTGGGAGGATGGAGGCGTGAACGGGGCAGCAGGGAGACCCCCCCGGAAGACACACCCACACGTGCCACGTGGGTCGTCAGGGTCAGAGCTGAAGACAGGTCGGGTGAAGGCTGGGTTTGTCCATAACGGGGTGATGCCAACCAGGGAAGACAAACACGCAAAACTAGAACGAGAACTTGGCGTGAGCACGCGTGCACACATGCACACACACACATGGACACACACACAGACACAGACACACACACACAAATACACACGCCAATGGACCAGAGACTTATGGGTAAGGCAAAGGTTTTAAACTTTTAATAAATATTACCAAGAGATTTATAGTGCCACAAGAAAGAAGAATTCTTTGAATAAGATTTTTAAAAACCCACAAACAGTAAAGGAAAATATCCATACGTTCATCTCCATTGACATAAACGCTTCTTGGGAGCTGCAAAAACACCCCAAGCCGGGGTTCAAGAGCCTCCGCTCAGCTGGGGGTGACGTCTGCCACACCTGGGTCTTCTCAGTGACAGAGAACCAGGCTCCAAATTATAAAGCTTCCTACACATCAGTGAAAAAACTGGGAAAATGGGACAAAAAGATGTGCACAGGTAATCTACAAAAGAACGTGAAAGTCCAGTAAAAATGTGAAACGGGGTCCGAGCCCCTTTGTAAACAGAAATGAGATTAAAAAACCACGCATAGCCATCAGACGTGGAGAGTTACGGTCTGATGATTCCAAACCTTGGCAAGAAGTGAAAAAACGGGGTCGCAGGCCGTGCTGGTGGGAGAAAGTGTCACCTCGGGGCTGGCAGGATAATGACTCCAAAGGTGACCGCTTCCCGGTGCCCAGAGCCTGTGGGTCCATCAGCAACCACGGCCACAGGGGACGCGGTGCGCTGGTCTGACCTGAGACGGGGAGAAGATTCTGGTCACCGAGGTGCGCCCACGTAAGGGGTCCTTGTACGTAGACGAGGGGCAGAGAGGAGCCCGGAGACGCGGGGTGAGAAGGGCTTAGCAGGAAGGGGCAGCGAGCGAGGGACGCGGCCGGGGAGCGGACTTGGCCTTGGAGCCTGCCTGGGGGAGCCACCCCGCCCACCCGGGTTAGCCCGTGAGGCCCCCCCAACCTCCGGGGCTGTAGAACAATCGGAGGTGCTGCTCGAAGCCCCAGAGGCCGTGGCCGGAAGACCCCCTGCAGCCCGTTTGCAGAGACGTGGCTAAGTCCACGGGAGACCTGCTCACGCGGACGAGACGGAACGATGCCCCCGGGAGCTGCTGTGGCGCAGCCGCCAGAGGGCTGGCCGGCCAGTTCAGGCCTGGGCAGCCGGGCCGCGCGAAGACCTCGGCTGCAGGCGGGGGAGCCAGAGCCTTCTGTCCACGCGCAGATGCCCGTGGCCGACGGAGCCACAGGGCGGTGCCAGCTGCAGGTGGGCCAGGCGGCCCCAGCGGGCGGAGAGGCGGCTGTGAGCCTGACCTTGCGAGACGGCTGGCTTGACTCCCCACGGCCCGGGGTGGGGGGAGCGGGGGGCCCCGGCGATCCAGCCACTGGTATGCTTTGGTCCCTCGGCTTCCACAGGCTGTGTTGTGGGAAGATGCCCGCTGAGCCCACCTCACAGCACCGTCCTGAGGGTCAGTGGAGACTCAGGGAGCAATTTGTAAAAAGGGCTAAGCCGGCCTTAACCACGAGTCCTGGATACGTGTTAAAAATCAACAGCAGATAATCAACCCCAGCCATGGCCAGCTACACTGTACATCTGAGTTAATTAACAGCTCTCTTAACAGAGGTAGCTGACATCCTCTCAGCTACAGGCCCATGAGTATCCTTTGATTAAACGGTTTTCCCTAAAATATATGGAAAATTACAATTTTCATATTAAAAGGACGTTTAGTACCATCTCACGCGTCCCAGCCGATCAAGCGGCTGGTCTGGGTCTCTGCAGCCTTGATGTGATCTGTGCCAAGGTCACAGAGAAGTTCAGTTTCTTTTCTGCACCTTCTAGAGCTTTCTAAGCATCTGCGGTCTTCTTCAGGCCAGCATTTGAGAGTCCCTAACTGAATGTTTTAAATACAAACACAATCCTTGGATCTGCCCAACTCCCAATCCTAAAAATTCTACAGTTTCAAACAGTTTGAACTTTGACAAACAAACAGAAAGACTGAGAGCAAATCAATAGGTAGAAACAAGAATTAAATGAAATTCTGCTCTGGGAATATTATTCTCATTGTGAATTTGCAACTGGGACTGGCTCCCCTGAACCACAGGCTCCCCGCCAGGTCGGACAAAAGCGGTGTTGGTTTGTGAGCCGAGCGCAGAACGAGGACCCTTCAACCCAAACGCTGGTGTGTCTGCACCCGGAACTTGTCACCCACCAGCGTATGTGGCAGCTTCACGGAGGGTCCCCCCGTCCGTGCGCTCTGAAGCCAACGTTGTGGGCGTCCTGGAGGAAGACGGGGTGCCGGGATGCGAGTAGCCTGTTTCTGTATCACGCACAAGCCTTCCACACGGCCTGGGAGCAGGAAGACGCGGGAGGCAGCCGGAACGCGCGGCTGTGATGGAGGGAAGCGGTGGTGGCTCCCGGGTCCAGGCAGACGCTAATTACACCACCCACGGGAGACAGTGCGCCTTCCAGCTGGGGAGCGGCTGCCTTCCAGACGCAGCTCAGAGGGTGTTCTGCAAACCGAACGCAGGAGGCGAGCTGGACCGGGTACAGACCTGCTCGGGCAAGGCCGACCCCTCGCCTTGGCCGCGGGGCTCAGCCTGGCCGCTCAGTCCTTCTCGAGCCCGTTAGCTGCCCAGTGTGCAGGTCACGGGGGATAGAAATGACTGTGTCCACTGCAGACGGCCTCTGGGCTCCCCTCGAGCGAGGGGACAGGAGAGGAGGACCTCGCCCTGCGCAGGCCCGTGGAGGCCGAGGTCCCCGTCCCCCCACGCCCCCCTCCCCCAGCCTCCAGACACACTCTCACCTCCTCCTCCTCTTTCACCTCCTCCTCCTCTTCCTCCCCATCACAAATCCCCGTCCACACAGAGGCAAACTCGGGGGCGTGCATCCAGGACAGGGCTGGGCTTGGGGAGGCGGCAGTGTCCGCAGGGACTGACCACCCCTCCGATCCCCGCCGCTGTCACCTGTCGCCCGGAGGGGAAGTGTGGTGCAGAGCCCGGATCTGAAAGTCTAACTCTTTATGCCATGTTTCAGAAAGCAACGGAGTGTATAATACAGTCTGTAAGGTTTTAAAGAAGGAAGAAAACCCAGCGTAGGTGCCCACACGGGGCGGGGCGGGGCGGTGGAGGAACAAGACGGAGGAGGTGAAGTTAAAGCACCGGGGTTAATGATTTGTTGTTCCGTTTGCTGTGGATTTTACCCTTGGTCGGGAGACCGTGGCTGAAAGAAAAAGAAAAATGAAAATAAAATGGAATAAATTACCAAAAATGGAATAAGCAAATTAAGAACGGAAAAACTCCCGGTCAGAAATTCTTGTGTCTTACAAGGACGTTCTTTTTACCAACAGGAGTATCTCCTGTTTCAGTGAGAACCTTCGCTTCTCCCGGAGTGAATGAAGGACGTTGGGAAGACTCGAGTTTTCTTCGCATTCGATGTCACTGCTGCTTGGGGTGCCTTCTGCCAGAGGCCGAGGGCCCCCGAGCCACCGAACGGCCACGAGCCACGCGTCTTGCTGCGGGCACACGGCTCCAGCACTGCCGCCCGGCCGGGACCGCCTGCGTCTTCTAGACCCGTCTCAGCTCGGCTGGTAACAGGCCTTCCCACGTCCGCATCTAGTAGATTCTCCCTGCTTCTGAGAGACTGGCCGTCCATCAGGCAGTGGCCAGCCTGCCTGTGACCGTGTGTGTGTGTGTGTGTGTGTGTACAAGGCTGGGGAGAGACCAAGACAGGCAGAGAGGGAGGCAGGTGAAGGTGCTGGGAGAGAGACTGACCTGACAGCTTGTCACTGGGGACACTTTCTGTCTCCAGAGGCCACACTAGAGCTTCAGAGCCAGGGCAGAGCTTTGGGGCTGGTTGGCACTGTCAGTTGACTAGTTTGCACGGCGAGTTCGCTGGGGGAGGTTGTGGCCGCACAGACAGGCCGGGCCCCCCCGGCAGGACAGCTCCTCACCGGGCTGCTTTCGGAGCCTGAGTCATTGGGACACGGAGCCTGGTTTCTGAGAGGAGAAACTCCGGCAGAGAGAGAACCGGGGGCCGCACCCACAGCACCGTCTCCCTCGGGGACCTCGCGTGGCCCGGCCAGATGCGGCCTGACACGGGACAGGGTCCCCGACGACGAGGGAGGCACGACAGCATTCAAGGCCCCTGGGCCGAGGGACGGCGCACAGAGGCGGGAGGAGGCGCGACCGGGCAGAGGGCCTCTGCGGGGAGGCCGGGCCGTTCCTGGGGGGGGGGGCGGTGCGGGACGTGGCGGGAAAGCGCAGGGCCCGGGGGTCGGGCGGGAGCCTCAGCCTGGGAACCCGCTCACGAGGGCCTCACCCGCTGGCGGCCCCTGCGAACGGTTCCCGGCCTCTGCGAGCACGACCTTTGAAAAAAATGCTCTGTCTTCCACCGCGACCCGCGGCGGGGGCTTTGACTCTCCCCCAAACACTGAGGCAGTTCTATAAAAGGCTTAGGAAGGCCCTCTCCCCTCTGTGGGTGAGCAGAGTCTGGAATTCTTCCTGGCAGACTGAGTGGAAGGCCTGAATCCCGTCTGCTCCAGGCCCTTTGAAGTGGCGGCTCGTCCGAGGTTTTACGGCCGCTCTGTCCACCTTCACTCTCTGGACCCTGAGCCCCACGGCGAATGGCCAGGCCCCTCTGTTCCGGGTGGTCAAGCGCTTTTTAAAATGTTAACCTCTCTTAAAATGCACCCTGAAGCTAGCTGTTTGCTAGGTGACCAACACCCAGTATGAAACCGGCTACTGTTTTAGCTCGTTTTCCTGCCAGTCGTGCACTTAGCCCCATGGAGGGGCTGAGGGGTCCCGGCCCCAGAGGAAGATACCCCCCTTCTTTCTGCCCACAGAAGAGCTCTGAATAATTCCGGATAACGCTGCCTCAGGATCTGAAGAGGCAGCTTCCTTGACAAGCCCACCTTCCTCAACAGCCGAGGGAAATTTCCTGGGGAAAATAAACACGCAAACAGGGTTTCTTTTCATAAACACTTTTATGCTCCATATGCACGTGTTGGAAAGAGCTCAGAGCGACGCGGATGCAGCGCCACCCCCCCCCCCCCGCCTGGGGCGAGAGGGCGTCCGCGAGATGAGGGAGGGCAAGGGTCTCCGGCCACCCCTGCGGGCCGCGGGCCGGGAGGCTGGCGGGCAGGACCGATTTGCAAAGATGATGGCAGGACTGGCTGTTCATCCAGGCTGTGTTGTCGAGGGCGCGGGGCTCGCATTCAGGTCCCGCCAGAGCACAGCCCCGCAGCCACCTCTTCGAGAGCGCTTCTGGGGAGGAACGGTCAGCAGGCTGGGGACACGCTGACCGCCCAGCCGAGTGGGACACACACGGGCCGGAGGGCACAGCATCGGGAGGCCGGGCTGGGGAGCACGCGTCCCGGGAAGAGGCCGGAGGCGGAGGGACGGGTGGCCAGGAGGCCGGCCGAATCCCGTCTCGGTTCCGCTGGCCGGCTCCACGGAGCGGGCGCGGCCGCACGGCGGTCACAGCCTGTGCCTGGGTGGCGCCCGGGGACCTGCCCGCTGACCCCTTCCAGTCGGAGGGTGGCTTTGGAGGCAAGGCCAAGCGGCCAGATGGCATGGAGCTGCACACCAAGCACTGTCAGGCCGGACGCTGCCCCCTCTGTGCCTGCCGTGCGCCGCTGTCCCCGGCCCCCTCTCCCCGCCCTTCACACCAGAGTCATGACCTTGAGCGTGGCCGGCTGGAACCTGCGGATCTTCTTCCTCAGGGCCCGGGAGGCCTTGACGCGGCACAGCCTGGGTACCGGGGGCAGCGGGGGCCTGGAGCTGGCGGGGGCCCGTGGGGGTGCAGCCCGGCTGCCCCGCACGCCGCCCTCCGTGTCGCTGCCGCCGGACTCCCCGTCCCCGAAGCCGCTGGCCGTGTGGTCGCTGGCCTCGTCCTCGCTGGTCTCGGCGACGGTGGAGTGGGGGAGGGGCGCGCACTCGGCAGAGCACTCGGAGCCGTCCGACTCGCTCCGGGCTCGGGCGTCCTGGCGGGGCAGCTTGGGCCGGGCCCTGGCGCACACGGGCCGCGGGCCCCCCCCTCTCCTGGCCACCGGCCTGCGGGGCCCCGGGCTGGGGGCCAGGCGGGCCCGGGCGGAGATCTCCACGGAGGACGGCCACTTGCGAGGCTTCCTGCCGGCCTCCCGGCCGGCTGCCAGGGCAGCCGTGTCCAGGGGGAACAAGGCCTGGGCCGACGCCCCGTGGCCATCCCGTCGGGCCACCAGCAGGGGGACAAAGAAGGACACGGGGTAGAGGCTGGACTCGGAGCAGGACCGGCCGGGCGCCTCCCTGGCCCGGACGGGACTCCAGACACAGCCTGCGGACTCTGGGGGCGGCCAGGGGGCTGCGAAGGCGCCCCACTGCAGCTGCTGCCCCCCAAACCTCGGCGCCTTGTCGCCGGCCCCCCTCCTGACCATCACAGGCTTTGTCTGGGGGGGCCCCACTGTCTGCCCTGCGGGGGCTGCTCTGTGGGCGACGACGTGGGGGTGGACACAACGTCCGGGGGCCGGCGGGGAGCTCTGCCCGCCCACCCGCTCACGTGGCGCCCTGCCTTTGCCCATCCAGCCGTCCAGAGCCGGCTGCTGAGCCCAGGAGCGGGGAGAGGGGGCCCGGCCACACCCCAGCCGGGGGCAGCCTGGGCCAGCCTCCCCGTGCAGGCAGCCGCGCCAGGGCTTAGGTCCCACCTCCACAGGGCCGCTGGGGTGCAGAGTGCCCCCCGGGGCCGCAGGGCCCGGCTGCTCGAGGCTGTCCCTGCCTGTGACGCCGCTCCGGGCCTCCCCTCTCCCCTCTGCTCTCCCTGGGGTGCAGACCGGCTTCTCCGGGCCACCTTCCCTGTCCGCTCCCTGGCCACTGAGCTCCTGCGGGCACGGGGGCGCCTCTTGGGGGGGCGGCCTGCGGCCCCGCAGTCGCAGCAGCCGGTCTATGTAGGCTCTGGCGGGGCCGGCCTCAAGGACCAGTCCAGTCCGGATGGAGCTCGGACCCGCGGGGCCGGGAGGGGGCCTTCTGGGGGGCGAGAGGTTGTCGCTCTGTGGTGTCTCCTTGTTTGGAGCAAAGAGGGGGCTCTGCAAAGCCACGGCGTGCAGGGGGCTGGGGAACGGGTACACCTCCCTGCCCGCCTTGGACACCAGGTCGCACTGGTACTTGGGGTCCATGCCGTGGCAGAGGAGGGGGGCGCTGGCTTTCTGGAGCCCCACCTCCGCCAGCAGGACTCTTTCAAGGTCACCTGGGAAGGAGAAGAAAAACAAAACGTCTACAAGGGAAGAAGCGAGTGCGGCCAGAGGTGGGCAGGACGGACCCCGCCTCTCACTCCCTGGACACGCAGGTGTCCTCTGCACACGTCCCACCATCGCGCCCTTCCAGCCACAGCCGAGAAGGCGGGTCCGGGACCTGATGGGGTGGAGGGCGCCCGGGGAGACGGGGCTTCGCCGACCCCACGGCCCACTCGGGACAAGTTCTCGGAACAGATGTGGCAAGAATGGAAACCCTGGGACCCTGCGAGACCAGGAGTAAAACATGTTCTGAGATGAAGTCTTTCCTTCTGGGGGACTGAAAAAATCGGGGCTCGTTCCCGGCCCCCGGGGACCGCGTGTGAACCAAGTGCACACCCACCGGCCCAGGGCAGAGCCCAGGCGGGCGGTGGAAGCTGGGGAATGACGTTCCTTTTACATAAGAGATGCTTTTTATTGCAACAGCCCCGCTGCAGTGAACAGAGGTGGGTGTTTGTCTCCTACCTCCATCCAAAGCCCAAAAAAGCCTACAGAAAATTCGGAGCGGCACCTGTGGGGGTGGTACGGCACCACAGGCGCCCCCACCCCCCACCCCACGCCCCACGCTCAGCAGGGCGGCCACCCCCACCGCCCAGCTCTCCTTACCTGTGGACACCGGTCTGGGCCGGGACTCGCCCTGCTGCTGGCCTGCAACCTCCTCGCCGGCCTGGGACCCCCATGCAGGCAGGGGGAGCCCACACACGGTGGTCTCGTCAGCCGACCGGGGCCGGCAGTCCCCTGCACCGGGCCTGGCCTTGGGGGCAGCAGGCAGTAAGGTGCCCAGGGAGCAGGAGGCGAGGTCACTGCACACGGACGTGCACGAGGTGCCCAGGGAGCAGGAGGCGAGGTCACTGCACACGGACCCGCAGGAGGTGCCCAGGGAGCAGGAACCGCCGTCGCTGAGCTCGTAGAAGCCTGGACGAGGGACAGGGGCATCAGCAGAGTCCAGGCACAGGCTCCTCCCGGCCCGGGAGGCCCTGCACTACGGGGGCTGCGGGGACCCCCTTCACGCATGCCCACCGCCCGCTTATCCCTCTCTGGGCAGGGGGCCCGTCTGGCTTCAGGCCCCGCGAGTCTGGTGACCTCCTCCATCCCCCACGGGGCTGCAGCAGCCGGGGAAGGGGCAGCGTGTCGGGAGGTCCCCCACCCCAGGGCCTGCTGCACAGATGACGGCGCAGACCAGGGCAGGGTTGTGCAAACTGAGAAAAGAGGACGGCGTGGCGAGAGCTCTGTCCTGGGGGAGGACGCTGGCCCCGGGGTGGCCGTCCGCCCTCTGCACCTGGATCTGGGCCCACACATCCCAGACCACCAGGGTCAGCACGACGGGTCATCTCCAAGTGACCGTTCGCGGAGGGCGCACAGGGCAGCAGGGAGGAAATTTCACTGAGTTTAGGCCAAGTCAACCTACAGGCTTAAAATGTGCTTCTGTTTGTCGCATAAAAGTTATTCTTTACAAACTCCGTGTCGATTCACCAAAAACAGAAACGGAATCTGCCTCAGCCCGGAGAGACGTGAGAAACTCACGGGATTTTTTTTTTCCATGAAAAGCAGTGTTTTTCTAACTACACAATGTGCGTACCCTCTCTGTTTCCCCAAGTGCATTTAAATAAAAGTACGTCATCTCTTGTATCCATCAACAACGTGCTTTTCCAGGCCTGTGAACAGCCCCCGGCTCTCTGGGGGCCGAGAGCAGAGCAGCTTCTCCACGCCAGCCCAGGGTCTGCTGGGCCCCGGGACGCGTGGACGGTGGTCCGCGGTGCGCGGCAGGTGCCGTACCGGAGCTGGGCCGGCTGTCGCTGTCCGGGGCCTCGCTGGAAGTTCTGCGTACGTCCAGCTGCAGCTCGCTGATCCGCTGGTCCAGCTGGTCCAGGTGGGTTTGCAGGCCGACGTCCTGGTGTCGTAGACGGTTCTAAAAACGGAAGAGGGCGACAAAACCGCCGTGAGCCCAGGGGCCGAAAACCCAGGCTCCGCGTGACGCTGCGCTGCCCCGACGGCTCGGCTCCCCGGCGTGCACGCGGGCGGCTCGCACCGACGGCTCTCCTGACCCTGCATCTCCGCCGACGCCTCCCGCCCGCAGCGGGTCCTCCCAGCTGCCGACCTTTGTATCGGCAAGTTCCCCTTGGACTTTTCTTTGGAAGGACACTGAGTAATACAGCCGTGAGAGGGGAGTCAGGTCCGAGACAGCACAAGAGGCAAGGACCTGCTGTGCGGCACAGGGAACTGTATGACTCAACAGTCTGTAATAACTACAAGGGAATCTGAAAAAGAACATATGCGTATATTCTTACAGATTACATACAGAATTATAGAACTTCTGTGTAACTATTTTATACATATATACATGTATATATAGAACCGAACCACTGCGCGGTACACCCGAAGCTATCACCGCATTATAAACCGACTGTACTTCAACTAAAAGCTCCCCAAAACAGGACAAGGACCCCGCCTTCGGCGAGAGCCGCGTGGTGTTTTCAACGGCCATCCTTTCCGTCTGTGGAGGAAACCCCTTTGCAGGGGTCTGTGTCGCCCCGCTCTTTCACAGCAGCCCGTCCGGGGCACGTGGGGAGGGCCGACCCGTCCCCTTTCCAGGGAGTAGGAAAGCCCCAGGAGGGAAAAGAGGTCCCCGCCTTGGCAGAGTCTTAGCCCTCACCTCCCAGGCGGCGTTGGGAACCCTCCCGGCTTTGGGGGAGAGCGAGGCGCTGAGATGAAAGTGCTGGGGGCCAGTGCGGCCCGAACACCTGCCCCAGGATGTTTCTGGTTTCAGGGTCCACATCTCCGCTCTGCCCTCCAGGGCGCCGGCTTCTCCAGGCCTCGGCTTCCCCAGCTATGAAATGGGCTACTGGGAGCGTGAAGCACACATATATGTGTGCGTACGTCCTGTGATATGCAGACCCACGCGTGCGGTTAACGTTCACACACATTCACACACGTAAGTCGTACGTCCGTAAAACAGCTGCGAGTGCTGAATAAACGCTGATTTCCTTCCTTCGGTGATAAAACTGTACCCTATTTTAAGGTCCACTGACTAAATTTCTTGAGTAGCGATTAAATTCAAGGCACATAATTAATGAATGTAATTATAAGGGTCGTCCTGTTTAAGGAAAAGGTTAATTGCACTTCCAGGGTTTACACGGGAAACGAGGAATGACTTCAGTGACTTCAGTAACACGGAAGTCCGCCCGACGGTGGAACCACGCAGAAGGGGTGTGTTCTGCCACCACCGGGCGACGTTAACTGGGTGAGGGGCCAAGGGACCAGCATCCTGGGAGCAACAGCCCCTCGTGCCAAACCCACTTTCCTCAGGACCCAATTCAGGGCTCAGGAGAGTTTTGCCGCAGGAGTGTCTGCCCGAAGGGCCCCAGGGGGGCGGCGGGGGCAGGGACAGCGAGGCGGCCAGCCCATCAGCATCGGAGTGAAAAACACTTAGAGTCAAACAAAGGGGATTTTGACGCACACAGGACTTGTCTTCTCTTGTAAAACTAAGGCCGTGGTTCCCTCAAAAGCCCTGGCTCCTCTGACCGCACTTCAGTGTTTAAAAACAGCGACCGGACCTCTTCCCAGACACGACCTCCTCTTCCTTCTGAAGGAAGATGTCTCTCCGACTTGGCTGCTCTCCTCCGGCTCAGAGCCCCCTCCCCACGGAAAAGTCACCCCAGGGAGCTTGCACGGGAACAGCAGCTTTGTCCTTAATGTTTGCGCAGCCCGCCTGCAGCTGGCGGTCTGGGGTGAATGTCAAGGGCACAGGCCTGCAGGCCCTGGGGGGGGCTCGGATGGTTTACGATGTCCCCAGGCCCCTCGCTGCCCGCGGCAGGGTGCACGCCGCCGTCCTCCGTGACCCCTCCCCACCCCTCCCTTGGGGTTCCTGGGTCCCTGCTGTTCATTAACGCCTCCTTGGTCTCTGGCTTTGTGCTAAGTCAAAGCTGCTGTGTGGCCAGGCCAGAGCCTGAGTCAGCGCAGGCCTGGGCCCAGAGCGCGTGCAGACACGCGCGTCCGCAGAGAAAACGCGTCTCAGAAACATCGGTGGCGCCCGGTGAGCAGGACTGTGGCCATCGCCCGAGCCGCGCCAGGACCGCGAGCAGGCTGCTGCGGCCACCGGGCCCGCGCTCGCTGCAGGCGTTCAGGCTCACGGTCAGGACGCCGTGTCCTGCCAGAGCCGCCCCAGCCCGGGCGAGAGAGCGCAGCCCGGCTCCCAGGGACCAGGAGCACCTGAGGCCCACGCAGGCTCCGGGTTCCGGCCACGCCAGCTTGCGGAGACCCCAGGGCGCGCCCGGGAGCCTGCGTCTGGACAAGCCTCCCCGGCACCGGCATCTTTATGGCCGCAGCGGGCTGGGGACGTCCACCGGGAAACGCCGGCACAGACAGATGTTTCTAAGGTTTGCTCTGCCAGAGGACGGCCCGGTCGGCCGCCCGCTTTGCCTTCTGCTTCCATCTACAGGTCACTCCCCAGGCTCCTCCGAGCTTCAGGGCAGATTCAGAGCACGAAAAGGAAAAATGTCCCCAAGTTCAGAATGCAGAGATGGCAACAACACCCCTCCCTTTTCTCGAAAGCTGACAACAAGCGCAGGAAGCATTTTCCGCATGAGTTGCGAGCCCTCGCCGGCGCCCTGCAGGTGGGTAACGTGACCACCTAGCTTGAAAAGAGTCTGTCAGGGGCCAGGGCACCGACTGGCCTCAGGGACAAAAGCACCAGCACCCGCGGCTCCCTTCCCACGCCACGACCTTGAGCGTTCCCGGACCAGAGGCCAGACGCGGTGAGGACAGCTGGAGAGTCGGCCCGCAGCTCCCGCAGCGCTCAGTGCCTGCCCTGCCAGCGAGGAGCTGCTGCCACTCGGGGCCACGGCGAGTCGTGACCGGCAAAGCCGCCCCGGGACAGTCCCCGGGATCCCTTTCCCAGCAGACCCCCAGAGAGAGCCTTTCGTCACTTCCCAGCGGCGGGCCCTCTCCTGCTGCCGCCGGCAGAGCGTCCTGGAGGGAGACGGGCTTCCGGGCTCTGGGGCGGCCTGGGCTTTCCCCATCATGACTCTGGGATGAAACCCGAACAGAAACGGGAATGGCAGTCACCTCTCCGGAGATGACGTCTCTCCCAGGAAGACGCAGATGGGTGAGCCCGGACCGGCCTCACGGGCAGGGCCGCAGAGGTCGGAGGTCGTGGGGGTTTAAATAGCTTAGAAATCTAGAATATGGAGACAGTAAATACTGAAAACATTTCCCCCTTTGTGCCGGCAATCCAACCTGCTCGCTTATTTATTCAGCAGAGACTTACAAAGTGCCTGCGACAGGCTTCTTTTTGTAACTTTAGACGCAGCGGTTGAAAAGGTGCGGCCGTTCTGGTAAGTGTTAATGGGATGGATGCTGGTGTTCTCCAGACTGCAGTTTAAATCCCCCAAATGTTCAAACTCATTCTCACTTGGGGACGTCTGTGGGACAAAGCTGCCCGGAGCCAGATAAAACTCTTCCTGTCCTCACACCTGAGCAGAGACCCTGACACCCGGGCTGGCCGGGGGTGGGCGTGGGAGGGGCCCGGGTGAGCTGGGCCTGGCGTCAGGGAAACGAGTCCCCCGCGCTCTCCCTCCAGGCCACTCCTCCTAATTCCCTCCCTGCCAGAAAAAACGTGAACGTGTTAATTGCCGGGCTGATGTCACACATGTTCCATTATTCTCCTCTTTTGATCACCTCATCTGTTCCAGGAACAAAGTTTCAAGACAAAGTGTGCGTGTTCCTTCTGGTCCCCACAATAAAAAAAATAATAATAAAACAAAAAAAACCTGTTTGATCTTCTCTCCTAAAAGGCGACTTATAATTAGAGGCTGAGCAGTCCCAAGGCTGGTTTGTGTGTTCCCGAAGGCAAGTTAATCATCAACCGCGCTGCTCCAGCTCCCTGGCTGGGAAAGACCCAGAGCAGCGCTGCCGAGCCGCGCCCCGCCCCGCCTGCCCACATCGCTGCAGGCTTCTGTGCGCCTCCCCAGGCGCCTGGAAAGGTGGGATGTGCCTGGGTGCACACAGCACACGCGAGCCAGCTAAGCCTCGGCCGTGACTTGATGAGCTGGTGGATGAGAAGCCTGTGAGGGTTCCGCTGGGTAACCGGCCCCTCCCCCGGTGCGGCGGCGGCTGAATCAGGAATCACAGGAGGGGATGCGCAGCCCCCCCCCTCAATGTGGGAAGACAGCGGGGTCCTGGGAGGCGTCTCAAGACTCTGCTTCCCATCCGCTAATCCAAAGCAGTTAACAAATCATTCACAAGCCTGCCCTAAGCCAACAGCAATGCTGCAGCCTCCTCCAGGCTGCCTCCGAGAGCCCGCAACTTCTCAACGGGGCAGACTGAAGGTCTAATTTAAAAGAAATTCCACTCGGAGTAACAGAGTCCGTTCTATCCAAGAGCCATCTTGCTACACAGCCTTTTAATTTTTCCTCTGAAACATACTGCCAGGCTGCAAACCTCTCTTGAGTTGCTTCCAATACATGAAATGAAACCCCACGGGGGATTAATAATCAGAATAATTATCAGGCGAGTGTCTTTAAGGACACAAAAAGAACCCGCGTTCAGAGGAGGAGGCGCAGGGCTGAGAAGGGGCAGCGGGGCAGCGATCCTGGAAGGACACACCTCTTCGCACAGGTCAGGTTACATTTTAAAGTTGGAGAGGCCCTCACCACGCACACCAAAACCTTGTTACCCTGACAGACCCCAGTGCTCACCCGAGTGCGTCCCTGGGAACAACTTGGGGTGCGCTTTGTAGGCTGGCCCAGCTGTCGGTGAACCCACGCAGCAGCGGGAAGCTGGCGTCCGGAATGCGGTACCCGGATCCCAAGTAGCCCCGACCGGGGGAAGCCGGCTGAGAGCGTTCTCATCAGCACAGCCCGGAACCCCCAACAATCAGGAATACGTCCTACAAGTCTGCGCGGGGCAGCAGGCGGAGCCGGGCGCCTGGATGCGCGGCTAAGCGCGAGCGTTCAGGGCCCGGCTGCTTTCAGGACGCGGATCCTCGGCCCCGCGCCTCGGGCCTCCGCGTCCTTCCCCTTGGGACCAAACGGCGTCCTCTGACATCGCCAAAGGCAGCTCCCCGCGACCCCGCAGCCGCCGCCCGCCCCCCGCGCGCCCCTTACCAGCTGCTCCTGCAGCGCCGCCAGCGCCGCCTCCAGCCGCAGCTCCTGGGCGCGGGGGCCGCGGGGCGCGGCGGGCCCGGGCGGGGGCTGCGTGGCCAGGGCGCCCCGCACGCGCGCCTGCTGCCTGGCGCGCAGCCCCTGCAGCTCGTGCAGCCCCGCCAGCGCCGCGCGCAGCCTGGCGCCCACCCGGCGGCGGTCCCAGCCCGTGGCCCCCGGCGGGCCGCCCGCCGCCCACATCCCGCGCTCGGGCCCCTGCAGCGGCCCGAGCTGCCCCGGCCTCCCTCCCGAGCGGCGCCCGGCGGTGCGCGCGGCCTCTGCGCCGCCTCTCCCCGCCCCCGGACCGCAGGTCGCCGAGGCGGGGTGGGACCTATCGGTGGGCGCGGAGGCGGTGTCGGCACCCGCCCCGGGGTCACAGCGGCCGCCTCCCGGCCCGCCCAGTCGGCGGAGCCCCGCGCCCTTGGGGACCCGGGCCGCGCGCTCCGCCGAGTCCGGGACGACGCGTGCTGTGGCCCTCGGAGCGGCCCCGAGGGGAGGAGCCGGCGGGCGGGGACGAAAGTGGAGTCAGCACAGTGCAGGGTTTTGTTCAGGTTTAAGCGATGTTTTAAAGAGAAATTATCGGTTGGGATCACATTGTAAAGGCGATGCCAGCGTTATAAACTCCTTAGAACTTAGGAAAAAACTCTTTTCCTGGAAACCTCCGCTTGTCCTTTTTTTTTTGGGTGGGGGGCGATAGCTTGACTGAGATATAATTCACCTACCAGATGCTTCCCCTGTTTAAAGTGGGCCCTCCTCTGTTCATGAAGTCGGGCAATTATCAGCACAGTAGATTTAGGACACTTTACTCCCCCCCCCCCCCCCAAAAAAAGCCCTGAATCCATTAGCATTCTCCTCCACTCTCCCACTGCTGCCGGGATTGGACATTTTATTCAACAGAATCACACAGTTAGGTGGCCACTTAAGACTGGCTGCTTTTGCTGAGCGTGTCTTTCAAGGCTCACCCGCGCTGTCGGGTGTCTCAGTACATCATTGCTTTTGACTGGTAAGTAACTAGTCTGAGCATACTGGGTTCTTGGCCTCCTTAACAACAGAAACTGGTAAGAAGACAGGCAAGACACTCAGCAAGAGGGCTTTACTGCGCCCCGCTGTGGGGGACGGGGGTGCAATAGCAAGCAGCAGGTCCCCTTGCTTGCTGGCTTCTCGAGGGTGGGGGACAGGCTGGTTCCTTCTATGGGGCCAGGGTAGGGGTGGGGCCAGGGGTTCCGCCAGAGGGTGGCTTGTTGCTGCTGTGTGCAGGGGGCATGCGCAGTCCCCTGCCTTTTGCTCTGGCAGTTAGGTTTTCAGTTTTTTGTTTATCGCTGTCCACAGTTTGTCCTAACTGTTCATGCACATGTTCATTTTTAGTCGCTTGTAGTTTCTTTTCATTTTGTTGCCAGAGGAGATGTTTGTCCAGATGCAAGCACTGCAGCCACTGCAGTCAAGGGTCCCCAGTCCCAAGTCCTAGCCTGTCTCAAGTCGGACGCTTTTCACTTATTCACTTATTCCTTGACGCGACGTTCCTGCTTTCTGGCTGTTACGGAGAGCGCTGCCGTGGATATTCACGTCCAAGTTTTTGTGTGGACATGTGCTTTCATTCCTCTTGGGCGTTTACTTAAGAGTGGAATTGCTGGGTCATAGGTAACGACTACGATGTGTAATCTTTCGAGGAGCTGCCAGCCCGCTTTCTGAAGAGGCTGTGCCGTCTCACATCCCAGCAGCACCGCGAGCAGGTCCTAAATGCTTCACACCCTCACCAATGTAAGTCTCTGGTTTTAGCGGCTCCAGTGCTTATGAAGTGGCATCTCATTGTGATTTTGATTTCCGTTTCTCCATGGCTGGTGATGCTGAATATCTTTTCATGTGCTTATGGCTGTTTGTGTGTCTCAATGTCTCTGCAGATCCTTTGTCCCTTTTAAGGAACTTTTTATAATCGAGATGTAGCTGTTCTTTATGTATCCTGAGCACGATTCCATCATCAGATACACGTCTATAAATATTTCACTCATCCTGTGGGTATCCTTTCACTTTCTTTCTTTTTAGGCAATGAATAGATGTATTAGGACAGGACATGCGAGAGAGGCAAGCAGACAGGCGAGAAGGCCCTGCCTCCTTTCACGTTCTTGACGACGCACTCGGCGGCAAAATGTTTTAAATTTTGACCAATTCCAGTTTATCTGTTTTTGTCTTTTGTTGCCTTACTTTTGGTGTACTAGCTGAGAAACCGTTGCCTAGTCCAAAGATTCCATCCGTGCTTTTTTTCAAAGATCTTTAAAATAGTTTTAGCACTTACGTTTAAGTCTTTGATCCGTTTTCAGTTAATTTTTACATATGACGTGAGGTAGGGGTCCAGCTTCATTTTTCAGCAGGTGGATAGTCAGCTGTCCCAGCACCATTTATTTATTGGAGAGACAATTCTTTCTCCATTAAATTGTCTTGGGACATTTGCTGAAAATCGGGTGATTCAGAAAAATCGCTTCCTGAATTCTCAGTTCCTTCTCACTGGTACGTACGTCTGTCCGCATGCCCGCTCCACGTTGTTTTGATTACTGGAGCTTTGTAGTGAGTTTCCAAGTCAGGAAGTGTAAACCATCCATCCCTGTTCTTTTTCAAGGCTGTTTTGACTGTTCAGGCTCTCTTGCATTTCCACATGAAGTTTAAAATCCAGCTTACCTATTTCTGCAAAGAAGCCAGCTGGGATTCTGATGGAGGCCGCATGGAGTCTTAGATTGACTGGAGACGTGGCGCCACCTTAAAGCTGAGTCTTCTGAACCGTAAGAGTGGAATTTTTCCCATTTATTTAGAGCTTCTTTAACTCTCAGTGTTCTGTAGTTTTCAGTGTACAAGTCTTGCACTGAAAAATATCTCTAAGTATTTTATTCATTCAAATTATTAAAAATGGAAAAGTTTTAAAATTTCATTTTCGTAATATTCATTGCTAGTGTATAGGAATAAGCGATTTATTTTTGTATACTAATGCAAGCAAATGTGCTGAAATTTTATTAGTTCTAATGGCTTTTTGTGGATTCTTTTGCACTTTTTAAAATTTACAAAATCAGAGTTTCTATCTTGGTGCAGCGATTAACGAGTCCGACTAGGAACCATGAGGTTGCCGGTTTGATCCCTGGCCTTGCTCAGTGGGTTAAGGATCCGGCGTTGCCGTGAGCTGTGGTGTAGGTTGCAGACGCGGCTCGCATCTGGCGTTGCTGTGCCTGTGGCGTATGCCGGCGGCTACAGCTCCGACTAGACCCCTAGCCTGGGAACCTCCACATGCTGTGGGTGCGGCCCTAAAAACGACAAAAAAAGGAAAAAAATAAAATTTAAAAAATCACGTCATCTGTAAATAGATATTTTCACTTCTTACTTTCATATTGGAAGCTTTTAATTTCTTTTTCTTGCCTTATTGCTCTGCCTAGAACTTCCGGTACGTGTTGGGCAGACGCGCTGAGGACAGGCAGCTTGTCTTGGTTCTGTTCGTGGGGGCGGGTAGTGGGTCTGTAACCATCGAGTGTGATGTTAGCTGCAGGTTTTTCTTCGATGCCTTTTATCGGAAGGAGGAAATTCCTTTTGATCCCTAGTTTCTTGAGTGTATCATTGAGTTTTTCAGATTGTTTTATGTTTCTTTTGTGTGTTTTTTTTCCCCTTTGGTTCTGTTTATCTGTCATGTCTGATGTTGGAGAAAAAGCATTAGGCTGAGACGTAAGAGATCTCAGTACGAAGCTCTCTTGCCTTCACTTTTCTCAATGATACAATGAGTGTATTTAAGAACATTCCTGATGCTGCCTTTTTTTGTAAAAAGACAAATTATGATTCTTCCTTTACATATTATTTCAAAGAGAGATTTTAGAGCAAAGGGGAGACTGGATGCAAGCCTGTCTTTCTTCTCCCGTCTGTGAACCTCTTACTGGTGGCTTTTGGAGAACAGAAGTTCTTGATTTTTATGCAGTCTTATTTATCGTTGGTCCTGTTTGTGTCATTCACAATAAAATTTTGCTTTCAGAAATTCAGTATCTTGAAAATATTATTTAAATCCTCTTCTAGAGACTTTGCTTTACCTTTCCCGTGCAGATCTACAATGCACGTAGAACGGCTTTCTGCTGATTGTGTGAGACAGAGTACTGTTTCTCATACACACATCCCAGTGTGGATTTATTGCCCCACATAACTTGGCTTGAGTTTCCTCCACAAAGGTATTATCTAAACCACATTCAATCATTAAAATCAGGAAATTGATGTTGATTCATAATCACCTTCTAATGTTCAGCTCCAGTGCAGGTTTTCCCGATTACCCATCTCATGTCCTTTGGGTCAGAACAACCTCCTCCAGTAACACACTTACTTCTCTTGTCCGCTGGTCTCTGTCAGCACGGCCCTGGTCCATCCTGGGCCCATGACTTAGAACTTCTGAGGACTATTTTTTCAGAAGCAGTTACTGTAGATGCTCTTTGATTTCTTTTTTTTTTTTTTTTGGCTTTTTGCCTTACCTGGGGCCGCACCCGCGGCATGGAGCTTCCCAGGCTAGGGGTCTAACAGGAGATGTAGCCACCGGCCTACACCACAGCCACAGCAACGTGGGATCTGAGCCGCATCTGCGACCTACACCACAGCTCACGGCAATGCCGGGTCCTTAACCCACTGAGCGAGGCCAGGGATCGAACCCGCAACCTCATGGTTCTTAGTCGGATTCGTTAACCACTGAGCCACGACGGGAACTCCTGCTCCTTGATTTCTTTTTGCTGAGGTTTCCACCTGGGTCAGGTCAGGCACCTGAGGCACAGCTAGCAGGACTGAGGCTGCGATCCTGTCGTGCATCTCACGGGGGCACGTGGCTTCAGCTGACGCCGCCCGCCTTGACTGCCTCATCGGCGTCGCAGCTCTGTCCGTCATCCGTCTGTCCGTTCATTCCTCTGTCCATCTCCCGTCCATCTGTCTGTCTGTCCATCTATTCATCCATCTAATCTATCCATTTACCTTTGTATCTAGATATTTAGGTAAATACGTATCTGTCCATTTGTGTCTATATGTTTGTATCTGTTTATCTATCGACCTATCAGTCTGTATCTACCTACCGTTTTTATCACTCCTCCTGTTCTCTTACTCTACACATTAGCCTGTGGTTTCATCATTATCTAACTCCCAGTGGATAACGTTCCATTATACCAGTATACTTTAATCATCCTTTTCTTGACGAGCGTTTCATTGTTTCCTTAACTTTTTCCTGCGGCAGCACTTTTCTGCATGTGGCCTCAGGACTGCTGCTGGTTTCTGAGGCCATAGTCTCCGAAGTGGGATTTCTCATGTCGGAGCATCTATATTTTTATCTTCAAGTCCCAAGGCGTCTCAAAAAGGTTGCAGCCCAAACCCACAGTGAGTCAGAGTGCAAGCCCCCCCGCCCCGTACCGTCACTAGCGCTGTCACCGCTTTAAAATGTGTTTTCTCATTTGAGTGGTAAGAAACCGGGGTCTCAGGGTTTAGCCGATGTCCAGCGCTGTGCCTGGTCACGAGTGTGAGCCTCTTCTCAGGTGTGCGCCTGCAGCGGCCGCTTCTCCCGGGAACACCCCGCCTGCTGCGGCTGGCCCTCGCCTCACCCTCGCAGGACCTTCCCCGGGCCTGGGTGTTACCTGTCACGCGCGGGGGCCGAGCCACTTCCTGCTACTGCTTTTCTCCAGCTTTGTGTGTGATTTCCTTGACTTACAGCGCTGAGCTTTCTCCATTTTTTCTTTTCTGCCTTTTCTGATTCCTGTCTTCCTTAACACGTTCTCTGCCACTTCAGCCTGAAGTCCGTATTTCTGTTTTATTCTGTTGTTACCTGTGTATCTTTCTCCCACCCAGAATTTATTTTGCATCTGCTGTGAAGGAGGGGGTCTAACACTTCCCCCTGTGATTGTTTACTTGTTGCAGCACCACCCCCTTTCCTTAAAACCCTGTCCCCTTCCCGCTGAGCTGGAACGCCGTCTCTGCCGCACGTCGCCTGTGCACCTGCAGCAGCTCCCGGGAGCCCCGCTCTTCTCTGCGCTTCCTGCCCTGGTGCTCATCACTTACTCTCAGCTCCCGGGGCGAAGTTCCCTCAAGTAGATGCGCAATTGTTAACTCGGAAAAAGTGCTTTATGTGATACTTTAAGATGAAAAAGCAGATCGCAGGTCACCTCAGCTCATTAAAAGTTGTGTGTGTGTATTTTGTGCACAGAGTGTGAAAGGCTATGCACTTAAAATGTGAGTAGCAGTTACATCTGGGAAAAGGGATTAGAGGTGACCTGGCGTCTTTTCTTCTTGTACTTTTGTTTTTCTCTAAGCATTTCCTATGTGATTGGGTTAAAAAGTTAAAGAGGCCATGGCTCTCCCCGACCTGCAGAAGAAACACTCGCCAGTTTAGTTTCATCTTCAAACCTGTCTGTGTTCCGGCCACGGCAGCACAGTAGTCGGGAGAAATAATAAAAATGAAGTTAGCTACAGGCGCTCCTTACCTCAGGCTTGATGAAAGACTGCAGTGGCTTATTTATTCTGATTCAAGAGAGTGACGTTCATGGAGTGGCTGAGATACACAGCGGCATCTTAAACCAGCCGTGTGGAATGAGCAATCCCAGTCTTGCCGCGGGCGGAGGGGTTATGCAATGGGCGCTGCCTCAGCGCCTCCACCCGTCAGCAGACGGGCTTCCCTTTATCTGGGAAATTGCCCCAGAAAGGTGACTGCGACCTTGTGCCAGGCTCCCTGCGTGTTTGGAGCTCAAAGGTGGCGTCTCTCCCTTGGCTCCAAGTCGGTGGGTCCTGGGCTGGAGTTCCCGCCCGGGGAGGCGCCCACCTGCAGGCTCAGGAGAAGATGCCGGAGCCTGAGTATCGAACGCGCGATTCAAGCCGTTGCAACCGCCTCCTAGGAAGGCGGAAGCCGTCCGGCCGCGAGGCAGTGAGAAGTCGTGGGGTTAACTCGAAGCCCACGTTCAGGATGGAGCCGGCAGGTGGGCCTGGGCGGGCAGGGGACAGCTGAGCTCTGCTCCTCACTCGGACTTGCAGCTGGAGATGCAGGGCCTCGGACGAGACCCGCGTTTGTCGTAAGGGAGGCTTGTTACATAATGATGCTTCGTTTGGTCTTGAAAAACTGAAAGAGTCATTGACTGACTCTGAATTCCCGTCTGGACACGTTTCCAGTGTTTCCCGATGTTCAGGGCTTACCTTCAGAATAGTCCGATTGGTGCTTCAACTGTAGAATGTGGATTTGCCTCTTCAGAGGGAGTCCTGGCTGTTCTCGGGCCTCCACGGGGCCGCGAGGAGCAGCCCCTGCAGAGGCCGCGGACGTCCCCGGGAAGGGCTCGCAGGCTGTGAGCGCCCGGCCGGGGCCTCTGTGCTGACACGCACGGCTCGGGGTCCTTGGAATCAGCAGCTCTGAGACGCCGGGACTGGAATTCCAAGCAGCATTTTGCCTGAAGCCACTGTAAACTCCACACGATGACCTCACTCATTCAACTCGGGCGTTTTGAGTTGCTTTGCAAAGTCATAAAGAGTTTCTACAGCCTGAGAGTCGCATGTCCAGGAGCCAAACAGATGCATGTGTGCTGCCACTGGTCCAACTTTTTATTGATCTCAGAAACGAAGTCATGACTTTGTTCTCTCTTTCCTTTTCTTTACATCCATGATTTTAGTGTCGCCTCAGCAACATTTCCACCTTAACTCCTCCTTGGCGGCCGCTCCAGGGGTCACTTCTTCCCCTGACCGGGGAGATGGCAGAGGACCCGTGGGAGAGGCTCCACGCGCCTTGCGTTTGCCCTGGTGCCGGCGTGTGGCGGCGTGGCCACACGCGGTGGAAGCGGAGGGGGCAGAGCGTGTGTGCCGCTCTCTTCAAAGCCTAGAAGACACCGTGTCCCGTGCTCCACCGGCAATGCATGGTCATCTTTGTTCCAGGATTAAATTTGTAAATCTGTAGCCCTTGGGGTGGATGGACCTGAGCTGGAGCAGATAAAGCTGTAACTTCAGTTTTATCATTGCACCTCAAAGGAAACTCAAACGTACACGCCGCCGGTGTGAGCGACATTGCAGATCGTGACTTTATTACCCAGGGCCCTCTGTCCTGTGGATAATGGCCGTTACATTACCGTTTATGTCCTTCTGGTTGCTTATTGGCGCGCAGACAGGTCTTGCTTGTCCCAAGCCTATGACAGAGTGTCCGCCCCCGGGCGCCTGAATGAGCCTCCCTGCCCTAATTCGCCTGAGTCCTTCGAGGGGGTGCTGGTGCGTGAGGCCACTTTCCAGACTCTGGTGTCCAAGTTGGGACGTGTGTCCTTCCACCCGGGGTGGGTCTGAGAAGGTCAAAAACGTGTTTGTTACGCCATAGCCTGGGGCTGATTTCGTGGGGCGCTGCCGTATTCCTCCCACTTTTGAGAAGCCACTATCTGAGATATTTTCTCTCCACGTATGGAAATAACTGTTGTTTATGCTGATTATTAAAAATGGGTAATGACAGTTAAATCATTAGCAGGAGAAAATGCACCCCACTGTACACAATTTTGAATAGATCATGTTTTCCAGAAATTTCTGTGTGAATGTCATTTTGACACCAATCTAATCTCTTAGTATTTTTTGGCTATTTTCAACATTAATGCCTAACAGCCCATCTTGTGACTATAAAATAATGTATTTTGCGAACGCTTATTGATGGACATGAGCTAATCAATTGTTTCTCACTATTCTAAATCATCCTGAATAAATGTTTCTTTTCTCCCCACCCTCTGAAAAAAAAAAGTCCTGCCAATATGAGGCGTTATTAAAACATTCCCTCCGGTTTTATATGATTGTTAGTTTCCTATTGAGAGGCTGAGCATTCTCTCTCGATGTATGTTAATGTATTTATGGGCCTTCTTTGGTATTTTCCTGTTCGAATATTTTGTCAAAATTTGCATTAGAATATTTATTACAAGTGTGTAAGAACTTTATATTAAAGATGCAAGGAGAGGGTGTGAAAATAATAAAAAAGAAAAAAATCTGGGACCTTTAATGTGAGTTGGAGCTCCGTAACATTTGAAGCTGTTGGCAAAAAAAAAAAATTTTTTTCAGAGTGAAAACCCTGAGTGATGGAGGGGTGAGTCATTACAGCAAGTGTATTTTCTTTAAGGGGGAATAGTCCATGTTTTAGAAAGAGGCATGTTGAAATTAATGGAGAGAAAATGGCTGTTGACCCGAGGCCAGTGTGGCTGGTGTTCTCTGTGGACCCTCCACTTTCAGAGCCTCCTTCCTTCCTTTTTCTTTTTCTTTCTTTCTTTACTTTTTGTCGCATTAGGGCCACACCTGCAGCATATGGATGTTCCCAGGCTAGGGGTTGTATCGGAGCTACAGCAGCTGGCCTACACTACAGCCACAGCAACACCAGATCCAAGCAGCCTCTGTGACCTACACCACAGCTCACGGCAACGCTGGATCCTTAACCCATTGAGTGGGGCCAGGGATCGAACCCGCATCGTTGTGGATACTGGTGGGGTTCTTAACCTGCTGAGCCACAGCGGGAACTCCAAGGCCTCCTTTCTTAAGCACAGGCGGGAAGCAAAGTTTTTGCTCACCCACACGCAGCTCGCGAGGCCCCAAAGAACCACTCAGATGCTTCCACAATTTTTATTTCACAGAAACCACAGTGGCTCACAGCCAGACTCCCCTTTGTGACTGGAAAGTAAGGAAGCACTTTCATCTTGGGGAAATAGGAAACTCTGGGGCGTGTTTGAGAAATTGTGCACATATGATTCTTAAACAGTTTTGTCTTGGATTAAATGAAGTGATTGGTTAATTGCTGGCTACACCGCAGTTTGCGGACGGTTCTCCTGTGCTTTAGATCATGTAATTACAGGAAGCAGAACCCCCGCCTTCTGCGGACAGAGTTAGGGAGAGTTCGGGTTTCCAGTCGCTCCTATCTGAATTCTAAGCCCCGCCTCCTCCGGGACATGCGGTCGCACCCGTGGTCCCCGCTGCCCAGGGCTGCGTCCTCCGTACCTGCCCTGGGGCGGGACAGGGCTCGAGGGAGAGTGCTGACCGAGGAGCTGCCGGCAGGGCGGAGAGAAAGCTGCGGTCACCGCTGCGGAGCCACTGAAGCGCTCTCCTCTCGGGGCAGGCCGCCGACGGGACAGCCTGCCTTTTCTGGGGACATAAACTCGAGGGCGCAGCGCAGCCGGGCGCACCTGGGCGCACCTGGGCGCGGGTTCCCCAGAGCACGTGCCACAAAGCGTCCGGTTACTTTGACAGGTGAGCTCGCGCTGTACTTACCTGGGGAAAATCGGGCAAGGATGAAGAGGAAGATTTCTAGGGGCGGTTGTGGGTCTGTGGGTCTTCTTTTTGAAAACACAGAGTTTTTTTTTTTTTTCGCTTTTTAGAACTGCACCCGCAGCATTTGGAGGTTCCCAGGCCAGGGGTCTAACAGGAGCTGTAGCCACCGGCCTTCGCCACAGCCACAGCAACGCGGGATCCGAGCCGCGTCTGCAGCCTACACCATAGCTCACGGCAACGCCGGATTCTTAACCCACTGAGCGAGGCCAGGGATCGAACCCGTATTCTCATGGATACTACTCAGATTCCCTTCTGCTGCACCACGACGGGAACTCCTTTTTTTTTTTTAGCTCAAATTTTTTTTTAAAGGAGTTTTGTTGGAAATCTTAGTTATTGTCAAGACATATGAACATTTTCCACCCTTATTATATTGTGATATATATATATATATATATGGTGATAATTTTATAATGAATATTTAAGATATTAAAAAACATTTTGCTGTATCTTGTAATAATTCCAGGTCAGTTTGGGAGTATAAATAGAGCGTAAGTAAAGAGACAGGTATGAACTGTCATCTGGTGAGAAGAAGGCGTGCCAGCGTTACCTACAGTGTTTCCTGGGGGCTGGGAAGGAAGAAAAAAGGTGTGGCTTTTGCAGGCAGCCGTGACCTAACAGCTTTCCATGTGGGCGTTAATCCATCTCAGGTTTAGATCAGGCAAGAATCTCCCCTGTGTTTTATAAAATTCCACTAGGAAAAAGCTGAATGGAAATAAAAATCCATACACATTTGCAGATCCTGTTTCAGAGTCAAGAAAGAGTTTTCTGCTGGGTTGAACCATGTGAAGCTGCTGTGTTTTTTCAGTTTAAAAAGACTGAACATTGACCACACATAATTCCATCGTGTGTACGTGTACAAAGTGGGATTATTTTTATTTTTTGGCCACGCCTGCAGCCCGTGGAAGTTCCCGGGCCAGGGGTCGAACCTGTGCCACAGCAGCCACCTGAGCCGCTGCAGAGACAAAGCCAGGTCCTTAGCTGCTGAGCAACAGGAGGAGCTCCCAAAGTGGGGTGTTAATAGTCAAGTGAAATATGTAGAGAGTACACGCGGAAAAGTTACAGGTAGTTTTTTTTTTAAGGAAATGAAGAGAAAGGAGAAATTCAAACAAGGTTCACCGAGATGACCAAGAAAACAGAGGCGGGAACTAAGAGGTTAAAGTGAGGAAGTTTCACGCAGGTACTGATGGCCCTGTAGCCTGAGAGCGCTACCGCCGGAACCCCGCAGCCGGGGTGGTGAGCTGAGGCCCGCGGGCCCGGAGTGGAATAAGCCGGCGGGAGAGGAGGTGCCGGGCATGTCCCGGGACGCCAGGAGACGGGCCTCCCAGGGCAGGAGGAACGAGAGCCGGATTCGCTTGCTTTCCACACATTTCTAACTTAAGCTGAAAAAGTAAAGCCCTGTTACTGTCTTCTCGCTGTTACCAAAGTAATACATGCTTATTACAGAGCCTCCGGAAAGCCCTAGCACGCGGACACAAGGGACCAGAAGGAAAGCCCCACATCTCAGCTTCCGGCGTGGGATCGCAGCTGTTGCTCTGGTCGGATTTTGATCCTTTCTGGGGGCCGACCCTTTAGGTCGAAGGAGCCTGTGCAGAGCCTGGCTGAGGACCCAGGTGTTTGTGTGCCCTCATGTGCTTTTTGCCACCACTTCAGGTTTTCGTTTTATGTGCGTTTAGCCTTTTTTGTGCCGACAAAACCCCATCGGGACCTGCCTTGGCTCCCAGCACTTCTAGTGCTGGTTCCGAAGCGTCAGCTCTTCCCACACGGAGCCTGGCTCCCTCGCCAGCCAGGCCGGCCCTGGGCCAGCTCCTCCCAGCCTCGGGCTGTCTGGGTGTCTGGCCACGGCTTCTGCTCGGCTCGCGGTGATTTATGTCGCTGTCTCTGCGAAACTGCGGGTGTGCCTTCTGTCATGCACTTGCTGTTACCTGTCCGGCGGCAGTACACGTTTGTTCGTCTCCGTGTGTCTGCAACACAAAGACGTAAAACGAGAATTAATGGCAAAAAACTTGCCCCTGGGAAGCCGGTGCTGCTTCCCGTTTGACCAGCCCGGCAGAGACGTGGCCAAGGTCACAGAACACGGTTATTTTCAAAAATTTCATTCATTGAAAAATTATCATGTTATGAAATCAACTAACTATAAATGTTAAAGAATTATTTAGGTAGTCCTGAAAAGCGAGGAATTAAAGGAAACTAAATTCTGTGCCTAGTGTCTTAAGTTCTAGACTGTATTTTTCTCTTAGGACGTGTCCGCTGCACGCCGGCACTGTGCTGCGTCACCGTTTGTCGGCTGACGGCTGCGAGGCACCTCCCTGGACACGGCACGACACCGCCTCCCGGGGCCAGCCCTGGACCTGGGTCGGTCCCGAGCGGAGCCGGGTGGGTCTGACCTGGAAGTCGGCAGCGGGGGCTCAGCGCACAGAGGGAGGCGGGTGCTTGGGGCTCGGGAACCTGCTGACCAAACCCAGTGATTCCATTTTCCCAGGAAGCAGGGGACTGAGAAATGTGGGAAACGCCCCCGCTGGGACCCCAAAGCCTCCCCGCGGGGCGCTCTGTCTGTGCAGGAGCACGACCCCCTCTGCCTTCGGTGACCAGACACAGACACGGCACCGTCAGGTCTCGGGACGAAGCCCAGCCTCCTCCTCGGAGGCCCCTCCTGGCCTGGTCCCCCTTCTCAACCTCACAGCCAGCTGGCAGTTCAGCCTCGGGGGCCCCAGCTTCACGTCCTGCATTTACTAAAACATAGGAGTGATTTTCTTGTTCTCTCTCTGTTTCTAGCATATGTAGAATTATATAATTTCATGTGTATGTATAATTTTTGTTGTGGTTAAATACACGTAACATACAGGTTTCCGTCCTAACCGCTTTCGGGTGCACGCCCTGGCTCTCTGGCATCATGAACCTTGATGCTGTCCCACGTCCTCCACAGGGTCTCCAGAACTTTCTCATCTTCCCCAAAGGGAGCTCTGGCCCCATTAACCCCCCACTGAACACCACCCCTCCCCCTCCCAGCCCGGCGCAGCCACTGTTTCACTCGGAGGAATATTTCACCTCCAGCGCCTTCGGCTGCGGTTGCTCTTTTCTTGTTATTTTTGGTTCTGAAGGAGTAACCGGGGCTGTGAGAGGCTGTGGGCGCAGGAAGGCGGGCTTCGCTGGAACACAGGAGCGCAGGCTTCTTCTCTGCAGCCAGGACTGCAGCCTTGTGGGAACGCAACCACTTTTCGAGGGGACGGTGAGCTCGATTCGGCAGGCTGGGGTCATTTTAGGAACGCACCGGGGACCCGAACTCATGGCTTTGCGCTCTTCTGGAAGAACTTCTTTTTGGGTGAAATCGGCTTGAGTCAGACTCCCAGGTCTATGCGGCCGCACAGAAGCCCCAGGAGAGGTGGGGGTCTCCGCCGGCCTGGGGGGCGAGCGCACGCCATGAAACCCCCGCTTTGTGGCTGATCCAGGTGAGAAAACGCGGGGTGAACCCGGGCCCGCTGCGCCCAGGAGGCGAGCCCCGGGCCACGTCCCGTGGACACCCTCACCCCCCGCCAAGGGCGCAGAATCGGCCGCCACACGCGGGTGAAAACAGCGCCCAGGGTCCAGCTCAAGCCGGATCACGTGGTCGGTGAGGTGTGTTTCTCTCCAGCATTCTGATTAAAAACAGCGTCTGGGGAACCAGCGCCGAGGATGGAGAACAAGGAAGGCGCCGGCCCTGGAGGCGGGAGAGCGGCCGCTGCGACGTTTTCTGTGCATCACAAGCACGGCTGGTGACCCTCGGGGCCCGTCGCCCACAGTCAGCAGAGCCTCGCAGCCCCTCAGCCTCCCCAGGGCTTTCCCCGACCGCGGGCTAGAGGGTGGCCCGGACACCTTCTAGAAGCGCCTGGTGCTTCCAGACCCCGTCCTCGAGCGGCTGAACCAGACCGAGCACCCAGCGGAGGCTGACGTGCGGGGCTCTTGGGTTGGAGGGGTCGTGCCTGGTGGGGGCCACGGTCACTGCCTGACGTCAGAGGCGGGCTCACGGGTCCCCGCCCGGCCTCAGCTCCAGCCTGCGTGGTGACCCCGTGGACTTTGGGCGTGCGAAGGACCTGTGTTCACCCAAAGAAGGTGCGAGCTGGAGCTTTCTAGGCCGGCGGCGGGTCTGATGTCACCGACGGAGTCTGAGAACTTGTGCTGGGAGAGGTGACAGCTCCCCAGCTGGCTTACTTAGTGGGTAATTAAACCGCCAGTGTATTTATTAGTTTTGGTCTTAAAATGTTGTGCAAGTGCCCTAAGGCTTTCTAGCGAAGGGTGTGTTATTTCGTTAATCAACTCAAATATGACCATATTTCAGAGGGTGTTGCCGTCTCCAGGGCGGACGGCGGGTTTCGTGGTGAGGTTGCTCACCGGGCGTCCGGCTTCCCTGCGGGCGAGAGGCTGGAGCTGCGGCAGCTGCGCTCTGACGGACGGCGACTCTGGGCCCCACAGGTTAGCACCGCACTTGGCAATTACGGGAAAATTTGAGCCCTGGCAACTAGATAAAATGGCACGAAGGGCCGGTACCTCAGGATGCTGATCTGCCTCCTCCATCACCAGGAATGTGAAGAAATGGTTCTATGATCCAGAAAGCATGGAGTCAGCGTTTGTCACGAGGCAGCCAGAGGCACTAACTGACTGAGCCACGCTCGGCGGCTGAAATCTGAGCTCCGAGTCCCCTGCTTGGGTGGAGGGTCCCGGGCGCCGCATGGAGGGGCTGAAAAGCACACGCGGCCACACCCACGGAGCCCTTAGAACGGGGCCCACGCTTTGCAAGCACGCAGCACCTGTGAGCTCCCACCAGCAGTACCAGCGTCCCGAGGGCTTTAAAGTCCAGCTGGTCAGCGGCGACACCTACTGTCATCTCGCGTCCCCAGGCCGGCCTCGCAAGCACAGGGGGACAGACAGGAAGACGTGACAGAAAGCGTGCAGTCAGCCCAGAACCAGGACCAGCACGTTCAGAGCACAAGGCTGCTGGCTCACCAGGGCCATCCGCGGCGGTGGATCTGAGCAGAAAAGTCTTCAAAGAGGCAGCTCTGGGCGATGGGAGCGACCTCGGGATGGCAGGAGCTGGGGAGGGGCCGGGCGGGAGCGGGTGGGACCCAAGAGGATCATGGAAGAGCCTCAGGACGGCCCCCGGCAGCGTGGGGACCCCTTCTTAGAGGAACGCAGACTCAGGCCATCCTCCAGGGACGACGTGGCGTGAGGGCGCGTCTGCTCCGGAGACTGGGATGGAGCAAAGGATTTGCCTTTTTAGGGCCGCACCTGCTGCATATGGAAGTTTCCAGGCTAGGGGTCAAATCAGAACTACAGCTGCTGGCCTACACCACAGCCACAGCAACGCCAGATCCGAGCCGCGTCTGCGACCTGCCCCACAGCTCATGGCAACGCTGGATCCTTAACCCACTGAGCGAGGCCAGGGATCGAACCCGTGTCCTCATGGATGCTAGTTGGGTTTGTTACCGCTGAGCCACGACGGGAACTCTTGAACAGAGGATTTGGAAGTATTCTTCATTACAGTGTAATTTCTAAGGGCAGGAATAGCAAGGACCGATTAGAGCACTGACTTCGAGGGGCAATTTGTGCTGATAAAACACCATGAGGAGGCGACGGCCGCGAGGGCAGGGCTTTCCCGAACAGGTAGGCCGCCAGCCTGGCAGCCCCGCCGACTCCGCCGCGGGTCTGGGACCTGAGGACTCTGAGAGGCTGGCAGCGGAGCTCCGAGTGTGGGCAGAGCACAGAGGGAGAACAGCAGTGGGCCGCTGAGCCTTGGAAGAGAGGATGCCCAGAGACGGCAGGTGAGAGGCCCGAGCTCGCGGGCGAGGGGGCTTGGGTGCGAGCAGAGGCCGGCGGAGGCCAGAGGAGCTGAGTGTAACTCGCTTACAGCGCTAATCACCTGCCTCATGGAGGAGGCTCCGGAGAGCCAAGCTGGGGGGCAGCCCACTGGGGAGAGGGGAGGGCGAGCGTGGGGGCGTCCACACGGCCTGGCGGCCGCTCCTACCACCAGACAACTGTGCCGATCGTGGGGTCCCCTCAGCGCTCAGCACAAATGAGTCTGACTAGGATCCATGAGGATGCAGCTTCCATCCCTGGCCTCGCTTGGTGGGTTAAGGATCCTGCGTGGCTGTGGCTGTGGTGTAGGCCGGCAGCTGCAGCTCCAATGCGAACCCCTAGCCTAGGAACCTCCATATGCCGTGGGTGCAGCCCTAAAAAGACAAAATGCAGATTTCCAGGCCCCGGCCTCAGGAGTTGCTGTTTCCGCCGTGTCCGTGTGTCCCCTGGCTTCCTGCACCTTTACTGCCGTTTTCCGCATCATCCAGGCCCCTCCGGCCACGCAGGAAGCAGCCGGAAGATGACAGGCCCGCGCGCGGTCAGGTGAGGGTGACGGGGGCCGGCTCGTGGTGGGGGCCATCGGGAAAACGGGCGCTCGGGGGCGTGAGGGCGTGTGTGGGGTCGGAGACGGCGCCCAGCCGCTCGCAGCCCCAGGCCGCGGCTCTCCCTCCCTCGTTGAGCTGTGGCCTCGGCATTCCTCTAATTTTACAAAGATTTTCAGCGCACGAGTTGTCAGGCTTTGTCCGCTTTTGAATTGTATCCAAAGGGAACGTTCTGGCTCGCAGGGCCCCGCGGGCCCCGGCCTCCGCCCCGGGAGCGGACACCTGCCACCTGTACTCGCGGGCGGCTGCAAGCAGCGAATCAGAGCATAAACAAAGCTCTTACTGTTGTCCCACAAGTGGCTCCTCGCCACTCACGCCTTTGCTCGGGCCGGCGCTGCCGACGCCCGGGGCGCAGCTCAGTCTGTCTCCCACCGGCCAGCGACTCATTTCACCGCTCAGCGCGACCCACCACCGTCCATCCTGTGTCGCCTGCAGCCCCTGCGACACGGTGGCTTTGGGACTCGGGCCTGGGTGCTCGGAGCGGGGAGACGCCTCTGCAGGCACTTTCCCGGGCCCCTCGCTGGGGCCGGGCTGCCGTGGGTCCCGGTCCGCCGCGAGCCGTTCCCACACGGAGGGACCACCTCCTCCCCCCGCAGGCGGGGCGCCGTCCATGGTCACCTGTCCTCCCAGCGGCCCCTTCCTGCAGCGTCACCGAGTGTGAGACCGGACTTCACCGCGGCTGCGCCCTTGCCGCCTCGGCTTCTCTCGGGACGCGCTGGGTCGTCGCGCTCGCGGCCTGCAGGGCGCCCTGCCTTCCGTCCGCTTCTCCGAAGGCCCGACGGTCTTGCTGCCGACCCAGCCCTTTCTCTGTCCTGGGCCCGACCTCGTGCCCGCACCTGGGCTGGGAACAGCTCCCGGCTCGTAGCTGCTCTTCCTTTTTCTTTGCGAAGCTCGGTCCTGTCTTTGGAGAAGCAGGTGCTCTCGATTTAATGCGGCCGAGTGCACTCATCTTTTTGTGACTTAAGATCTCATCTTGGAGTTCCCTTCGTGGCTCAGTGGTTAACGAATCCGACTAAGAACCATGAGGTTGCGGGTTCGATTCCTGGCCTTGCTCAGTGGGTTAAGGATCCGGCGTTGCCGTGAGCTGTGGTGTAGGCTGCAGACGCGGCTCGGATCTGGTGTTGCTGTGGCTGTGGCGAAGGCCGGCGGCTACAGCTCCTGTTAGACCCCTAGCCTGGGAACCTCCATGTGCCGCAGGTGCGGCTCTAGATACGGCAAAAAGACAAAAAAAAAAACACCTCATCTCACGTGGCCCCAATGTCCCGCGGCTCCTTGTCGCTCTCCACACCCCTACGCCCTGGCCTCCGAAGATGTCATCACGAGGTCACGGCAGACGCCTCACGGGCTCGCAAAGCCCTGTCGGTCGGGTCGCCGTCCTTGCTCTCATCACGTTTGCACCCAGCGCTCTTTTCGTGCCTGGAGAAATGCCTTGGAAATTGCCTCCTCCTGACACCTGACCTCGGTCCTGTTCGCAGGCCCAGCTCCGTCCCGGGGTGCCGAGGGGGCGCTGCTTCCCTAAGTGCTGAGGGGCTTGACCGTGAGCGCAGGTGCCCGGCACTCCGACTGCGCCAAGGGCTGAGCTGGGAGACGCGTCCTTCCGGGGGACGCGCTGCGGCTCCGGTCGGGCCCGGGACCTTGTTCGGCTCTGTGACCTGTGACCTGGGCCCTAGGAGTGGCTCCAACAGTGAAGCCCCCCGGGGCGGGCGGGGCCCCCACTTTCGGGGGAGGCGCCCATGGAAGGCGACGGCACAAGCAAAGAATTACAGACAACGTTGCCGGAGAAGAATTCAGGCTTCGAAAACGACTTTTTCTCCTGACAACTGGAAAAACACGGCAAAACAAAACATAGCGTCATATTAGATTTTATCACCGCCTCATTCCACGGGAAGAACGTGGCCTGAGGACAGCGCTTAATCACCGCCAACCTCTGTCCAGGGTTGGAGACAAAGGGAATCACGCCCGAGACACCAGCTTAGCCCGCGTCAGCCTGTCCTGTCTCCCTGCAGCCCTCCTACGCCCAGGCTGCTCATCTCCTCGTCACTCGTGGAGGAAAACAAATGCCGCCCCAGCGGCGGCTCCCCTACGTGCTGGGGACAGAACCGAAACCGGTCCAGAAGGGAGGGACTGGCCCGTGGGGCCCTGGTGCCCGCTGTCAGGGAACAGCACAACCATCTGCCTGTTTCAACAGGAATTTCCCATGGTGACTCCCGTGGGTGACTCCCCTGGGTGATTCCCGTGGGTGACTCTGGTGGGTGATTCTCATGGGTGACTCTTGTGGGTGGACCCATCCTGGGGCTGGGGTGTCAGCCTTGCCGGGGCGGGTAGGGACCTGGCCTCCCCTTTAGAGCGGGGTGGGGCACAGCCCCCCCAAGGGTCAGAGAGAGTTTTCATCTTGCTGACGACAAACTGAGAACCTCCGCTGGGGAATCAGACAACTAGAGAAAGAGCAGATTTCCACAAATTTTTACTGGTGACATCGAAAACTGGTGGACGCGGACATCTGAATTTCATCCGATTGTCACAGGCCATGAAATCATCTCTTTTGATCGTCACCCCGTTAAGACGTGGACACACTCCCAGGCTCACGGGCTGGACAGACGCAGCTGCTGGCCTCTTTGCTGACCCTGGGGCCTCAGAAATTCCCGGGCCAGGGACTGAGCCCAAGCCACAGCTGGAATAAGGCTGGGCCCTTAACCAATAGGCCACCAGGGAGCTCTGATATAAAGCTACCTTGAAGTTGGTCCTGACAATCTGCCCACATAGATGTAGGTTATGTATCCTCCAGGCAAAAGCACCTGGCATTGCTCGTAGGTGGCAGGTCCCGTGGCTTTTCCAGCTGGCGACCCCCCCTCTTCCATGCCCAGCTCAGTGACGGACGCTCGGCTAGGCGCATTTGATGAGACAAATGCTTGTCATCAGTGAGTGTGTGTCCCGAGAGGGGGAAACAGACCTGTGCCCAGTGCTTTGATCGTCCTTAGCTGTAATCACGCTCTTTAAGATGGATGATTTCATTTGAATCTTGACAAAAGCCCTGTGAAGCCTAGGGTTCCCTTTCTTCTTTCTTTTTCTTTCCTTCTTTCTTTCTTTCTTTCTTTCTTTCTTTCTTTCTTTCCTTCCTTCCTTCCTTCCTTCCTTCCTTCCTTCTCCCCTTCCTTCCTTCCTTCTTTCCTTCCTTCTCCCCTTCCTTCCTTCCTTCCTTTTTCCCAGCCACACCTGCAGCATATGGAAGTTACCAGGCTAGCGGTCAAATCGGAGCTGCAGCTGCCAGGTGACACCACAGCCATCGCAGCATGGGATCTGAGCCGTGTCTGCGAACTACACCGCAGCTTACGGCAACACCACATCCTTAATGCACTGAGTGAGGCCAGGGGTCGAACCCACCATCCTCAGAGAGACAATGTTGGGTCCGTGACCCGCTGAGCCGCAAAAGGAAATCCCCCTCATTTCACGCCTGGAGGAACCGAGGCAAAGAAAGTCAGATAATTTACCCCAGATTCCTCTGCTGATAACATGGAGCAGCTCACAGCCAGGCTGAGTCCAGACCTGCCACCTTGCGCCTAGCCGGGGCCTTTATTTACTGTCACGCCGCACGCTGTCGTCTCTTGTAAGAGCGTTTTCTCAAGCCAAATTACAGGTGCAGAAGTCATCTTGGTAGAATTTGGCTCCCTACTGGAAAATGTCCAACCTTTTCACGACAATATAATCTAAAACCCATTCACATTTTTTAAAGAAGGGAACTGCATTAATGTTTCGGCCATGAAATCACCTATCATGTAAAATTTAGAGTGCTCAGAAAGGGCTAGAACCTCATTATTGGAAGAGGGCCTCACCAGTATCTTGGCTTCATTTCTTCCGGCACTGACTTCCCAGGTCTGTGTTCTGCGTGACTGCAAACGCTACATGGAACGTTCTGCACGTTCCGTACAACAGGGAAGCCCGGCCTGACGTCTGTTCTCTGTTCCATCGCGTGAGGGGCGAAGGCTCACCCCGATTTTCAGGGTCCAAAGAGTTTTCGAACTACTTCTCTTAGGGATGGCACCGGGATTGGCCATCCCCGTGTACGATTTTCCAGTCTAGGGTTCTTTGCCTTGGGCCGCACCCCGCTAAGCGGATCGCACGGCTAAAGGACACAGACACTTCCGTCGGCTTTAGCAGCTGGTAGGCGTCTTCCACGGCCGGCAGCTTAGAACCAGGAGAGGAGGAGCGTGCAGGCCGCTCTTCTCCCGCCCAGAGGTCAGCCTGCGGTTTCCCAGGTTCCCTAGTCCCGCCGCTGAGAGGCGCTGTCCTCTGTCCCGACGCCCAGCCTGGACGCTGGGCTTCGGCGAAAGGCCCCAGTCGGCACGGAGACAGCAGCCTGGGGGACCCTCCGCTGAGGGTCCGGCGGCCAGGAGCCTTCTCAGCCCTGGAAGGACGCTCCGCGCGCGCCCAAGGGAGCCCACGCGGGTCCCGCCCTTGGTGCTGATCCAGCCAGACTTAGGGACGAGCTCTGGCAGCTTGGGGGACACCCCGCGGTCCCCGAGGTGTGGGCAGGGCGCCCCCTGGTGTGCACGCGGGAGGCTGCAGGTCGCCGCGGGAGAAGCCCGTTTCCCTAAGCCAACCAAGCGCAAAGCCGGTGCGGCCGGTGCGGCCCCAAAATGCTGGAAAATCCGAAAGGCCTCAGTTGAAGTCCGTCCTCTGGTCCTCGGGTGAGGAGTCCGCAGCCGCCCGCCGGCCCCTGTGGGGTGTCCTCGCTCCCCTTCCGCTCCCAGCCCCCCGCCCCCCTTCCCTGGACTGTCCTTCCTTCCAGCAGGACTCAGGGTCAGGGTGCAAATTCAGGCTTTGACAATGCCCTGCCCTCCCCAGGTTTACCTGGCCCCGGAGTGCAGTGACAGGTGTCTGCCTGCAGAGGCGCTGTGCCGAGTCCACGTGTCCAGACAATAAGCCCCGTGCGGTGCCTGGAAAGCCAGCGTCGCTGGCCACGCTTCTCCCCTTGTCCCAGCTCTTCTGGGCGTCTTCTCTGGGGAACACACCCAGGCGGGGACGGGGGCCGCTCAGCTGGTCACAGTGCACCCCACCCACTCCCCAGCCTGGCTATTCGTCTGCAGCTACAGGTACTGCAGAGAAAGGCCTTTGAACTTGATAATGAGCAGAGTCCTCCAGCCGTTCAGGGGAGAAGTGTCGAGTGCCTGCTTTAGGTCACACAGTGTATGCGGGATAAAAAACCTACCAGACACGCCGGCCAGAGTAGCTGCCATCGCGGTGCCACGTGCGCAGCCTGCCCGACACGGCAGTCCCACGCCTGGGCCCCCCGGAGGTGCCAGGTCATGCCGCTTTGAGGCCCGCTGACCAGCTCAGTCCTGGAGACTTGTCTTTGGAAAAGTGTCATTCAAATATAATTTAAAATACTTTGACTTATGAATAAGTTCGTTTGTATAATTTTGTGTTAGAGTCCACATATAGGTGACAGCATCCGTACGGTATTTGTCTTTGTTGAGGGGGAGCAGGTAGGAGGGGTGACACACTCACACCGCGTGTAAGACACCTAAACAGCAAAGGACCTGCTGGGCAGCACTGGGAGCTCTGCTCCAGGGTCTGTAATAACCGTGTGGGAGAGGAGAATGGATGTGCGTGCACAGCGACTGACCCACTTTGCCGCACTCCCGGGACTAGTGCTCTGTCCCCTGCCCCCTTCTGCTCCACGCCCCCTGAGCTCACGGCCCCTCCTTCGGGGTCCGTCACACCTGCTCCCTCCCTCTGCCCCTTGGCCCTGCCTCCCCTGCGCCTCCTCAGGCCACCTGCCCGGACCCCTGGCTCCAGCCTCAGCATGGCCGCCTTCCACTGGCACCCCCATCAGGTGCCCCCAGACTAGGATGGAGTGCAGAGCCTGGCGTTTGTGACCCGCCCTGGCTTCGTCCTGGGCGCTGCTCTGGTCCCATGGCCGAGGGAGTCCCCTCTGCACCTGCTGCCCTGGGCCCCGGAGCAAAGGTAGCTCAGACAAAGTGGTTCTCAGAAAACCTCAGCTTCCCGTTTGCCACATCTGACCTAAATCTAGCTCTTCCCCAGGCAGCGGTTTCCGGTCGCACCCTCTCTTCCTGGATCACCTCACTCCACGGCCTGCACCTCCTCGGGCTTGGCCCGGGCTTCCGTCGTGTCGTCATTAGAGACAGCGCACGGCTTACGGGGCGCCTCCTGAGCTCCAGCTGCTCTGCAGGCTCAAAGGGGACGGGGTGCGAGGAAGCGGGCACCGCCAGCGTCCTCTCTGCCAACCCCAAGGCACGTCCCACACTGGTCGGCAGGGGCTGTTTTCTACCCAGCTGGGCTCTGTTCCGGTAAGAAGATCAAGCCCTGTCTGGTGGGCCAGTCAACAGCCCCCAGTGTACACTGATCAGACCACAAGATTTTACGCAAAAGGAGAGGACTGTCTTGAATTTATTCAGGTTGATCTGAATCAGTCACTTCACTCGCTTTTTGTCTCTGCAATCTGGCGATCTCGGATAAATACCCCCCCACGCTATTTTTTAAACAATCTGGCTGTTAAGTTGGTGTTCTTGCTCCTGACTTGCGTTCGTCTTCCAGCTCACGGACGCCACGCGCTGCTATTAGCAAGAACAGTTTTCTTCCCGGCGGGTCAGTGACCGGCAGGAAAGTTAGCTCTCGTGCAGATTCACAGACGCATCTTTAACCGAGATGCTGCTGGAGTTCACTTTGGGGGCATCTGGGAATTTTCGACGCATTAGAGGACAGCTCACGTCGCCGGGCGTTTTCAGCCTGGGCCGCCCGGTACTCCGGTGGGTTCTGCTGGTGCGCTGCCGGTCGTGGCGGGGTTCCCAGTTAGGCCACTGGTCCCAAGTCCCCACGTCTCCATCGGGCTGAGAAGATACCTCCTAACGGACAGGGTTTTAAAAGCAGCTGTTCCTCCACGTTCCCAGGGCGCTCTTTCAGTTCGCACGTGCGAGTTCCTGGCTGCCCGGAGGGGGCAGCAGGCTGAGGGCTGCTGATCCTCTGAGGTCCCCCCAGCCCGCCAGCCCTCTGCCCCGTGTCGGAGGGTCGCCCACAGCATGTGCTTGTGTCTGGAAGGAGACAGCCATTTTTGGAGAGAGGAATTATGTGTTTTGTTTTGTTTTGTTTTGTTTGTTTCCTTCTGAGCCATGCCCATGGCATGTGGAAGTTCCTGGGCCAGGGATCGAACCCTTGCCACAGCAGTGACAATGCCAGGTCCTTAACCCCTCTGCCACCAGGGAGCTCCTGGCAAGAAGAATTATGAGGCTAGCCTGGTGAAAAAGCTCGGGGACACCAGTGTCTTAGAAAAATGAGAAAACAGGAAGATGAGGTAGTTTAAAAAAGGTGTACCTTACGGCTGAACACACGGGGCTGGGGGGCAGAGGCAGGCCCAGAGTGCGAGGGACGGCAAGGAAGTGGCGCTCTGCCTTTCTGCTTCTGGACGGGGGAGTTGCGGGCTATTTTCTGCACTCAGGAGTCTCAACTTTTTGGAGAAAGAGGATAAAATTGCTTCTTTAAAACTACATGAACCTGCATTTAAATAACAACCCACTTACACAGAAATGGAGATACAGTAAAAACCGGCGCAAGCACGTTGCCAGGCTGACCTCACCATCTCTGCAGACTTCAGTGTGTACTGCCATCAGCCAGACGTGGTCCCGTGGAGCCATAACTCATAACAACCGCCAAGGTCAGGAAACCTGCAGGCGTCCGTCGCTGCCACCTGATCCGCAGACCCTGCAGGAGCTTCACCAAAAGCCAGTGGTTTTCTTTCTGGCAAAATAAGTTGGGTCAGAATCAGCCTTGGGCTTATCTGTCACTTTCCTTTAGTCTCTTTGGTCTGGAATAGCTGTTCGGCTTGCCTTTGACGTCTGACTTGGGCGCAGTGGTTACTCTGAAGGGCGTTCCTCTGTGCAGGTCAGGCTCTTGCTTCTGGTCGCACGCCGACGCTCTTTCCTGCAGCGTCCCGTCAGGTGCACGCAGTCCCCACCTCTCATTACTGCTGGGGTTTATCTTCATCGCTTGGTGGTGTCAGCCAGGGACGCCTGAAAAGTTGCGTCCTTCATCCTTGTAACCAAAAATTTCAAACAAAGCCCTTGCAAATCAAATGCAACAATATAGAGAGGGAACAGTGCATTATAAGCAGGTGGAGTTTATCCCGGAAAAGCAAAGATTGTCGGTCAAGTCAAATGTGGTAAAGCATCTGACAAACAAATAAAAAAAAAGAAAACAAATGATCATCTCAGTAGATGCAGAATAAGCCCCTGAAAATTTAACAGCCATTCCTGATAGAGAAAAAGAAAACTTCTAGGGAAACTAGGAAGAGAAATCTTTCTGGACCTGCCGAAATGTGTCTAAGAAGAAACTACAGCTGACGTGCTCCACGTGCAAGTCTGAGTCCTCCTTGTACGTGCCATCAGGAGGAACAAGAGGAAAATGTCTGTCTTTACCACTTCTATTCAGCATCATAGTGGATAGTCCTAACCAGAGCTATAGGGTAAGAAAAACAGACAAAATAAAAGGTTATTATCTAATTCTGTTATTTTTCATCTATAAATCCAGAGCAGAAGAAGTAAAATTATTTTTATTTGCAGGCAATAAAATGCAGCGGAATCTACAAAAAAGCTAGTAGTGACTTTAGCCAATTACAGGATACAAGGTCAATCTTCTAAATAAATTGCATTTCTATATGCTAGCAAAGAATGCGGAGAAACTGAAATAAAAAAGGCAATCCCATTACAAGAGCACACAAGTGCTGTTGGTTTCAGGTGCACAGCCAAGTGCTTCAGATGTAAACCACACACACGCACACACACACACACATATTCACACACACACACATATGCACACATGGATGTCATTCTTTCCATCCTTTTCCACCACAGGCTCTTACAGGCACTGAGTAGATTCCCTGTGCCGTACCGCAGGTCCTTGTTTATTTCTCACGTGTAATGGTTTGGATCTGCTCATCCCAAATCCCGAACTCCAGGTTCACCCGCCCAAACCTCCCCTTTGTTCACCATAAGTGTGTTTTCTATGCCTGTGAGTTTATTTCTGTTTTGTGAAGAAGTTCATTTGTGTCAGATTTCTGATGACACCTGTAAATATCATGTGGCGTTTGTGTTTCTCTGTCTGACTTCGCTCAATGCAGTAATCTCTAGGTCCAGCCACAGAGCTGCCCGTTGCTTCGTTCTTTTTCATGGCTGAGTAGTGTTCCATTACATGTGTGCCACATCAAGGGGAAAATTTTTGAGACTGACAATATCTTCAGTATCTTAACGGCAATGACAGTGTCACAGATGCACCCATATGTCAAAACCCAAACGGACACTTCAGAGAGGCAGCTTACTATGTGTCAATTACACCTCAACAATTTGTTAACTGTTAAAAAAACAACAAAAGTAATTTTTTCTACCAACTTGAATATAGTCAGATACCTTTGTTCTCAATGTTGGTCTGCTGTTTTCTTTGTGATTTTATTCTGTGTGTAAAAAATGTATATTCTTCCCATGATAAGATCATAGAACACGGAACATTCACAGAAATCTCACTCGTAGCCCCCACATAAAGATAACTTCTTTTAGTTTATTTTTTAATTGATTTCTTCTGAAAATAGCATGGAGTGTGTGTGGGGGAAGGTACACACACACACGCACACACACACACGCACTTGCAGACACACATGCCTTTGGACAATGCCCGCACACTCACACGTGGACACACTCGCAGCCACAGGCTCCCGCCCGCACGCTCACGCTCCCGCCTCCCGCCCCAGGCAAGGCAGCGGTCTGGCAGGGCCATCTTCCCCAGCCCCGGACATCTGGTCCTGGCGCTTTATCAGGATCTCCGGGAGAGGAGCCGGCTGGTGATTTATGAGGTGCTGGGGCCCCGGGCCGGGCTGTCGTGTGGTCGGGGATGGGAGAGGCCGAAGATTGATGTGCTGCACCTGGCTGACGGCTCACACAGCCTGGCGTGGGCTCGGACCCAGCGGGGCTGCGGTGTTACGAAGACTTGGCTGGGGCCCGGGCTTGGCTCCACCCGGTCCAAATTGCCTGCACTTATCTTGGTGATTACTGATCAGAGACTGCGTGCGTCCCACGTGGACCCTTTGCAAGGGCTCTCAGGGTCTGATGGCTGTCCTGCAGTTCTGTCCCCTTCACCTGGGTCCAAACGAACCTGCATGCAACCTGAGGCTCGGATCTAACACGTAGCTCCTAGTTCCGAGCTCAGCTTCTGAGGCTCAAAGGCTGGAGAGTTTCTAACCTTGGTGCCCAGGGGGATGTGAAGGGTGGGGTTTTCTAAAGGAAAAACCTCTGCCCAGCATTTTCTGGTGGGTTTCCAACAAGAGCATGCTGCATCCGGGACCGTGCAGGGAGCCAGGTCTGCTCCACGACGCCCCTGTGTGTCTGGGGCCATTTAAGGAAACTGCAGGCATTGCCGATCAGAAAGCCAAGGCTACCAGCTCAGATCTCTCACAGAAAGCAGGGGCAGTATGGCCTTATATACACATTTTATATATGAACTATGCACAGCTCATTACTATACAATACACAATAAGATAATTAATAATGCATGCACCCATCCATCCACACACAGAGGGTTCACTGGATCCCCGTATGCTCTCAAAACACTTTATTGCTTAAGATCCAGGATGTACGAACGTCTCTAAGTGCGCATAATATTAAAGGGAAGACCAAGAACCACCCCCGCTCCCCAGAGTGAAAAATAAATAAATAAAGCTTTTTTCATTCTCCGAGTTGACGGTTCGGATTTTAGCCAGTATTGGAAATGGGATCCAGGTGTTGGTGATGACAAGCCTGACGCGTCCTGGAGCACACTCTCTATTTATATCATAAAAACATGTTTTGTTTGTTGAACATAATTCTGGCATGTGAAACCGGGCTTTGTTTAAGGAAGCTGGTGGTGTTGAGAACAGCCTGGCTTCCATAAAGACTGTCCGGTGGTGGTGGGCAGAGCCGCCCCGGGCCCAGACTGAGAGCCAGAGGGCAGGGGGCTGGGCCGGCCCGCGGCACCCCGGGGTCTGGAGTCCCTGCAGCTCAGAGGCCGCAGAGCCCAGGCCCGAGCACAGCTGATCCCTCAAAACAGTGTCCAGGGCCGGGGGCCCAGGGGTCACTTCCAAGCCTTCACTGGGGACTGAAGTGACCTGGGGGGCCAAGCCCCTCCCCGCATTGTGCCCCCGGGGGCAGAGCGGGCAGGTTTTCAGGGGTTTCTGGGAAGCGCCCAGTGACTTCCGGTAGGAGGACAACAGGGTTAAAGAAAGGAGTAACTGACCCCTTGAAATATGCGCACACTGAAGAATGACTCCCAGAGGCGGTCCTGGGAGGAGTCCTGCAGTGGGCGTCCTGGGAGGTCCTAGGGGGTCTCCTGGGAAGTGGGCCCCGATTTCCTCCCTCCCAAACCCTTGTGGGCAGAGCGGGCGGTCCAGCGGCTCTGGGAAAGCAGTCAGGTGAGCGGGGACTGAGCTTATCCACAGGTGAAGGGTTGATCCTGGACGAGTTTGCACCTGTTCAGTCACGGGAGCAGAACCTTTGGGTCACATCATAATCCTGCACTTACGAAGCACCCTGGCCAGTTTTCTCTGCCACCTGCTCCCAGGTGGGGCCCCTCTGCGGCCGTCTCCCCCGCCACGGCCCCAGGCCTCCAGAAGCAGCGTCTTCCTGCAGCTGCGGCATCAGAACCAAACGCAGCCACTTGAAGTTCGTGAAGCAAGTCCAGGGACGGGCGGGAGGAGCCGCGCTCGTGAGCCGGCGCGCGGAGGGAGCCAGTGTCCTCCTCATCCTGGCGGACGGGTCTCTGCGTGGAGGCGCTGCGGGGTGCGCGCCGCGGGCGAAGACGCGGGCGGGGCGGGGAGGACGGGGTCCGTCCCAGCAGCGCCCGAGCGCGGCTCGGGAGCACCCGCTCGTTCCCGAAGGATCTTTCTGTGGCCCCTTTACGTCCCCAGTCCACGAGCACCCACTTCTTCCTCGGGAGCCCGGGGCCCAGAGCTGTTCCCAATCGTCCGTGCTTCGGCTGGGGACAGGGACCTTCCGTCGGATAACAGGGCACATGTGTCCCGGGAGAGGGCCAGCCTCGGAGCCGCCGTTGTTTTCTCTGCTCCGGCCTCTGAGTCAGGAGAGGCCCTGGGGGCGCTGGGGACTCGGCCAGGAGCCGACAGAGAGGAGGGGCCTCTCTTCGGAGAAAAGGACCGGGCTCCACGACCGGGCGGCAGGCCTGAGGCCGAAGGATGGTGGTCAGCGGGCGAGCGGAGGCCGCGGCGGAGCCGCTGTCGGTCGGTCAGACGTCAGGTCTTCCTTGTGCGAGGTTGCCCTTCCTTTGTCCTCAAGGCTGTGGCCGCATTTGTGTCCCCGTAACTGGGCTTGGCTGTGCCAGGGAGGCACAAATCAAGGGTCCCAGTCATGTGCTTGGCAAATATAGCTTGGCCCCGGGACAGAGGCGTAGCCCCGGAATGGAGGCGTGGCCCCGGGACGGAGGCGTGGCCCCGGGACGGAGGCGTGGCCCCGGGACGGAGGCGTGGCCCCGGGACAGAGGCGTGGCCCCGGAATGGAGGCGTGGCCCAGGGACAGAGGCGTGGCCCCGGGACGGAGGCGTGGCCCCGGGACGGAGGCGTGGCCCAGCAGGTGGGGAAGTGGCCTCAGGGTCTGGTGTGAGAATTCCCAAGGGCTGGCAGACAGGAGGCTGTGCAGGCCGGGACAGGCTGCGGTGGCTTGGGGTGCAGCATGGATGGGCCGTGACAGCTCCCAGACTCCACCATGGTTGGTGGCGCTCAGTCCTGGCTGCCCTGAACCCTCTGGGGAAACTCAAAAATGCTGATGCAGGGGCCTGACCAAGGTGCTGATGCGTTTGGCCCGAGGTGTGGCTTGGTCGTCAGGACCTCACGAAGCCTCACAGGCTGGGCCCGCCGTTCTCCCTGGCTCCCTGTGCCCTGGCGTCTTGTGTGTAACCGGCCCCTGGCACGACCCCAGGTGAGCCGCGCTCCCGGCAGGGACACGGGCGGGGGGCACAGCAGTGTTCCCCTTGGGTTCGCCCTTCCCCCTCCTCGCCTGACGGTCAGTCTTCGGTTCTAGCGTCTTTCCATGGATACTTTCACTGTGCGTCTCCATCAGGGGCTGGGAGCAGTCAGGGCTGATGCGCGCCCACGCAGCCCTGAGAAATCGCAAAGGGCTCTTGAACGACACTAACGCCCTTTACCAAGTTCAGGCTACCAGGGGTTCGGGACTAACTCCAAGCAGACAAATTACAGCTCTGTTCTCGCTGGAGCCTCAAGGGGAAAACGTGGTCTCGCTAAAATTGGGCTTAAGTCAAATCTCACCCCTACCCCAAGTGGTGTGATTATTTTCATTTTTCATCTTGAAAATTATTTGCAGACTTGCTGGCTGACTGAATCTCCAAGTATTTTGCAACTCGGCTTCACATTTGTTTGCAACGTTCTGGCAACTGCCGTGCAGAACCGGGAAAGAGTGTTGATTGGAAGGAGAAACCTTTTGCAGGGAAGCGTGCCGAGACCCGGAGGTAGAAAACTGCGCAGAGACCCGCTGGAGGCAGCCATCATCCTGCTCTCACGCTTCCCGCGGCAGAAAGGATTTGTCATCCATTGGTCCTTTCCCGCTCCTCTTTGAATTTGAAGGAGACTTGAAGGACAGGAGTCATTCAAGGTTTCTGATTCTCAACACACAAACCGCCTCTTCCTGTAGGAGAGAGTGGGGGAGGTCTTGGGAAGGGCCGCCCTCGGCACAGCGGTTCCCAAACCGGGCCTTGTGTTAAAATCAGAATGAAAAGTGTCACTTCTGCCTGGCTTTCCCGGGACCCCAGGGGCCGCAGACACTCAGTGTTGGAGGAAATGGGGAGCCGCGTGGCCCTCTGTCCACACGGCTGTGGGTGTGGCCTTGGGAGAAGCAGAGGCCTTTTCCGGGTCCCCAGAGCCCTGTGTTACCCGCCCCTGCTGTCCCCACACCCCCTGCATTGGCCCTGCACTCTCACCCCCTTGCGCTGCCCCCACACCTCCACTGGTGTGGGCAGAAGGTCCCCTGGACACCCCAGGGCGCGGACTATCAGCATCTCTTTGTTGGGCACATGGCCCTGTCCATCTCTCTCCCCACTTGGAGTCCTGGGTCGGAACCAAAACTCAGGGAGAAGGCGACAGCAGCCACGGGAAGCAGGGATGCGGCCGCCCGGCAAAGTCAAATTCTTCTCTTAGGACCACTTCAGGTGTTTCTGATCCCTGCTGAGCGAAACGGGTGTGCAGCCATCAGATGCATCTGGGCGCCCGCTCTGGTGCCCGCCTGCTCGGCGTCAGTCCGCATCTGCCTGCTGTCCATCCACGCCGCCCTCCCCCCGTCCCCACCACGGTCCCCTCCACGCTGCCCCCTGTGCCCTGGAGGGGAGCTCGGGGTCCCTGTGAGTGAGCGGGGAGTGTCCGGACTCCACGCAGTCGTGCTCTTGCAGGTCTCCCAGCGCTTCCTCGGGGTTTACACGAAAGGAGGTACTTAGAGCTGCGAGGAAACCTCCATCTTCCTACAGCCCCATTCTCCCCCGCTCCTAGTAAAGGAGCCTGGGGGGCGCAGAACCCCTCGCTCTGCACAGACCCCGAAGCTGGTGCCCGGCAGCTCCCCTCCGGCAGAGAAGCCCCACCCGCCGCCCTGACCCCTGCGTGGTCTGTGCACACAGCGCGGGGAGACCGTGTCGTCCATGGGCACGTCAGGGCTTCAGGCCTCCTAAAGACGCCTGCCCGTCTGCCTTTTGTGCTGTGGCCGACTTCGCCTTCCTAAATAGAAAATAAAACTCAGTGTTCACTCTGTGGCATATGTAGCTGAGCCGTTCGGGTGGTGTCGCATCCGGCCACGCCGTGTGTGCATTTCCACGGGAAACCTGTTTTCCGTGCAGCAAGGAGACGAACACGCGGAAAAGCTGTAACTTCCCACAAACCGTCTGTTTTATACTTGGCATTATTTTAAGTTGATAATCTGGAGTACTGTTCCTTTTTATTATTTCAGTAAAGTAGACTCAAAACCTTTGCGTGGCACTGCCTGCGGACGAGGAGCTGGGGTCCTTCAGTGGAGCCGCGTCAGGACGCCCGCTAGCGTGCCCAAGACCAGAGGGCAGGACCTCTGTGCAGTGTCCCCGCCTGCCACCAGGGGGCAGACTCGGTTCACACTGGCCGTGGTCCTGGGCAGGTTCCCGCCGGGGTGGGAAGGGGCCTGGGTGCAGACAGGCAGCTCCGGGGCTGTTAGGAGCCTGCCCTGCCAGCTTTGTGCCATCCCCCAGCCAGGCTAGAGCCGAGGCCCCGAGGCGGCAGGACCCCAAGAGGGTGGGACGCAGGGCTGCACTTGGGACCCCCCAAGGTCACGTGGGGCTGGGCTCTCCCCAGACGTCCAGGCAGCGGTGTGTGTGTGTTCGGGGTGGGTTGGGGGCTTCTCGCCGCTTTGCGCTCACAGCCCGTGGTTCCTGCGAGGTGACGACTTCACGGTCTAGGAAAACACCGCGCCTGCAAATGAGCTATTCCTCTGCAACGCTAGCTCGGAACGGAGACTTGGGTCAGACAGCACATTTGCCAAAGGAAGAGGCAGAAGTGTCCCCGGGCCCACGTGGTGCCCAGCGGGAAGGTCCAGGGTCTGGCGGCAGGCGGCGGGTGGCGACGGGCGGGTGGGCCCGTGTCCCCCACCCTCTCGGCCGCCTGCGTCGCTGCACTTTACTCCGAAGCCACAGCAACCAGGGAGCAGCAAGTATCTGAGGGACGCCGCCCACCGGCGCAGCTTTGCGTTCAGCCGGCCCTCCATTGTGTCCCCCGAGTCTACACTAACCCGCCTCCTCTGAAGCGCGTTAGGGGTCACAGGAGCAGGGACTTCCAGACACCCACAGGTGCTGCGCTCCCAGGGTCCCGAGGTGGGACCCCGTGCGCAGGGCTCGGCTCCGTTGCTGCGGCTAGCGGGGAGCAGGGAGGGCGCAGCGCGGCCTGGGGTGGGGCCGGTCCCTGACTCGCAGACACCAAGGGGCCAGGCTGCCAGGCTGACACGGTTGTGCTCTCTTACTGGCACAGGAAAGTGGCGTTCTTCTGCCCCTAAACGCACGGGCTGGTGCCGGGCGGGGCCTCTGGGGGCCTGAGCGAAAACAGGCAGCAGTACTCCTGTCTCTACTTAAACCTTTAATACTGTGCTCAGCGCGGATTTTTGCATTAGCGCGAGTTTTTTCAAGTTCAGTTTTAGACATCATTTGTCTTGACTGAGCTTTTCGCTGCCCCGCCACCCCCCGCCTTGTCCCAGCCTTGCTGCGGCCGGGAACCTGGATGGCACCCCCCCAACACAGCTGCAAGAGGACCTGCCACCAGATGGCACTGCTGTCCAGGGTCTGTCCCAGGCCGTCAGCCCCGGCCCCGCGCTGCCGCAGGGCCGCTGGGGGCCGCTGGTCCCAGGGAAGAGGCCGGGGAGCTGCTTGCCTGTCCCGCTGGGTGGTGCGTCTTCCTCTGTCCTGTGAGGGTCTGACTCCTCGGCCGCTGTCCTGGTCCCCGAGTCCTGACTCAGAGGGCCTGGGGGGTGGGGACGAGCGACCAGCGGTCATGGTCGAGCAGGCGAGGGGGCCAGTCTGGGTGTGAAAGAGAAGATCCCGGGAGCCTGGGGAAGAGGGCGAGGCCGAGGGGCCATCATGCTCACGGCCTGAGGGCACAGGAACACGCGTGTGCACACGTGGACACACGTGCACCCCCCACGCACACGGGTCTGCACGCAACGGGGGCAGACTTCAGCCTGGGGCTCACTGCGCATGGACCGTCCAGGCTTAGGCTCACTGCAGTGTGGCCCACACCCCAGGCAATGGGCCGTGGGAGAGGGACCAGCAGACGGCCCGAGCCTGGGTCTGCCTTGGGTCCGATCTGTGCCCTGGAGCCTGGAGCGTGGCGGGTGGTTCAGGCTCCCCTCCCACCCAGGCCCACAGGCGGGCCCCGGTCGCTTTCTCAGGGCTGACAGTCGCCACCTGACCAGGTAACAAAGCCCCATTCACCCCCGCGCTCCCTTTTACGACCAGTGTTTGGTTCCCGGAGGATCCCGCCCCTTTGATGTGAGTGTTTGCGCCGCGGAGCAGGCGCTGCTGATCTGAGCGACAGCCCGGCCGAGCCCCCGGACCCTGCGTGGCAGCGGTTCCAACAGCCTTTTATGGCTTCCCAGGTGCCTGCAGCCAGATAAACGGGGCACAGAGGCAGTTATTGATAAGGACATTTAATACCTAACAAGCCCCAGCGCTTCCGCGGGGGCTCGGCCAGGGCACGGTGGACGGGGCCGAGGCGCATGAAAAGGCCAATTGTGCCGGAGAGCGCGCGGCCACCTGCTCGTCAGTTGAGAGCACCTGTGTTGACTCATTTCTCAGCCAGCGAGGGGCTTATTTACCTGGAAAGACATGCATTTGCCCTTTTTCATCCGAAACTGACAGCATCAAAAGAAGACAAGCCTTTCCCGGTTTTGAGCGAGGAGCGCGGGTGGCGGGGCACAGCCTCCGCTGTGGTTCAGATGAGACGGCACTGCTGGGACGCAGACGGGCCGCTCTCAGGACGCGGGCTCGGGCCGCGCTCCGGCGGGAGGGTCCCGGGGTGCGGGCAGGGCGCAGGGTCGTCCCGGAAGGAGCGGCCACCTCCGGGCGCCGAGGCTGCTGTGCTTTCTCTGCTTTGGGACCCCGACCCGCCCGACCCTTGCGCAGCCCCTGAGGTTTCCACCCGCGAGGAGTCAGAACCAGCCGGCAGGCAAGCACGTGCTCAGTTCTCTCCTGTGCCCTCCCGCTGAAGGTGACAGGTTCCAAGAGTGGGCGCGTTCGAAGTGAGACCCCCCTAGGCCACCTTGGCAGCGCAGGGAGCGTTCCAGGATGAGGCGGCTCACGCGGTTCTTCCTCCCAGCTAGTGGAGTTGAGAACGGGGTGTGTGCGGCTTCTCCAGATGCTGGCTGCAGGTGGTGCCGGGGTGACGAGGAGCAGGGCCAGCAAAGCTATGTCACAGGGCACCTGCTGCCGGCCGGCCCAGCCGTGGGAGCTGCCGACGCCCCAGCAGTCCTGGAGGGGGGCCAGCCGTGGGGCAGGTGGGAAGGCGACCCCGTCCAGCCCAGGACACACGCTCCCAGCGTGCAGACAGGTCACCTCTCCCCTAGGAGCTGCTTGGCCTGAGCAGGACCAGACGGCCTGAAGGGGTGAGGGAGACTCGGCCGCCCCTGCCCAGGGCGGAGACAGACCCAGATGCCAGTCGCTGAGCGGGAGGCCGTGGGCTCCACGAGGACGGGGACCCCCCGACAGGTGCGCAGCGACCCCCAGCCCCTTCCTGCGCCCAAGCCCCCAGAGCCAGTGCGGCCAGGCGACGTGTGACCAGGACACGGCCACTCGGAGGCCGAGGACAGAGCTGCCTGGGGTCCAGGCCCCCCTTTCCGGCGGGCTAACGTGGGAACTGGGCTGTCGCTGAGGCCGCTGGAGGGTCCCCTCAGTCGGTCACCACCGGTCCCTCCGCTCCTGTTCGAGGGACCAGCACACCGCTCGTGACAACTAGAAGCCAGGCCCGTCACTGCTGGGTCCCCTCTGGCAGTGGCTGGAACCGTTTGGGGTCCAGGCGGAGGCTTCGGGCTGTGTCCCTCTGGATCAGGGCGGCCCCCCGGGACAGGCAGCTCACGCCGCCGGGCTCGCCCCGACTGTGCCGCCCGCTCTGTCTGGGTTCGGAGGAGTGACGCCTGCGCCACAGGCTCTGGTGCTGGGACCCGCGAGCCCCTGGCCGGAGAGAAGCCGCACACTGGTCCTCAGGCCGGCCGCGCGGGGAGAGCGGCGGGGGCTCAGAGCCCTGGCCCCACACTGGCCGCGGGTTAGGCGACGATGCCGGAGCGAGGTGGAAGCAGGCGGGCCCGAAACTTTATGCCGTCTCGCTGTAGCTACGGAAACTCGGACCCTCCCCAACCTCTGGAGGCCTCAGCTTCTTACCTGCAAAATGACCATCACGCGCCTTCCTCCCAGAATTGTTCTGAATGGAGACAATCGTGTCCTCCGAAGGCCTTGCAGGTGCCGAGGACGTGATGGGCTTCTACCTGCCGGCTGGGGTCACCCCGAGCTCTGTGCTTCGGAAGCCTTGAACCTGCCTCCTTCCTCATCCCCTGAAGCAGGACCCCTGGAAGGACCAGCTCCGGGTGGGAGGGGGCTCCCCTGAGCCACCCAGGCTCCCGCCCCCGCTCCCGCACCCCCAGTCTGTCCTCCCCGGGCTGGCGTGGATGGGAGTCCGGGAGCCCAAGCCCACGGCCTGGCTCCCTCTGTGGCCACGCACTGAGCCGTCACCTGTGTCAAAGGAAAACGAGACAGAGAACGGAAGAGGCGTGTTCTGAAAGGGCAGCCGCGGACTTCGCGTCCCGCCTGTGCGAGAGAACGCGCCCGGGGGGCCCGGGGTGCACTCCAGGTCCGCGCGGGGGGCCGCCGGCCTGGCAGTGGCCTGTGCACACTCAGCGCTGAGAGCCGGGGAGAGGCTGGCGTTGAACCTTAAAAGCCAGCCTAGAGGCGCTGTGTTGGGGTGACGTGACGCAGGCCAGGCGCAGGCGTGGCTCGTCCCCTGGCCTGTCCTCCCCGCCTGGACGCACGACGTGTCCCTGAGCACGTTACAGTCCTCCTCGGGATGTGGTGTGTGCTGACAACGACACGCCTGCACTAAGAGCCGCCTGGAACGAAAGGGGACACCATCCACACGCCAGGCCCGTCTGTTTCGAGAAGCCGGTGGATGTGATTGAAGAGCTGCAAAGACTGTCCCTTCTTCTAAAATCTTGCTCGCCACGGCCCGTTTGTAAGCGTCTTCTCAAGGTAACGGCATCAATACACTGATCGTTGGGGAAAGCTAAGCCAATACGTCTTTTTTTCCCAGGGCCTTATAAAATCCGACATCTGTAACCTCCCCGTATCACCACGAAAATGAAAGGAGGCACCACTGAGTGGGCTGCAGGTGTACAGATGGTTAAATACATTTTTTAAAGTAAAGGCGCCGCTCAGGGGTTTCTTGTTTTTGGTTTTGTGTTTTCATTCCCTGTGGTGCTAAGTAATCTGTTAGCTTAGTAAAGTATATATTTAGCCCCCCCCAAACTCCAGAAGGGTCGACATAAAAAGCAGCGAGCGTGTGGACCTCAGTTCAGAGCGGAGGGCCTGGGGGCGCAGCTCCCGAGAAGGAACAGAGTGGGGGGTGTGGGGAGACCCTGGTGTCCTTACCAGAGAGCCGGTCGCTGTGCTGACGCAGGTGGCCGTTCCTCAGGGTTCCCTGGACCTGGGCGGGCAGAAGACCTGTCCCTGGGAGAGAGGGCGGCAGACCGGCCGGGCCCTCCCCACGCGGGATCTTGCGGGCGTTCCAGCGAGAACTTTCTGTTCCTTCCACCAACCGCACCTGCAAACTGCGAGGAAGAAACCGCGAGTCCCTATGTGGTGCTGGCGCCTCTGCTTGACGATGACCGTGCGGTGGGAGCGGGAGGGGAGCTCCCCTTGGCCCCCGTTCCCAGGTGCCGCCTCCACCTGCCCCTCACCGGGCGGGGGCCCGGCGTACGTGCGGTTTTCACCCCCAAGAACGTCCCATCTCTGGCCTGTGCCCCGAGACCATGCAGAGAGAAGGAGACCTGGCGGGAAGCGTCCCTGTAGCCCCTGGCCTTGCAGGTGGGCCGCCACCCTCAGGCCAGGCTGTGGCTTGGGTCAGGGCCCCTCCTTCCAGCTGATGAACGGTTCTTTCTGATTTTCTCTTGTCCACGTTCCACGGACCAGCATCGCCAAGTCCCTCCAGGACGGGGTTAGTGAGCCCCGCCTGCGATGATGTCCTGACCCACCTGTGACCCCGGCTGACATGTGGTCTGGGGCCGCCCGGGGGCCTGGCTGCCCCTATTTCCCGCGAGCGCCAAGCAGAGGCAGGTTCTTGCTGGCCCCCAGTGCCGCCGCGAGGGCCCGGCCCGCTTGCAGCCCACTCTGCTTGCAGCCGCCTCCCTTGGTCGGAGGGGCGCGTCAGCATCGGAACCAGAAGCAGCCCCGAGACGCGGAGCCTTGCTCTGGCTGGAGCTGTAACCAGACGCTCCAGAGGGACGCTCGGCCCCCGTCCCTCCCCCAACCCCAAGCCGAGCGGGATTTGCTCAGATGCCCGTGACACGCGTCTCCCAGGGGCTGCTCGCTGCTCTCCTTGGTGCTGGGGTCGGCCCGCCTTGTCCCAGGCAGGTTTCTCAAACTCCAAGATGTGGACTTGGGGGTCCCGTCTGGGGGCGCTGGTCATTCTTGGCGGCAGTCCTGGCACCTCCGCCCTCCAGATGGCAGGAGCAGCCCTGCCCCGTCTCCAGACCCTGCTGCGTCTCTTGCGGACAGAACCGACCTGGGTTGAGAGCCCTGGTCCAAGCCACACAGGCCAAGCCCGGTCCCCTCTCCTGAGGCCACCTCTGAAGGTGCCTGGACCTGCCCCACACGACGAGCTGTGAGGGAGTTTCTGGAGGCTTCCTGGGAAAGAGTTCTGCTCTAAAAAGGCGTAGGAGGAGTTCTCGTTGAGGCTCAGCTGGTTAAGAACCAGACAGAGTGTCCGTGGGGACTCGGGTTCGATCCCTGGCCTTGCCCGGTGGCGTAAGGATGCTGCGTTGCTGTGGCCGTGGTGGAGGCTGGCAGCTGCCGCTCCGACTCAGCCCCTAGCCTGGGAACTTCCGTGTGCTGCAGGTGAGGCCCTAAAAAGACAAACGATAACAAAAATGTAAAAAGGCATAGAAGACAGTTCCCTCTTCCGCTGAATTTGTCTGACTCATCTGCTGCCACCTTCCACAGGAGCCACGTGCTGCTGTCCTGACAACATGCGAACGGAGCAAAGACAAGCACACCGAGCTCCCGCGCCCCTCGCCCGTGGACGTCTTATTGTGGAGGGTGTGCTAGCTCACAGCTGCTGCTGTGACAGACGGGCACAGGCTTGGTGGCTTTAACAGTAGGAATCTGTTCTTGCACAGTCCGGGAGTCACAAGACCGAGGGTGACGCCTGCTAACGCGGGCCTGAGCAGGCCTGGAACCTCTGGACGCTCCAGGCTAGAGGCCGGGCCTTTCCCAGCTTCCGAGGCACCTGCAGCCCTCGGCCCGTGGCGCCTCCTCCATCCGCAAATGCCCCCCCGCCTCGCCCCCTCCTCCACGCTCCCCCTCCCCGGGGATCACATTCAGAGCCGTCCCGGAAGATCCAGGCCAACCGCCCTGTCTCCAGACCCTGAACGCCATCCCAGCTGCAGAGTCCCTGAGGCCATCCAAGGCCACCTTCACAGTTTGCAGGGGTCATGGCGGGACACTTTGGGGCACTCACCGCCCACCACAGGGGTGAACCGTTCCTTTGGTGTGTCGCTGGGGCAGGTGCAGCCGGACGCGCCCTGTCGCCTCTTGGCGCCTCGCCCTCGGCCGTCCTGGTGAAGCGCGTCCCAGCGGGGGCCTGGAGCCCAGCCTCGAGATCCTTATTTAGCAAGTTACCTGCTCCGGTTGCCGTGGGCGCTTAGCACAACAGTGGGCACCGTTCAGCCGAGGGAAACGCGAGTCAAATAAAGGAGCTGTGAGTCACTTGCTGTGCCACGTCCGCCCTGGAGGCCCTCCTGTAAACAGGGGCAGGACGCGAGGTCGTAAATAACAAGGCCAGGTGGTGGCCCGGGCTGTTTTCTCTGGCACCTTCACAGCCGTGCTGACCACCAACAGCGGCCACTTGACCAGCTGGAGAGCGAAGAGGCATCTGGGCCAAAAGCGGTGTCTGGACAGGGTTGGGTCAAGAAGTAGGTCAAGCGGAACCGGCCGGCCGGACCCTCGACCGCTCTGGGTCCGAACCCGGTGTACGCACTTGCTCTGGGAGGCCGCTGAATCCTGACTCCACGGCGGGGGCGTCTCCAGGGCGCTGTAAACCTCAAAGAGCTGCAGGCCCCTGGCAGGACCGGGTGGCTGTGTCGCGCTCCCTCCCCACGCGGCCAGAAGTCGATGCGCACCCTGGGTCCTGGTGGGGGGTCCCGCTCGGCCCCTCGTCTCCGCCTTTGCCGGATGCCTGCCAGGGCTTGGGCTCAGAGCGCCAGCTATGTCCACGCTGACCGCTTGTGCAGTCACTGGCGCACCCGAGACGGTGACGGAGTCTCTGCGGCCCGCAGCCCAGTGGGGACCTGACTCCCAGGAGGAGAGTGGGCACAGCGGGCGGAAGTGGTCAGGAGACGGGAGGGGCACAGTTCATCCCCTTCTCCGTGCTGCCTTCTGAACCCCTTCGTCAGCACCGCCCCACTGTGCGCGCCGTCCCCCCCCGAGACTGCAGAGCACCGGCGGCCGTCAGCTGGCACGCGCAGCAGCGACCTCCGTACCCGGCTCTGCTCCGCGCCACGCTCCTCGAGGGAAGAAGCCCCTCTTAGTGGCCCTTTAGCCTGGACCAGAGCACCTCCGACCACAGCAAACGCCCAGCAGATGTTTCTGACCAGAGAGGAAAGGATGAGCACAAGGAGGGGGTTTGATTGGAGGTTCAATAGGTTTTATTTGACGCTTAGGCTCACCCTCTGTGTGTGTGTGTGTGAGCATGTGCAGTGTGTGTGCATGTGTGTGCATGTCTGTGTATGCATCTGTGCACGTGTGTGCGTGTGTGCATGCACGTGCAGTGTGTATGCATGGGTGTGTAATCTGTGTATGCATCTGCGCATGTGTGTACGTCTATGAATGCATCTGTGCACACATGTGTGTGCAGGCAGTCTATGTATGCATCTGTGGATGTGTGTGTGCGTGTGCACGTGCGTATATATGCACAGGCATATTGCTTACTCCTGGAGCAAAATTCCTGTTAACACACTAAGTCTGACAGCAGAAGCGATGTGGTGTCGTGACAAATAAAATGGCCCGACTTTCTGTCCGCAGGTCCCCAGGCACAGGGGGTGGAAAACCCGGCACCGCCCTCCCGGCCCCACAGCCCCAGAGGCCAGGTCGGCAAGCCGGCCTCAGGGCTCCTTCTGCCCCCAGCCATGTGTGGAGGTCGAGGGCACCAAGCCTGAGGATGGCGAAAGTGCGGTTCACCCTGAAAGGCAGGACCCGACTCTGAGGGGGTGTCACGGGCGGCCGGTGAGCTCGCCACCTGGGGAGCCAGGCTTGTCTGCGGGCCCAGCAGGCTCGGGCACCAGGTCGGGGCGGCAGCAACACGCGGGGCGGGGCGGGCTGCCCAGACCCCGAGCCCCTTGGACTTGCCCGGGGAGGGCTCTCTGGGGCAGGTCATGCAGAGACAGGGCAGCGCGAAGGCTGGCGAGAGGAGGTTTGGGGGGAAGAGGCCGGAATTCACAGAAAATGGGCCCCACGGGAACCCTGCCTGCGTCACACCCTCGCCTCGCCCTTGAGCGGAATTCAACCTCCGAGGGCCGGTGAGCAGCCATTCCTGCCCCGTTTCCCACGAGGAGAGATCCTTCACAGCCCCCAAGCCCCTTGCTGACTCATGGCTGGATCTGCAGTGGGACTGCCAGCCAGGTGGCCTTGCCCCAACCCCTTCACTTTCCAGGGCTCGGGCCACGCCAGGAACCGCGTCCCCTGTTCAGTGGGCCCGGCACCCCAGAAAACGCTGTAGATATATCATGTTGCATGGAGGTTTTTCAGCAACCCCGCCCCACCTGCTGCTGTGTGATGACGGCCAGGGTCCAGGGGTGGGGGGACAGTACGTTAGAGATGGGGGTCGTGGCACCTGGCCCCCAGTAGGGTCTCCAGGGAAAGCAGGGGCCAGTTTCTCAGCCACGGAACCAAATGTTTGCCCCTAAGGACGAGAGGTAACCGGGCAGTGGGCGTCCGGACCCTGAATGTGGGCACCGATGGGGCGCTTGAGCGGTTTCGCGTGGGCCTGACAGCACAGAGCCTTGAAAGCATCAGATCTGTGCCCAAAAAACAAAAAAAGGCAAGCGTCATTTTTGGCAAAATGTGCAAATTCAAATCAGTGTAGAAGTAAAGGCAGCTGGTGATTTTCCCGAGGAGTTGGTAGGCGTTGCCGACAAGCGAAGTAAAACAGATTAAAACACTGGGTCAGAGAACGCTCAGCCCCAGGGGACCGGCCCCGCCTGGGGGCCTCCGGGCGCCGCCCTCCGTGGGGGTCGGGCCTCCTGGGGGTCCCGGGAGGCGCCTACAAGGCTGCCTTGCCCTGAACGTCACCTGGATGAGGGCGACCCAGGAGACAAGGTGGGGGAAGGCCTGGGGGGAACCGCGCCCCCGTGGCGTCCGCAGGCCCGCCGCCGCCCGGCCTTGGAGGAGCGACAAGCATTTCTCCCGTCCTGCGGCGACGCTGTCACCCCGAGCACAGAGCCCGGCCTCCGAGGCTCGGGTGTCCTGAGAACCCCCGTGAGCTGAGCTCTGCCAACGTGAGCGCGTTAACACAACTGGCCTCTGTTCCTCACTGACAGACTTCGCCGTGACCTTGGAAAACAGGGCCAGGTGGAGACGGTGGGTCTGGGGCTGTCCAAAGCCTGTCCCAGCCCAGCTTTGCAAGTCGGGGGTTCCAAGTCACAGCTACCAAGAGTCGGTCCCGTGCTCCCTGAGTACGCGTTTCGGAGCAGCCCGCGTGCTCCCAGGGCCCCGGGAGGCCAGGTGTGGGGAGGGCATCTGTGGCACTTGAAGGGCGCAAGGCGGGCCCCGGGCACCCGCGGAGACCCAGCAACCACCAGCAGCCAGCGTGGACGGCAGTGAGTGAGTCAGAGGCGCATGGCTTATATTTCCCTTAAAATAAATATATGCTAAAAAACTAGAGGGAAGTGTGGTTGGCCAAATACGTTTGGGGTTTTAATCAAACCGAAGTTATGTGAAAAACAGCCTGAAAGACTCAAGTAACAGAGGCCAGGAGCCCTGGAGCATCTGCGTCAGCGCGAGGCCCGAGGTGGTGGGCGGTGCCCGGCCTGAGCGCGCCCCCCGCCTCCCCCCACCCCAAAGCTGGGGCCTCCCCAATATTTAGGGGCGACAAGGCTAGGGTCTGTTTGAAGTCTCTGAGATCGGCTGGAACATCTCCGTCTGAGTGGACACGCCCGGGATGAAAGCGGGTTTTTTCCCAACCCTCCCTCTTGAGGGGGGCCCAGAATAACTCTTGGGTGACAACGTGGCCTTTTGTGTTTCATGGTTAATCCGGGCCTGAAGGGGTGCCTAGTGAAAGCGCTTGGAATGGTTATGAAACAGCCTCGGGACGGTGGCCCACTGAGACCTTGCCTCTTGGGGAAGAGCTGGGCACTCGGGGGTCGAGCCCAGGACCCCACGCCCGGGTGAGAAAGGCTGGAGGTGGTTGTGCCTGGAGCGCAGGCCGCAGTGGGGCAGGGAGAGCTGGAGGGGCGGGCGTCTGCGGCCGCCTCACCTGCAGCGATCAGAGCCTTTGTGTAGGAAAACCTTTTAAACCCTCCCTCCCAGCCAACAGGAAACTCGGCCTGCTCGGACCGAGAAGCCAGGTAGCTGCCAACCAGACTCACGGGGGCCTCTGGCCGAGGCGGTGAGGAGGGCGTGCCAGGCCAGGCGTGCCCGCCCAGGTGTGCCAGCCCAGGTGTGCCAGCCCAGGCGTGCCAGCCCAGGCGTGCCAGGCCAGGCGTGCCAGGCCAGGCGTGCGGGTCACCCCCTCAGCCCTCCCCAGCTCTCCCACTGCAAACCCACAAGGGCTCCGGGCTCTGAAACTGGGACCTGTCACCCGTTCAGGTCAGAGGAGCTGCGGTCCGGGCGAGCAGCTGCCGGGGCGCCCGTGTGCACGCGGTGTGAGCGCGCAGGCCAGGGCCTATGTGTGCCCGCGGGCGGCTGGGGCGCAGATAGCAGCCCTCTCAGAAACCGGCAGAAGTCTTGGTTTCAGGTTATGAAAGACCCTGAACTTGGCCGGAGCCCGTGGATTTTCTGCCAAGGTTTGGCTGGGTTTGCTGGAAGATTCCTAACCTCCATCAGAGGCTCTCAGAGGCGGGTCGGGCGGCTTCTAGGACCCTCTGCCCCAGGCTGGCAGCATTTCCAGAAAGCTGGCCTCGGGCCACACACCTGGGCCGCTCTGAGCTCGGAGGGAGCCTGTCTCTTAGGAGGGGCGAGGCCGGGGGAAAGGCGACTGGGAGTCGAACCAGACCCCGTTCGGCTCCTGCGGTCCTCTGACCCCAGAATCGCACTGCAGTTTCGGGGAGCCCAGAGGACACCGGGGTGGGGGGGGTGGAGAGCAGAGACGCCCCCCGACCCTGCGGGCGGCAGCCCTAACACCCGTGTCTCGAGGAGGCTTCTGTACCCCGTTTTCCAGGCTTCGTGTAGCAGCGAAGCCCGAAGTATTTTTCTGTCTGGTTGTAACTTGTGAAGTGGATGTTTTTAAAAGAACACAAGTGCAGGCATATTTTAGCCTGAGCCGCATGAGGCCCGGGTGTTTCTCCTCTTCCCAGTCCAGGCTCTGGCCCTCCCCGCCCTGGCGTTCGATCTCCATCACCAGCATGGTCGTGGGGGTCCCCCACACAGCAGCTGGAAGTCTGTTTAATAAATGGAGTTTCGTTATTTATGTATTATTTATTTTTGAAGGCCTCAGGTGTGGCCTGTGGAAGTGCCCAGGCTAGGAGGTCAAATCAGAGCTGCAGCTGCCGGGCTACACCACAAACACAGCAACGCCAGATCTGAGCCGCATCTGCAACCTACACCACAGCCACGGCAACGCCAGATCTGAGCCACGTCTGCAACCTACACCGCAGCCACGGCAACGCCGGATCCTTAACCCACCTAGAGAGGCTCCAGGGATGGAACCCACATCCTGTGGATGCTAGTCGGGTTCATTACTCCTGAGCCACAACAGGAGCTCCAATAAACGGAGTTTTAAATGCTCCTGTTATGAGTTGGAATTCGGATCTTATGTCAGAGCAACGGTGCTGAGGTCGGCTGGGGTTCCGAGTGTTTCTTCTTTATGGACAGATGCTGAGGGAGGCCCGGAGTGATGGGTTCCCGTGGCTGCTGCTGCTGGAGGGCCCAGGGCCCAGGGGCACGAAGAGCCAGCTGCCTCCCCATCCGTGGCTGTGCTCCATGGCTCGTGGGCCTGGCAGTGAGCGGGGCCCGGGGGACGCTGGCGGCAGAGACCCGGAAGCGCAGTGGTCACGTTTCCTAGAGCCGGCTGCGCCCGTGCTCTGCGTGGCCCCAGGGTCTGCCTAGCGCAGAGGTCCCTGGGGAAAGTGTGTGGGCCTGCCCGGGCCCCGCGGGGGACAGTCCTGCTTTTTCTGTGCCATTTGTTTACATTTCTGGGCCGGATTCTTTTGAAGAAAAGAATCTGAGGCTAAGAAATGTACAAAACCCCCACTGCAGGTTTTAGGTGACTGCCGTGTCCCGGCCGTGCTGGAACAAGGCTGTTAGCTGCACTTCAGCTGTGCGCCCCAGTGATGCTGGGCCTCCAACCCCCACGGGCCTCGTGGGACCCCAGGCGGCAGGCTGACCCCAGGCGGGGCTGTCAGAGAACTGATGTGGCCTCAGGGCACTTGGCCCGGAAAGTGAGCTGTGGGTTGGGAACCCCCAAACTTGCAAGCACACACCTTCCCAATGTTATCAGAGACGGACCCCGGCAGGCCAGGCCAGCCCTGGGCACGTTCTGCTAAACCGACCTCTTTAAAAGTCTCCATCACACGTGTACTTCGGTGACAACACAACTCGAAACACTTTTGTCCTCTGCCTTTGAAATAAGATGGAGTAATGCCCGATTTTACAAGATTCTTATCTAAGACGGCACGTCCTGGGCGCGTCTAAAAAGTAAGTTGCTGCCGACAACCATTTCACAGGAATAGTCTCCTCAAGGGTTTTCCTCACGCTGCTGTGTGTTTTGTGGCGGGTGTGGGCGACCCCAGCCTCCCAGCAGCAGTGTCCCGGCTGGGTGTCCCCTCGGGCCGAGACTGCCCGACGGGCCAGACGTGCTGGGAACCCGGTCAGTGCCTGGTCTGGAAGCCTGGCCGCTGCCCCAGACGCCCTGGGGGCATTTTCTGCCCCGGGGCAGGGACCCCTCCCTGGCCTCGCCCTCCCCATCTCCCCAGCCCCTGGGGGTGTCTCCAGGGCCCATTTCCCAGCGAAGCACGTTTGAGGAAGACACGGGGAGCCTCTGCAGGGACAGTGCGGGCGGCTCCAGCGGCCCCTGAGGGCGTGTGGACGGCGGCCCCTGACCCTGTCATCCAGAGGGTGGATTTCAGGCCCCCGCGCCTTCAGTTGGAGGGGACCTGCGTGGCGCTGCCCTCCTCCGTCCGAGGAGGGGGAGGAGGATGCGAGGCGCTCCGCCCGTCAGCCCGCTCCCTCACCGCCTCCCCAGAACACAGCCTGGTCCCCACGCCAGGGGCTGCACGCGTGCACGTGAAGCTGCAGGGCGTGCGTGCGTGTGCGTGTGAGGCTGTGTGCGTGCATGTGTGTATAGGTGTGTGCGTGTGTGTGAAGCTGCAGGGCGTGTGTGTGTGTGTGCATATGCGCGTGTGTGTGCTCGTGCGTGCACGTGAGGCCGTGTGTGGGGACCCCTCCACCGGGGACCTCTGGGCGACCCTCAGAAAGGTGCCCCATCAGACCCCTCTCCGCCCTGTGCCTCGCGGGCTCTGCTGGGAAATGGGAACCGGGGACACACGTCTGTAACCCCCCTAATCACTGCAGACTTGGTTTGGGGCCAAACTCGACCTTTGTGATGTTTTGTGCTTGTTCATTCTAGGCAAATCGCAAGGCCCTGCTTTGAAGAGAAAAGGATTAAAAGGCCATTAGGAGGCCGCTTTGACAGGAAATAGCTTTAATATTTCGCGGAGGTAAATGCAAACAAATTGGAATCAGACGCGAGGCTTCTGTGGGACCTGCCGCGGGAAAGATTTAGGGGCGGCTTGGGCTCAGCAGTGTGCGGGGCCCGACCCCCAGAGAGGACCCGCGCTCGGTCCTCTGTCCTCGGGCGAGGTGCGTGTCCTCTGGGGTCCACGCCTGCTTTCCGCGGGACTCTGGGGCAGCGGAGCCCCGAGCCCCTGCCGCGGGGCCTTGGCGGTCGCCAGGCCACAGACGGACCCTCTTCCAAGGGAGTCCGTCCCGAGGAAGGAGGTCGCTGTCTTCCTTCCTCCAGAAAACGGGTTTTCCTTTGGGCGCAGACCGACCTCGTTCCCCGAGGGAACCTAGTTTGTGGACTTACTGCCCCTTCTCAAACCGAGAACCCCTTAGCTGGCAGGGAGGGCACCGCGGCCACTCAGCTCACGCTCCGCGGCGCCCCCAGCCCGCGTGACCCTCGGCGACCCGCCCGCGGAGCCCGCAGTGGTCCACTCAGAACCCCGGAGTCTCCTCCGACTGGGTCTCAGCGGCCCGCCCACTCCCTGCTGCTGCCGGGGTCTCAGGGGTGGGGTCCGGACACGGCATTTTTAACAGGCCTCCGAGGCGAAGCAGCCAATGACGTTCAAGGACCGCCGCCCTAAAGGTGCTTTTTTAGGGTGAGCTCTGTGCCGAGGAGGCAGGAAAAGCCGAGACCCTCCCAGTGCCCTCGGGCCCCCGAGGACCAGCACTGAGTCTTTCACTCACTCAAAGCAGCGCCCCTCCTGGGCCGGACGTGCCCAGGCAAGTTCCGAGGCGACGCTGGTGGGCCTTCCTCTGGGATGCGGCCCTCCACTCGGGCGAGGGCCGAGCTCACAGCTCCTGTGATAGGCGCTTGGTCGGGGCAGGGTCCTAGGGTGCTGTCTGATTCTGCATGGGGCCAGAGTCTTCTTCTCCCCCCGCCTCCTCGCCCTCCTCTGTGCCGCATCGTCCCGCGCACACGGGCGTCCTGGTGCTGGCAGGTGTGCGGGCGCAGTGCGGGCTCCAGCTCGGACGTGGGCCGGGGCAGCAGCACGAAGCAGCCGCCAGCTCCGCCCCTGTGGGGCCGGGACCTCCGGAGCCCGAGCGGCCCGAGCGCCCGCAGGAAGGCCCTGGAGGGAGCGCCATCCCGGGGGACCAGGGCGGCCCCTCTCGGCGCGCCTTCGCCCTCGAGGGGTCTTGGGTCTGGACCTGCAGGCGGTCTGAGCCCCGTGAGATCTCAGCCGGGTGGGTTCCTGGTGAGCGCGCTCGGCCACCGCACCCGGACCAGCGCAAGACCAGCGAGAGAGACACAGAAACAGCCTCTCAGGGTTCTGGAGGCCGAGCGTCGGAGATGCAAGTCCTGGCCTTGGTCCTTCTCGGCGAGTGCCCCCTCCCCAGTCTCTACCCACCGCTCCCTGTGTCTGTCTGAGGACCCCAGGCATGTAGGACCAGGGCCCCTGACGGCCCTACTCTGACTTGATCACCTGTGACAGGCCCTGTCTCCGGGTACGGTCACACTGGGAGGACTGCCGGGGCTCAGGGCCGCCGCGCCTCTCTTTTGGGGACACCGGTCATCCCACGGCACCCTCCGGGCTTTGGTTTCCTCCCTGGAAAAGGTAAGTGCTCACAGCATCTTGTGGGTGGTGGCCGCGAAGTGCCGCCTTCCTCTCTGGGCCCCAGGGAGGCGCGGTTCGCCCGGGTCAGGAGTGTGGCCGCTGGCACCGAGCCTCCGCGGCCGCACTGTGTGACTGCATTGCCACCGTGAAGACCAAGGCTTTGAGCCCCGCTCCCTATCAAGTGCGGAGCAGAAGGAACTCGGAGGAACCCTTTTAACCTAACAACTGGCCCGTAACTGGACTGTCAGCCGCCCCCTCGGGGGATTTCTGCTTAAGAACTCCTTGACATCGTGATGGTTCCCAGACAGCAGCGTCATGGAAATAAAAATGGAATCACGGGCTAGAACTTGTGTATAAGGATAAACAGATCGGAGGGAACACACGTGTGAGCACGCTGAAACGAATCCACCGAGAAGCAGGAGGCCTGCACCAAGCCAGGGGAGGCAAACAGACGCTCCTTTATGCACGCCCCGTTAAAGGTGTTCGGAACAGAGCCCGCGGCCCCTCCGCGTGGGAGAGTCTCCGGGTGATCTCGGCCCCAGCGTTTCCTGTTAAGTAGAAGCCCTGGGATGGGCAGCGATCGAGTCTTTGCAAACGGGAGATGCTGCCGAAGCTGAGAGTAGGTTCCCGAAGGGCTGAGCCTCCGGGCGGGTGGAATTTTGGACGCGGAACGGGCAGACGCAGCCAGGAGGCGCAGCCAGAGGAGCGGCGCAGGCCCGCTGCGGACGCTCTGCCGCTCTGTCTCCACGGGCCACCTCCCAGCAACGCCTGGCGCCCGGCGACCTTGTCTGGTGGCTGCAGCCTGGGCGGCCGAGGGCGCACGTCCGCGTGCAGATAGGCGGATGGCCGCCGTGGCCTTGCGAGGTGCCTGCAGACGCGTCCCAGTTACAGGCTGACGCAGAGTCATCATCCGGCAGGCTTGCGCTCGCTGGGTTCTTTCCAAGAGCAGAAACGGACATGTTAATCCATCTTCATTTTCTCGTGTTAGTCTCCTGTGGTCAGTGAAATGCGTTTTCCAGGTGACTGATTAGGGTCAGAAGAGTCAGCTGGGGAACGGAGGGAAGCCGTTGTCCGGCAATGCGTTCCAAGATGTTCCGGGAAATGGGGAAATGCCGACTCGCCGGCTCGCAGCGACTAGTGCTCCCTTTTCTGCTTCGACCTGGAACGCCACGCTCTGCTTCTCCAGAAAGAGCGAACCCCAGCCCCGCCTCTGCACCCTTTTCTCCACGTGAGGCCGGGCAGGTGCGTCTCTCCAAGTCGCTGGCTGGGCCCCTTGGTCCGTGTTTCTGCCCCAGCGAGGCCGTCGCGCTCTCAGAGTCCCTCCTGACCCCTGAGCCCCAGCCTGAATGCAGAGCCGCTGTCCAGTGGGCCCACGTCCATGAACTCAGCCCGAGCCAACTTCGTGTTCTTTCCACCGCTGTCCACGTGTCCCCTGGATTTCGGTCTGTGTAATTAGAGAAGCCAGGGGGTGGGGAGGGGGGGGCGGGCAGGGATAGGAGATGTGGTGACCGCTGGCTGCGGGGCTGGCCGCTCAGGCCCCGCAGGCCACGCCGAGGATGGGAGGCTTCCTTCCAACAATACTGGGGTCACCGAAGCATTCGGCCAGTTTTTAAATAAGCTCCCTCTGCCTGCTGTATAGACGAACCTGGGGCATGGACGTGGACCGCGAGCACGGATGGAAGCAGCAGGCTGTGCGGTGTTCCAGACGATCCTGGCGGCTCAGACAGTGACGCTGTGAGCACTGGTTGAAGCCGGGATATAGCTGGAAACTGGGCCAGGGGCACATCCTGACTGACGGGATGTGGGGTACAAGACAGGGCAGGACTCCGGGGTAAGGCCGAGATCCTTGACGTAAGCAAGGGAAAGCATGGAGCTGTCCACACATGGTGGGGCCGCCCACGGATGATGGAGCTCTCCGTGGATGACAGACATATCCGTGGATGATAGAGGCTGTTCACGGATGATGGGGTTGTCCACGGATGATGGAGCTGTGCACGGATGATGGAGCTGTCCACGGATGATGGGGTCTGCCCGTGGATGATGGAGGCTGTACACAGATAATGGATGTCCACAGAGGATGAAGGCTGTCTGTGGATAATAGGGCTGCCTACAGGTGGTGGAGCTGTCCGTGGATGATGGAGCTGTCCACGGGCGACGTGGGCTAACCCGTGGAAGGAGCAACATGTGGAGTGAGCGGGGTCGTGTGTTGGGTCTGGTGTGTTGATCAGACACACAGGCAGAAACAGCGAACAGTCAGTGGAATACATGGGTTATAATTCAGAGCTGAGGGAGGCGTGGGCTAGAAATGTAAATTTGGGAGTTTGGACATCTAGTGGTATTTGCAGCCAAGAAGCTGGGCTGAGGTCACCGTGTTGGCTAATTTTGTACGTAGACGGGACTGGGCCGCGGGAGCTGTGCTGGTCCGGGGGTGTCTGTGGTGAGAGGAAGACCTGAACTGATCGGCTGAGTAAAGCAGACTGTCCTCCTAAAGCGATGGGCTCCTGCAGCCGGCGACAGCGTGAACGGGACAAGAAGGCTGCCGCTTCCCCGGGGGCCAGCCCTGCCTGCCCGCCCTGGAGCTGGGGCGCCGGGCTTTTCCTGCCCTCGGCCTCCGGGTGTCCAGCTTCCACCTGCTCAGCCTCTGCCCTGTGTGCTCTCGTCAGGCAGACAGCCTCCGTCAGAGCTGGGTCCTTCTGTCCCCGACACCCGAGGGCAGATCTGCTCTCTGCGTGGGGCTCTCGCCTCCGGCCGCGTCTGACCTTCTCTTCTGCTCGCCCCTGCCCAGGCCCGCTGAGTGCGGCCTGCGCACCTGACCGGGCTGCGAGCCCCTGGGGTCGGAGAGCACCCCGTCCTGGCTCATCCTCGGGGTCACCCCGCCTTTGCCGAGGGGTCCGCGAGTCCACAGGGCAAGAGCTAAGGCTCGGCAGGCCTCTGAGCCGCAGTCGGCCTGTAAGGAGGATGGGCCCGGGGAGCCGGTGCGGAAACGGTCCCCGGACAGGCGGGCGTGGCTGGCTTCCGGCACCTGATTCCACAGCGAGCAACCTGTACACGATGACCCAGTGCACGTGACGTCGCTTTCAGTGTTTAGAACCATCGCTCAGAAAAGCCTGCGACGGTCACAGCACGGCAACGCGGAAGGGAGAGTGTCGTGACAGGAGCTGGGAGGTGGAGGGGGCGGGCAGCAGGGACCGGCTCATCCCCTCGGACACAAAAGTGGGGCGTCGGCAGGCAGAGCCCACACCGAGGCTTCGAGCAGAGCTGGGAAGTGACAGCCCAGGGCCCACGGGAGGCCGCGTGCCGGGTTACAGCTGTGCAGTTACCGGTTCCCATCCAGGGGACGTGAGTAGCACCTTCCAAGGGACAGGTGTATGTCTGTGCCCTTCGACCCCAACGGCACCTGCAGGGTTTACCCCGCGTCCTGGCGAACAATGTGCAGAGGCATCTGGAACATTCAGCTGGGTCTCCCAGGATGAGCCGCAGGAGGTCCAGGCGCTGGGACGCAGTGGACAGCTCGTCACCGCAAAGGAGGGAGATCTCGAGGCGCCAAGACCGGAAGATTTTTAAGATCAGTTCTTGCCAAAGAGAGCAAGATCCCCAAAGGCGTTCGCCTTACGCAATCTTCAGCATTAAAAGGGCCAAAATAGGAATCACGTCTGCATTTGCGTCCCTGGACCTGAGGCAGCCTTGGCGACACACACGGGCCGCGAGGAGCAGAGACGGGCGGGGTGGGCTGGGGCGTCGCGGGAGGGGGAGGCGGCACCTCCGGTCGTCCGGTTCTCGAACCAGGCCTCCGCCTCCGCCGTGGAGACGCCAGACGGGGTCAGTGTCTGCGTTCAGCCTCATCTAAGAGTTCTGGAAGCCGCCGGAGAGGAGAGAGAGGCAGAAACAGAAGGGGTCCCACCGGGCAGCGGGCGGGGTGGGCAGGCTTGCCTCTGCCCGTCGGGTGCCTCTCGCCCTCTGCGAAATGCTCGGCATCACTTTCGTGACTTTGGAAGCCAAAACTGCTGGAAAACAGGGCTCTCTAACCCACTCTGTTTTCTGGGTCCCACAGACTTTACTGCCGGACTTACTTGGCCCGAAATCTTCTGGCTCTGTCTGATTTCAGAGGAAACTGAGAAGGTGAAATAGCAACCATGGGGCCTACAATGGCCGAGGAGGCCGAGGGGGACCAGGAGTCAGATAGAGACTCTTGGGAGGGGCCCAGGGGAGCCTCTGCACCTTCTGCACGACCCCAGGATGACGGCGAGGGTGCTCGGGGCGTCCCGGGGCCCCTCCTTCCTGCCGGGAGGGTGCCTGCAAGAGGCCGCGTGGGGAGGAAAATTTGCTCGCCCTGGATCAGACCGGAGGCAAGTGCCACGTTTTTGGTTTTTCTATAATAGAAAGCTTGTTCCTTTTTCCCTGCAAAAAAAAAAAAAGAACACACACTTGTGGCTGGCTACTTAGTCGGACCTGCCCGTGTGTCTCCCAAGTGAGGCGGTGTTTACGCTTGGCCAGGAGGGAGCTCTGTCTTTCTGTTTGCGCCAGACCGCCACCCACAAGTTCCCCAGTCCCGGCAGGGGGACCAGGAGTGTTTACGGAGCCCAACAGGAGTGTCCCCGCTTCCTCAGTCCCACAGCAGGCGGCCCCGCCTGGCGTCCAGCCTCTGGGAGACGCTCCTGGCTCTGGCCGGGTCACCGTCCAGGCCCTCTGCGCTCCCGCCACACTCACTCATGCGCACACACTCTCTCACACACACTGTCACAGCAAAACACACCCCACACTCACACCCACCCACCCACACACATGCGCACACACACGCCCCTTCCCGGCAGCGGAAAAGCCCGTGCTCCATCCGAGGCCTGGCCGCCTCCTCCTTCCTCTTCGTGGAGCAGGCGAAGCAGCAGAGGCGCCCCTCCATCTGCCAGGTAACCGGTGGCTGAGCCGGGACGCCTGGAGCCCGAGAGCTTGGGTCTGACTCTGTGAGCCGGGCGGGTGTTTGCTCAACTGTAAAAGGACAGCTCTGCCCTTCAGCTCTTTTTTGAAGATAAAAAAAATTTTGTTGCAAATAAAATGCTCCAAACCACAGTTAGCGCCCACACTTTAGCTGTAACAGCAGTAAAACCAGCAGGGATGGGACTGTGTGCCCGGCGTGGGGTCGGCTGTGTGTCCGTCCGTCCGTCTCTCCTCGCCCCTCCCCCGCCTCAGGTCACAGGCCTGGTGGCTGGCAGGCCTCAGCCGAGCCTGTGCCGAGCCCCAACGGACAGTGGGGATAGGGAAACAGGGCGCGTCCAGCTTGTGCCGTGTGTGGAGGGTGTCCGCTTTGGGGCAGTGGCATTCCTTACCCTGGAAGGCCGAGTGCCCGGCCCCTCTCGGGCATCCGTCCTGCCCGCGGGCCTGGCCGGGTCAGGGTGCGAGCTGGGCCTGCTCTGCCCCACGGGATCTCTGGGGCTCAGACTTCGAAACGGGGAGGACGTGGGGTCCCCCGGCTGTTCTTTCCAGCTGTGGTAACCACATTGCTGCCTTTGCCAGTCTCTGCAGAAAACCGCTTTCTGCCTTCCGCGCCCCGGAGCCCGCGAGTCACCACCTCTGTGTGAAAAGAAGGGCGTCGGGCAGCGGGGCCCCGGGCGGGGCGCGGCGCTGGGCCCGCCCGCTGGTCGTGCGCCCCGAGGCCGAGGACCCTGATTTCACGGCAGCTCAGCTCTCTCTATTTTAGGCACCGCACCTGCTTATACCTGAAAGTTCTCTTTTACATCCAGAAGCTATTAAACACTAAATGATTCAACGAGAAGCACTGAACCGTAATTATGGAATGAATCATATGCAATTTAATAAAGATTTAACTCAAATATTTATGGGAAAAGCTAAAAATACCCCGCTAGCTGCCGTGTGGTTCTGATTCTGAGCCAGGAGGGTGAACAGAGAACTCTCCCCACGGCCTGCTCTGCTCCCTGGGGACCCTCACCCCGCGTCCCCGGGGGGAGGGCCGGGAAGCCGGTCCTGCCCAGACCCCACCCGCCCCCGCAGGTCTGGAAAGACCCGCAGAGAACTCTCGGGCTCTCCAGCCGCAGCCCGGGGCGTTCAGACCCGGGGAGCCCGTGGTTCCGCACACCGCACCTCTCGATCCGGTTTTTTCTGCCCATGCATTCAGCGGGGTCTGGCCTCGCTTTATGGATCGTCTTCTTTAAAACTCTTCCATGCGAGCAGCGAGATTGGGTTTCAGGGTTTTCCCGGATTTTGAGAGGAAGATGAACGGTACTTGAAACAGCCCCTCTTCTTCTTTGCAATCAAATAGTTTATTATTTTATCAGTAGCTATTTGGAAAGGCGATTCAGATAAAAACCGAGACGCGAGCGCGGAGGCCTCCTCCCCCGGGCTCGCAGACTGGAAGGCCTGCCCCGGGTCCAGCCCAGACCGTGGGCTCAGGCCTGCTGGGAAGCTGGTGGGCAGGACAGCAACGGCCTCTGGGAAACACAGCGATCAGCGCTCGGGGCACCTCCAGGGCAAGTCCGGAGCCACGTCCCGGACGATCCGGCAACAGCGGTCGGAGAGGCGAGCGCTCCGTGACCCCGGCGTCTCTGCCGCCCTGCAGGGCTCACGGCTGTCTCTGCTCAGTCTCAGACCAGAACTCCGCCGGCGGGCGGCTCCCAGGCCCAGGACGAAGCTGTCCGTCCGCGGGCAGCTCTGCGAGGCCCCTCTGCCCGGCTCGCAGTCGGCCGCCTTCTGCTCTGGCCTCGGGCGGCTCCTCTGCCTGCAGACCCTTGGAGGGGGGGCTCGGTGTCCCCCTCCTCTTCCAGGGTCACCAGTCCTATCGGACTCCCCCTCACGGCCTCAGTTCGTCTCCTTCCGCTCTAAACACCCACCTGCAAACACAGCGTGCGGGGTCTCCGCCTCAGTGCAGGAATCTGGGAGGACAGAGTTCAGCCCATAACCAAGGGGTCCTGCGCAGGCAGAAGGCACGCAGCAGGTGCAGCCCTCTCCCCCGGGGGGGCTTCTCCTTGGGGCCCCCTCTCTCCCCTCCCCCATCTGGGCCTCCCCCACCCAAGCCTCTCCTCCGCCTCCCTTCTGCTGGCTTCTCACGGTGCAGAATTAACTTCAGCAACTTCCTGAGAAATCACACGTAAAAAGTAGCTTTTGGGGGTCTTGAAAGCCCAATAACTCGGTTCTGCCCTTAAGGGGTAACGGTCGCTTTGTCTACGTGTGGATCTCCAGGCTGGAACCACTCTCGGTCAAGGTCTGAAGGCTGCATGTGGCCGTGGCCCGTCCGCCTCCGGTCCAGGGCGGGGAGCTCGTCTCCTCCTAGCCGCGCGCGGCGCTCCCCCGCGGGGGCCTTGGCGGGCATGGCTGGGGCCGAACCCTGCGGGGCGCCCCTCCTGGGCAGACCCCGATTCTGGAAGAGGCCCTCGCAGACGGTGAGCTTCCGAGCGGAGGACTGGGTCTCGGTCTGCTGCTGGGGGCCCCGGGGCAGGGCTGTCCCTCGGGCTGCTCGGTGTCCAGGGAGTTAAATGCCCACAGCCAGCCTCTGGGCGCTGAGCTGGGAGAGAGGCAGTGTCAGCTGTCCCCCGCCCTCAGCACAAGCCCCGCCTTGCGACTGGTGTCCCTGTCAGCAGGGCTGTTTTGCCCTCTCTGCAGAATTCCCCTCCTGACGCCACCAAGGTGAGGGGCGGCCCTGGGCCTGGACACTTAGCGCCCTGCAGCCTCTGACCCTCCCTCCCAGAGGTGCCAGCTGTCCCCCATTTTTGACCTTTCAAGATGTAAATCAGATGATGCCCAGCCCCGCCTCAGGTCCCCTACAACCCCCCTCTGCCATGGGGACGCTCCTGGCTGTCCTTTCCTCTTGCAGATCAGTCCTCAACCTCGGGGACAAACACCTTTAAAAAGCCCCTCTGTCTTCATGGGGTTTTAAAGGGAGGAGATTTAGATTTAGGCTAAATCCGTCATCTTTGCCGTCTGGTTTCTTGTGGTATTTTTGCGCTTCAATCCAGGGTGGCACCGTCCGTGACCCGACGATTACCGCAGCGTGGAAACGCACCAAGCGTCTCAGGGAGGGACGTGCGTGTCGTCAGGTGACAGCTGGGGGTTTCTGTGAAGTTGCTGACCGCCCCCCCGATGGCAGAGCAGGTGCAGAGCCCGTCTCCTGCCCGAGGCCCCGCTCCACCTCGTCCCCGGCCCCGCTGCACGCACAGGCGCGGTGGGCACTGCAGGTCGGAGCAGAGGCGAGTCTGTGCCTGAGAGAAATTCCACGTTGTTAGGAAAGCGGGCTGGACGTGCCAGAGGCCTGACCGCACCGTCGGGGCAGAATGGCCGAGGGGAGGGAGCGGCTTCCGGGACCTTCAGGACCTGGGCCTGGGGTCAGGGCGGGAGGGGGCGGGTGGGCCAGGCCTGGGCACGTTCATGCCCCCAGCTTTTTATTTCTAACTGCGGTTAAAAACCACCTGACTTATACTGTGCCACCTCAGCCACCTGGCAGGGCACCGTCCCTTGTGGGAAGTCTGCTCACAGCGTCCTGCCCGAGTTCCCTCCACTAAGCACACGGGTTTGCAGAGAGGAGTTGCCGCGGCAGCTTTTGTTACGGGTTCTGGACGGAGGAACCCCGGCCTGGGCCAGGCCCCGGGCAGCCAGCCTGTGGAGCAGCCCCTCCGCCCGCAGCCCTCCTCTCGGCGTCTCCGGCCCCCACGCTTTCTTCCTTCCCGCCGTCCCTGGAGGCCAGCGCTGCCGAGGGCTCCCACGTGGCGCCCGCTGCTCCTCTCCGTGGGTCACACCTGCTGGGCCGCCCAGCCTGCGCCCCTCGCCCGTGCCGCTGTGCTCAGCAGGAGGCTAGAGAAGGTCCCCAGACGCGCTCTGGGCCACCGTCAGGGGCCCGGGGTGCCCCCCGGCTGCGCGGACAAGGCTGCCTCAGGGCAAGGCCCGTCTCCCACGATTTCTAAACACACAGGTTTGCAGCGGGGCGGGGCCGCGGCGGCGTTTGTTGAGTTCTGCCAGGGCTAGTGCAGCCCTCGGCCCTGGCGTTGCTGCCCCCGGAAGACCGAAGAGGCTGGTATTTGAGGAAGAGCGTCGGTATTTCAGGGAGAAGAATGGCGAATCCGGTAGATGGAAACACAAGCCGTGTCCCCAGATAAACCAGGCCGGTTGCAGGAAGGACCCAGACACGCTTCCGAAGCAAATGGCATCGAAATGATTCGGCTCCGCCACTTGGAGATTACAGTGGAGCAAAGACTGCTTTTTGAAATACTCCCTCTCGCAACTCAGAAATAAAACACAGTTTTGTTGGGCCTTAAACTTTCACACAAAATCACCTCTTTGGGGGGGAAGAAAAAACCAGGCTAGATGGTTTCGGCCAAAAAGTTTTCAGAAAGTAATGAGTCATTGAATATAGGGTCACAAGGAGAGTCTGTGAGCAAACCGACCGAAGCACAGAATTCTGTTTTGTGTGGGGGTCACCACGCCCCAGGAACGCAGACTCGGTGACCCTGGGGCAGGGGCGGTGCTGACCTTGGCGGGCCGGGCCTGCTCCTCGGGGCCTTGCCAACTCCTGTCTGCTGCTTGAAGACCCGCTCCCGGTTCGGCTCCTTCAAAAGCTTCTCCAGCTCCGTCAGCCTCGCCCCGTGCACCCCCACACACCCTGAGAAACACGTTGCTTTTTCCTGACCTATTGTCATGTAAACGTTTTCTCCCGTGTGCCCACAGGCGCTCTGAGCTTTAGTCGTCCTCAGGCTTCCTCGGGGTCTGTGTCTCTTTCACAGCACGGGTGACACCGCTCAGAACACGAGGGCTGCCGCGTCAAGCCAGCCGACAGCTGACTGGGACCTGGCGTCCAGCTCTGGCTCCCGGTCGCGGAGTGCTGGTCGCGCACTGTGGGAACACCAAGAGGGAAGAGGGGGTGCTCCAGGACGCCCCGAGCCAGCCCAGAGGGCCGTGTGCCGGGAGCCAGGTGGCTTCTCTGGACGGGGCCGGGCCGCGGGGCTCGGTGGGTGAGGCCGAGGCCGTCCAGGGAGGGGCCCTGGGAGAGCGCGCGGGCAAAGCCGAGGCCGTGCCGGCCTTGGATGCGTGGCATTGTAAAAGCCTGCTGGTGAACAGCTCCCAGAAACGGGCCCTCTGTGCCCCCCGCCCTGGCCACGCGCCTCGTCCTTCCCCCGGAGGCTGTGCCGACCCCGAGCCAGACCCGGCCTCTGCGGGAGCGGACCTGAGGGGCTGCCCCGTGCCCCAGCCTTTGGGGGCCGCTTGTCCCCTCACGAGGCCCTTTGGGGGCTGTCCTCCTTGCTTTATGGGGGGCCCGGGTCTCGGGTACCAGGCCACTTGCAGCGTCCAGCCTGGAGGGGGTTTTACGTGGCTTCAAGCTGCTGCCGCACGCCGCCTGCGAGGGACCAGCGCTGCCCTTCGCGGAGACGCGCCCGGCTGCCACCCGCCCCGCGGCTGCGTGTCCCCCTGTGGTCTCAGCACAGACGGGGGAGGCGTCGGCCGAGGGATGAGCCAGGGCTGGCAAGGTTCAGAGGCACACACGCCGCCCCGGCCAGAGGCCTCCCGCCCGCCTCTCGTCCCGGACGCCTGCACTCTCATCTGGCCCCGTTCCGGGCCCCCCGGCTGTTTCTGGCAGCCCCCCAGATGCCCAGCACCCCGGGTTTGGCCCTGCATCTCAAGGCCCGAGCAGAGCAGAAGCACATCTCCATAATAAAAGCACATAAATGCTTCATTAGATATTTAGCAGGTATTTTTAAAGTGGACTTGAAGCAACTAGTGATTTACCAGGAAGCTTCCCCACAGCCCGAGGAAAGGACCGCCGGGGAGGGAAGTCGAGTCTGCGATGGCTGTACCCGCGGCCACGCTGGGGAGGGGCTGCGCTCACCTCGCGCGCGGGGCCCACGCGGGTCCACGGCCTCACCGCCCGCCCCCGGGCGTCTGTTCCACATCTGAAGACACCAGGGCCCAGCCCCGTGTGGACCACAGGACCCTGGGCTGTGGCTGGAAAGATGGAAGGCATGTTGGGGAAGCTGAGCCGGCAAGGAGGACACACACTGTCGTTACAGCAAATAATCCAACAAAAATTAATTGCTGATGACCCCTGAACGTATTCAAAGGTAGTTGTGCTTTTTGGGTAGATTTTTCTATTTCCTTTCCTTCTCTTTCACACACGTGTTCACACACACACACACACACACAAACACACACGATCTTTAAAGCCAGAGATGCTAGGCAAATGCCGAGGAATAATTCAAGATTAGCTTCTGAAAAGTCATCTGAAAGCAAGGAGACTGGGTCTTGCCAAGACACATGCCACATTTTCCTTGGGACATATTGGGATTTCGGGCAGCCGGGGGCACTGCAGCCTGTGTCTTCACCCAGCACAGAGGGAGTAGTGTCGGAGCGTTCTGGAGCCCGGAGCACACACGGCAGCTGCTGCAGTGCAGACGGCAGACCTGGCGGGCGTGGGCCAGCCCCCAGCACTCAGCGAGCTCCCGGAACCCTGTCTTTCTCCTCCTAAATTCCCCTGCGTTTGGCAAAGCAAACTTTCTTTAAGACCTGTCAAAGCTGTGCCCATCCTGTGGGGGCCAAAGGAGAGGAAAAATGGGTGTAAAATGAGCCAAGAATTTCTCTTGTTGATGCGCAGCACGATCAGCCACCCGGCGCTCGCGGTGCAGCCGAGCCGGGGGAGAGCGGGTCTGCTCGGCCTTTTTCTAAAGGCGTTTGCTGTGCTGGGCTCGAACAGAAACGCCATTCACGCCTGGCCGGGGACCTCATTTCCACTTTCTCTGGATGCGCTCCGAGCCTGGGCTTCTGGAGATCCAGTCCGGGAGCCCAGGCCGAGTCCCACCAGACTGCTAATATTTCAGGAGAGTAAACATTTCTGATGTCTTCTGTCGGCCGCGCCGGCTGAGACCTGCCCGGAACCTCTGAGAGCAAGAAAGGAAGCGGGACACGGAGCAAGGAGAGGCCGCTCCTGGAAGAAGGAAGGGCTGGGGGAAGCGGGGAGCGGCCGCAGGTAGCATCAGGGGCTCCCAGGGCAGGCCGCTCGCATTTCCAGTGGGTCCCCGACTTGGCTGCAGCCCCAGCCAGATGCTGCGGGTTCAGCGGGGTGGCGGCTCCCTGCCTCCGTGTCCAAGGACCGGCCCTGGGATTCCCTAAGCAGGAGCCTGGCAGGCCAGCGGGGCCGGGGCCGCAGGTCCTGAGTGTGCCCCTTTGGAGGAGGGGACGTGGCCTGGGAGTAAGGCCGGGACACGGTGTCCGGTGTGCACGCAAGCGGGTGCTTAAGAGAGAATGGGGTGGACTGACGAGGGGCCCGAGGAACGGCGGAGAGCAGGGAACTTGGCCTGTGTTTTCTCCCTGTACCCAAACGGCCAGCGTCCGGGGGAAGCGCCGGGGCTCGGATGCAAAGCGGTGACAAAGCAGGAAAGCGGAGGGGCAGACACTCCTCGCCACAGCCGGGCCAGGACCGTGGATTTGCAAGAAACGGAGCTGGCTCAGTCACCTTGGCCCGCGAAACGAAGTGACTGTAGGCAAGCAGGGGCCTTCAACGGGAGAATTTACCTGTGGAGGTTCCGGAGGCTGGACGGCAGGGATGAGGTGCTGGCAGATTCCGTGTCAGGCCGGCCTCCGTCCCGGTCCCGGACCTCAGGCGGAGGCGGGCTCGGGTGGCTCTCCGGGTCGCCCTCGCAGGGGCGCTGACCTCGTTTGTGGGGGCTCCACCCTCAGACCTCATGGCCCCCAGAGGGCCCGCCTCCTGACGCCGTCACTGGGGTCAGGGCTCAGCGGGTGAACTCTGGAGGGACTCAGACACGCAGTCTGCAGCGGGGCTGGCGTCATGTGGCCTTGGGGGAGATGCGCCCTTGGGCGACGTGCTGGGCTAGACGTCATAACTTTGGACGAACAGCGACAGCCTGGGATGGACGTCCCTCCCCGATCCCGATCCCACAGCCCCCTGCCCGCATCGGGGTTCTGGGGGACCCCTGCTCTGCGAGGCCGACACAAAAGACTTTGAACCCCCCAGGCAACGGGATTTCCAACACGGAAAGCGATGGGCCGTGCCCGGCGTCTTTAAGGTCCTGCGGGAGCAGGCTGGGCAGGGGGCGGGTCCGAGGATCCACGAGGCTGTGTGCCGCTCGGACCCCAGCCCGCCTCTCGCGTGACCCAGCTGTGAGTTCAGCACAGGGGCCCTGGCACCCAGGCCGTCTCCCCTCCTCACGTCCCGGCCCCGCGAGGCCCCGTGGCACCGGAGGAGCGTGTCCGCGAGGCGGCGGGCCCTCCAGGGGTACGGAGAGGGTGGGCGTGGCCGCACCCCGGGCGGCTCATGGGTGTCGGGCACCCGGAAGGCAGGTTTCCAGAGGCCCAGTTTCTGTAGTTTCTGTGTGTTATTGTGTAAGAGCCACATCAGGCGTGTGTGACTTTGTCGCAGCAACGACCGGCCATGCCCACGGACCCCCTGTCCCCGCCCATGTGTCCTTGGCCTGGAATGTCCTTTCTTACTTTGCCACCTGCTGGCCCGGAGGGATCAGCCCCGTGTCACCGCACATCACCTCGCCCCGACGCCCCAAGGCCCCGTGTCCTCGTCAGCACCCAGGGAACATTCTGGGCGTCTCTGCCGGGCACGAGCCAGAGCGCTTCTGTCCTGCATTCCCGAACTTGGAGGCGGAGGTTTGGTCTCCGCTAGTGGCCCCCTTCTGCGCCGCTAAGCCAGCCTACAGACGCACTGTCCGTGTCCATGGCTGGTGGTCCCGGGGGCTGGGGCCGGGGGGTGACCCAGTGGTAGAGGACCCCCCCACCTCCCAAAGCTGACGGCCAGCTGCAGCACCGCCTGCCCCCCACCAGGGCCGGAGCAGGGTGTGTTCGAGGCCGTCCGCGCCCGGTCCCTCTGGGCTTGTTCCGGATGGAGACGCCCGGCCCGGATCTGCTGGGTCGGCGCCACCTCTGCGGACGCTCCCCAGGAGCCGGAATCCTGGCCCGTCATCCAGGTGGGCGGCCCCGGGCTGAGGGCTCGGAGCTGCTGGCCTGGGCCCGGGGGAGGGAGGCTGCCGAAGGAGGTGCACGCTTTCACAGATACCGGCTCCCGGAGGGGAAGGGAGGGCCGGCAGCAGAGGGCGCGTGCAGGGGGCGGGGGGACACGGGGGCAGGGGGACGGCGTGTGCAGGGCCGGCCCAGAAGCCCAGGTTGAGTCCCAGTGCCCCCTGAGTCCTACCGCGGAATCCGAATCGGATGTAAAATTCATTGAAAATTAGACTCTATTTCTGAATGGGTGACACACAGGCACAGCACAAATTTTAAAGAGGCATGATGGAAACGGCTCTGTGTTCTCAGCCGCCGAGCTCGGGGGTCTCCGTCATCAGCAATCCCTTAGCTGGCGTTCCCTGTTGCCCTAGAGTGGCCCGGGCCCCTCGCAGGTCCAAGTGCCCGGATGCCAGCGTCTGTTGGACACTCGTGGTGCTGAGGGAGCCTGAGTGACAGGCCCGGGGCCGAACCCCGGGACTTTGAGTTCCGTACCACGTGACGACGCAATGCAGAGAAAAAGGGGAGCTGAAATTAGAAAATAACGATGTGTGAAGAAAGAGAAAACAGGACGCTGCCCTGGGCTCGGCCGCCCCCTTCTTTGCACTCTCGCCCCTTACTGAGGCAGCGGGGCGTCTGGGCCACCAGGTTCCCATCGTGGCCCGCGTGCCCCGAAAGGCCTTCAATATGGGCGTTGCGGGGGGAGCACCCAGAAGAAGAAGCGGGGTGGGGGTGGGGGTGCAGCCCAAGCGCTGGGACAGACAGAGAAGCCCAGGACAGGACAGCGGTTCCTGCAGCAGCCCTTGGGTGCCAGTGGGTGACCCTAAAGTGAAAAGCCAGGGGAGCGCGGGGGCGGTGAGCGTGTGGCGCCAGCGCGGCATCGGGGAGGAGGGTCTGGGGTCGAGCTGACTTTGTGGCATCGGAGCATCCGACTTCGGGCGCCCGGAGAAGGAAGCAGGCGGTCCAGCGTTCGGGAGGCCGGTCGTCCGGATGCACCCCTGCGACCCCGCAGAGTCAGCGAGGGGGAACCGGGCAGCGGCCGGCCGGGCCCTCCTTCGGGAACAGCCTCCCAGCCGGTCTGCCGTCCACCGCCTGGGCTCCTTCTCGGGTCCTCACCAGCGGCCCTCGTCACCGCCACCGAGGTCACTTCCGCGGTGACTGTCTCCCGGGGGTTCGGTGGGCGTTTCCCCACCGGTTGCTGGTGTTGGGCTCTTTCCGTGAGCTTTTTTGCCCTGACCTCTCGTACCCTCTTTGCGGAAACATCTGCTCCTGTCTGCTGCTTATTTTTAATCGGATTTTTTTAAGCTGCCCGTTGGGCAGTTCTCTGTCTCTTCTGCCTCCTTTCCTCTGGGGGCGTGAGATTTGTAAATGTGGCGGGAAGGACTGACTAACTTTTTTAGGCATCACCAGGAGTTCCTACCAGGGCCACATCCCATTCGTGAGACTCCAACCAAAAAGTCACAGACTCATCAGAACCTCAGCTGATCAATGGAAATGGGCGAAAGACGGTCTGTATGCCTCCCGCACACAGAACGGTGCCAGCCGGAGGGGCCCGAGATGTGCGTTTAGATGCGAAAGTGCATGCCCGCAGTTGATGGCTCTCAGACAGGGCTTCGCTCCCAGGATCCTGGAGTAAACACGGGGCTTTCAGACAAGACGCAGGGATGGCACTGGGGTCAGAAAGCCAACGCCTACAGGGAAATAGGAACGAAAAGGCAGAAGTCAAACATGAGCAGGTGCGAGAGTCGTAAGTGTGATAAAAGCAACGTGCACAAAACCAGTATCTGGATGCAGGCAGCCTCCGGCCTCCGAGCGCCCCGTCCGGCCGCTCCCTCTCCCTGGGTTTCTTTTTGGTCAGCCCTGCCCTGGGCTCTCCGAACATGACCTTGCACCAGGCAGCTCAGTGTTCTGGGCCCGCCTCTCACACACTTACAATAGTGTCTGTAAGTCCTTAGCTTTACTGAACTTGGCCGCCACAGCCAAGTGCTCCCGCAGGGTCCACAGCAATGCGGGGGAAGGCAGGGCGGGGCCAGAAGCGGTAAGGACCCGCCCAAGGCTGTCGTCGCCCTCAGGGCCCCTTCCTGGGTGAAACCCTTCTTCCCTGGCCTCTGCCTCGACCCCTTTAAGGAGCAGGAAACACCAAAAGAGGAGAAAGCAGAGGACGCAGATAAGTCACCAAGTGACCTGCCCGCTCTGACTTCTAGCGACTAGATTTTCTTATCTTCTCTGTCTTTTCTTTGACGGCAGGCCAGGACCTGGTGCAGTGGCCAAAACACAGCGCTGGTTCCATCGTGCTTGTTTACGATGCTGCTGCCGCTGCTGAAACTCTGCTCTCCCTGAAGAACCACCATGCTGAGCTCTGGTTCTGCAGCGTTACTGTTGATGTCGCTTCAAGGTCACGTGGGGCCTGAGACGATGAATTTTGTGGGCCAGCTCGGCTGGGCCACGTGCCCTGGGCTTGGGCAAACGCTCGCTCGGATGACGCTGTGAAGATTTCCCCAGGAGGGTAACATTTAGGTCAGTCGACTTTAAATGGAGCAGGTGTTCTTCCGTAATCGGGGTGGGCCCTGGGGGTGGGCCCCGCCCAAACACCTGAAGACGCTCAGAGAAAAGACTGAGGTTCCCAAGGGAGAAGGAAATAAATGCACGTATTTCTTTATTTATGGTCTGTTTCCCTGGAGAATCTTGCCTAGTATCGCAGGTTCAGGTCTAGACCGCTGCCTCAGAGCAGATATCGCCATACGGCAGGTCACGAGAGCGTTTTGGTTTGCCGGTCCGCAAACACGTGTGTTTACACTCGACTGTAGTCTAACCGCAGCAGCAGCGTGTCTCCCTAACAACGCACAAACCTTAATGTCAAAATACTTTGTTGCTAGAAAACGCTAAGGGTCACCCGAGCCTTCTTGCTGGCGGGGGCCCAGCTGCGACACGGAGGCGGCTGACTGCTCAGGGCGGCGGCCGGAGGCTGGGGAGGCTGCGGCAGTTTCTTAAAATAAGACAACAGTGGGGTTTGCTGCGTCGATTGAGTCTTCCTTTCACATGAACAGGTAGAAGCCACGAGGGGTTGTCAGGTGGCCCAATGTCGGAATCGCTGTGTCTTGGGGAGCGGGGGCCCCGCGAGAGGGGGAGTGAGGCGCAGGGCAGGGCGGTCGGAGCGCACTCACTCATCAGTTCCGGTCTCGCGCCTGTCCGGTGTGCGCTGTGGTGCCCCAAAACCGTCGCGGCAGGAACCTCAAAGATCACTGACCACAGAAGCCACAACGAGTATGATGTAAGGAAACTTAAAACCGCTGTGAGAAGCGCCGACGTGTAACCCGGAGGCACAAAGTCGGCAAATACTGCGGGGAGAATGATGCCCACAGACTCGCCAGCCGCAGGGCCGCCCTTTGTAAAAACGCAGTGTCTGCAGAGCTTGATGAAGTGAGGTCTGCCTGCTCTGTGACTCTCTCCCGCCTGCCACAAAACCCAGATTTCTTCCCCTGAAACACAAGGACCATCCCATGGGTTTAAGCCCGCACGGGGAGCGTGGCCACCCATGGGCCTCGCACAGACAGCTCTGCTCTGGTCACGCACCCCTTCTGGGAGAACCATGAACAACTCACACTTCCATGAGTTGTTTTCCTGTGGATAGAAGACCTCCTCTAAAAACTGGAAACAGAGTTGCCATGTGCTCCAGCAGTCCCACTCCTGGGCAGGCATCTGGAAAAGAGGGAAACTCTGATTTGAAAAGATACATGCACCCAATGCTCACAGCAGCAGCCTGTTTGCAACAGCCAAGACATGGAAGCGACCTAAAGGTCCATCGACAGAGGAGTGGATGAAGATGATGTGGTGCATATACACAATGGAATATTACTCAGCCACGAAAAATCAAATAATGTCATTGGCAGCAACATGGATGGATCTGGAGATTATCATGCTAAATCAAAGCCAAATATATGATATTACTTACATGTGGAATTAAAAATATGACACAAGTGAACTTAGGTAAGAAACAGAAATAGACTCACAGACCTAGAAAATGAACTTATGGTTCCCCAAGGGGAAAGAGCTGGGGGAAGAATAAATTAGGAGTTCGGGATGAACGTGACAGCATCATAAACAAGACTCGCTGTACAGCACAGGGACCTATACTCAATATTCTGTAATAACCTATAAGGGAAAAGAATCTGAAAAAGAATCTGTATTACATGTATCTGTATACCTGAATCACCATGCTGTACACCTGAAACTAACGTGGCATCGGAAATCAACTCGACTCCAATAAAAAAAAAAGTAGCATAAAGAAAAATCCCTCAAAGCAGGTTCCGTATCCTCTGTGACCGCATCTAGCTCAACCCACAGTGGTGTCCACCTTCCAGCCTAGTGACCCCCCGGGCGAGGTCTCTGTGTGGCGGGGCCCTTACTGGGTGGGGACAGAAGACAGCCTAGCGCGGCCTTCCAGGCAGTACATGACGCAGGCTCACTGCTTGCTGGAAGGAGGTGTGACAGGTGGCAGGGCGCAGGGGACCGCTCCCGGGAGGGGCTGGCACTCGGCCCCCAGGAGCCTGGGCCCGTCGGCCGGGAAGCAGAACAGCGACACGTGGGTCAGAGACCTGCTGGGGAGACCTGGCAGGGTCCCAAGTTCCACGAGCATCAGGAACACTCAGGGACAAAGGACCAGGTCCTCCCTAGTCTGCAAAAGTCCCTTCCCGGAGGGACACGGACGCCTGAGGGGCTGCGTCCAGGCCGACAGTGGGGACCGCGCCAGCCTCTGAGCAGGGACGGGATGAAATCAGGGCCAGAAACCCCAGCCCCGAGGGAAATGTAAATCCTTGCCGTGTGCCCGAGGCCCAGGCCGGCTATCTGTGACTTACCGCCGCTGTAACTCACGGCCCGGCCAGCTCGGAGCTGGACACTGTGCCTTCCCGCGCCGGTGCGCTCGCCCGCAGGCAGGGCCCGGACACGGCCGGCCCGGTCTCGGCCAGCATCCCGCGGCGTGGCAACGGGCCCTGCGAGATCTAAACGTCCCGGGGCGGCCTCGGGGCGCGAGGCGTGCTGCCATCAGGCAGGAGGAGAGCCAGTCACCAGGAGCGCTGTCCTTTGAGGTCCTGGGAAGAGAGAAGGGTTCCGAGCAAGAAGGGCTGGTCCCCAGGCCCCGCGCAGGGAGGGGGTGTCAGCGACAAAGTGCCAGGTCCCTCCTGGGGACGCACAGGCCGCTGGGCACCCTGGATGCTGGGAGATGGCTGCACACCGGGGTCGCCGCCAGCCTGGCCGTGCCACCGCGGGCCTGGACTCCCTATTTCCTGTCCCTTCCTCTCCCTGCAGAGACCAGCCGGCCAGGCAGTGAGTCCACTTCCAGTCGGGTTGTTTTCATCCTGCCCCCGATGCCACGGAAAGCGCTGACCTCCCCTTTCCTGCTGCCACCGTGACAGCCAGGCTGCCCTCTCCCGCCTCCTGTTCTGAATCCGGGCAGCCGTGGGGTGGGGACGGCCCTGGTCGGTGACAGAGAGTCAGCCACGGGGGCTGGTCTTCCCAGACCCTCCCCGAGGGCGCTCCGCCCGGCTCTGCTGCTGGGCACCCCCGGCCGCTGGGCCGAGAGACACTCATTTAGTTAGTTTTTTTCCTATCCGAAGCTGCTTTGGAAAAACCGAAAGCGTTTAGGTCTTGTTCCCGGGGCGCGCGGGCCCGTGACCGGGGGTGGAGGTGACGCCGCGGCCGCGCTCGCCCTGCCCTCCCCGCTCCGGGTGGTTTGGGGCTGGGTGCCCCCGGGGGTCCCCCCCACTCCTGGGGCTGCCGTGCCCGCGGCCTGAGGCTGAGCCTGGGCCGTGGCGGCCCCGAGCGTGCGGGAGCTTCGAGGGCGTGGCACCCCTTCCCGGCGGGGACCGCGTGGCCAGTGTCCTCCCGGACAAGCGGCTTGTGGACTTCTGTCCTGATGACCTTGGTCTCTGGGCGCCGAGCGGAGCAGGGGCGGAAGTTGAGAGCTGTCGGCTTTTCCCGGGTGGACCTGCCCGACACGGTGATACAATGATGAAAACTGGTTTTACTGTTCAAAATGGCGTTAATCCGCTTTGCAAGTTTTTGCGCGTGGAGAAAGATAGGGGTCTAGCGTCATTACTCTGCATGTCTTCCCAACACCATTTTTTGAAGGTACCGTCCCCACCCCACTGTCCATTCTAAGCTTCTTTGCTTTAAATTAACTGACTGTACATGCACAGGGCCGTCTCTTCTGTCATACTGATCTGTGTGTCAATGTGTTTTCGTGCCAGTACCATACCGTTTTAATTATATAGGTTTGTCACATAATTTGAAATTAGGGAATGTGATGTCTCTAGCTTTGTTTTTCTTTCTCAGTACTGCTTTGGCTTTTGGGGTCTCTTGCGGCTTCCCCACAAATTTTAGAATTGTTCTATTTCTGTGAAAAATACCACTGGAATATTGATAGGGGTTGCATTAAATCTGCAGACTGCTTTGGACAATACGTACATAACACTAATTCTTTCCATCAATGAGCATGAGATATTTTTCCATTCATTTGTGTCTTCTCCAATTTCTTTCATCAAGGTCTTATTTTCAACATACAGATCTTTCACCTCCTTGGTTAAATTTATTTCTAGGTATTTTATTCTTTTTGATGCAATCGTAAGTGCGAATGTTTTCTGAATTTCTCTTTCTGATAGTTTGCTTTTAGTGTAAAGAAATGCAATAGATTTTTGTGTATTGATTCTGTATTCTACAACTTTACTATATTCGTTTATTAGTTCTAACAGGTTTTTGATGGAGTCCTTAGGGTTTTCAATATATAATAGCATGTCATCTGCAAATAGTGACTTCGTCCTTTTCAACCTGAATGACTTCTATTTATTTTCCTCGCCTAACTGCTGTGGCTAGGACTTCCGGCACTGTGTTGAGTGACAGTGGTGAGAGTGGGCGATCTTGTCTTGTCCCTGAGCTTAGAGGAAAAGCTCTCAGCTTTTCACCCGTGACTGTGATGTTAGCTACGGGCTGGTCATCTATGGCTATTATTATGCTGTGATAGAGTCCCTCTGTAGCAAATTTACTGAGTTTTTAACGTACATGGAAGTTGAATTTTGTCAAAGCAATTTCTGCATCTATTGAGATGATCATATAATTTTTTTTCTTTCATTCTGTTAAAATGGTGTATCATGTTGATTGATTTGTGGATGTTCAACCAATCCTTGCATCCTTGGAATAAATCCCACTCGATCATGACGCATGACCCTTTCAATGTACTGTTGAATTAGGTTTGCTACCATTTCATTTTAGATTTTTTCATCTATGTTCATCAGGGATACCGGCCTGTAATTTTCTTTCCCTGTGGCTCCCTTGTCTGGCTTTGGTATCGGGGAGATGCTGGCCTGGTAAACTGAGTTGGGAAGCGTTCCCCACTATTCTATTTTTTTGAAAGAGTTGGACCATTAGTAATAATTCTTCTTTGAACATTTGGCAGGATTCACACGTGAAGCCAGCAGGTCCTGGACTTTTTTTCTTGGGAAGTTTTGGATGACGGCTTGAATTTCCTTGCTAGTAACCAGTCTGGTCAGATTTTCTATTGCTTTATGATGCAGCTTTTGCAGTTTGTATGCTTCTAGGAATTCATCCTTTTCTTCCACGTTGTCCAGTTTGATAGGTAACCCGCTATGGTCATCTCTTGTGACCCTCTGTATGTCTGTGGTATCAGCTGTAACTCCTCTTTTGTTTCTGATTTTATCCGAGTCCTCTCCCTATTCTTCTCGGTGGGTCTAGCTAACGGTTTAAATAAACCTTAAAATAAGGTTTGTTTTATTCTTTCAAAGAACGAGCTCTTAATTTCATTGACTTTCCCGTTGTCTTTTTAGTCTCTATTTTGTTGATTTCTACGCTGCTCTTTGTCATTTCCTTCCTTCTCCTAACCTTGGGTGGCTGCATTTTAATATTCAGCTTGGAACTGAGGAGAGGAGGGTTTTAATGGAGTGCCATCCTGGCTTGTGAGCTGGGCTGGGGAGGGGGAGGGGTTGCTGAAGGTAATTGAAAGGTTTCTTTATTGCAGTATCTTCTTACACGGTTTTCTGTCGGAATAACTCACATCTGTGTGGTCCACTGGCCACGGAGTGTTCCCGGCAAGTCGTATTTCTGTTGCCATTTGAAAACCTTTTTCTTCCCCCTAAAGGCAGGTCTCACAATAAAGAAAGGAAGAAAGGATGCCTAAGCTGTGGTTAATAATGGAGAAGGATGCAAAAGGCAGTTTAGGTCGTCCGTGTCGGGGACAGTGTGTCTGCTGTGCGCTCAGCGATCCCGGCCCTGCTCTCACACTTTCTGCCATCACTAGTTTTGGCAGCGATGGGCTTTTAAAATTGCTATTACTTTCAGCTCTGTAACTATGGTATTCTATAAGTTTCATATACTAATACACGTGCCTTCATGGATGGAAAGGCAAAAATAGCTTCTGGATGCTCTGAATACAAACAGATTTCAACACACCCGCGCTGCCTCCTGGAGCTGGGGCGCGTGAGCTGCCGTAAGTTTGGTTGGTTGGACTCGGTACGTTTCCGGCAGCAAAAATACATCTTTCAGGACCAGGCAGTTGTCTCCGGTCGGCTTTAGAGGGAACGTCCTCACCGGAAAAGGAGCAATTTTGTATTTCGCTTTGAGAAACAGAACTTTCTTTGAAAACTGTAAACCTTGCCTTGGAAAGCATTGCAGTGGGGTTGAAACGTCACCAGTGGATCAAAAGCAACTGCAAAGCGCTTGTTTTCGGTGGGGGGACCCTAAGCAACACGCAGAAGGGCACAGGTGGCGGTGAGCAGCGCTACGTCTGCGCTCGAAGGTGCGGACGTGTGCGGGAACGACCCTGGGCTGCGGGGCGGAGGCCGGGTCACCGTCCTGCTCCCATCACTTGCTAGTCACTTAGGCTGGGGCTGGTCCTATAATCTTCTCAGCCTTATTCTGATCATCTGTAAAACACAGGCCTCGCAGTGTTTCCTTTCCAGTTAACCAGAGACTATGTACCAAACACCCAACATATTCCGCTTGATTAAACCTTTTTCCATAACGGGCCTGAAACGGGTTGTCACGTTCTGTCTCACAAGGCGTCGTGAGACGGTCACTTCAGAGGGACCGACCCCACCCACCTGGTCCCGCAGTCACGGTCGAGGCCTGCGGCACCAGTGCCGTCTAACCGTGTCAGACCACGGGTAGCTCTGTCCGCTCTGAGCCCTCCTTGGTGTTGTGGCTTCTGGAGTTGGGGGCTTGGGCTAAAAGCCCAGGACTGATGCGAGGGTCCCAGGCGAATAGGTAGAGAAGAGGCTGGAGATTCCAGAAGCTACCAGACACTGACAGTCCCTCGTCCGGAGCTGAGTCTGAGAGTTGAGGGGACACAGGAGGGGACAGTCACCCAGAATCTACCTGGGAAACCGAATGAACTCCCGGGGCTCTTCCAGAGACGGTCGAGCAGAATTTGGGACTGACGGTGGCCGGTGAGGTGGGGGTGGCATCCGGGGCCGGACACGGTAGCCAGGGCTCACGTTCTCCAGCTCAGCTGACCCTCAGGACAGTGGCTTCGAGGTAAGTTCTGGAAGACACTGAAGCAGCAGAGGCCTTTGCTTAGAGCTGAGGCTTCGCATATGAAGGTGGGAAAATGAGCGGACAAAATGTTTCTGGCCAAACATGAATTAGCCAGAAACAATAATTAAATTATAAAAAAAAAAAAAAAACACCTCCTGCTACAGTTTCAGCATAGCAAAATCAATTCAAAAAGTAAGCCAGGCTGCCTCACACAACATTTTGCTAACAGCCTAAGAGGGGAAGTTTCGAAATGCGAGGGTGGCCAGGGTAAACGGGTCGCACATTTTTCCCTATTGTAACTTTCAGCAGTGACAGAAGCTTCAATTCTGGATCTGTAAGCCCACGGTTTAGCAGGGGCCCTCACCCACTTACTAATATAAAAACCCACACATTTCCAAGAGGGGGCAACTTCTTCAGGGGGCTTATCTGTCCTAGAGAGAGTGTTTGGAAAATACCGAGCTGATGGTTCTTGTCTTAATTCTGAACTCTGCGAGCGGATTCTCTCAAATCCGGCACGCAGGCCAGCAACAGCCCTCTCGGAGCAGTAAGAATGACCGACAGACAGAACTATTTCCCAGCGCTCTTGATAAAGGTATTGTTTTTCTCCATAAAAATGGGAACTGGTTATGTTTCCCAGCTCTGCTTCCAGCGTCTCTTAGGAACTAGAACTTGGCCTTTGGGACCCGCGAGCTCCTCCGGTTGTGAAAGAGTCTTTGAAGGTTCCAGCTCCGCCGCGGCCCGCAGAGGCCTGGACGCAACATCTCATTTCTCTTTCCGGACTCCCCGAGGATGCCGTGCTTGATACGTGACAGATGTGTTGAGATCCTTGCATAAAAGGCTTGAGAGCCAAGGGGGTTTCTGCGCTCCCCCCCCACCGCGCTTCTCCCCACCTCAAAGGAGGTGCAGTGGAAAAGCCAGACTCGCAAGACCTGACTTTGGGGCTCAGCGGATTTGGCCAAGATGTTTGTCCTCTTTTGCTTTCGTTCCTCCTCTTGCAGCTGTGAGGGTGAATGAATGAACATGTTTTCCGTGCTTGGACTTCCATAGAAAAGGCCACCCCATCAAATACATGTTTCAGCTCTTGGCTTGCCGTCCTTTCAATAAAGTAGAAAAGTCAAAGCAAAGTTCTCAGCGGTGACTGCTTTTAAAGGATTCACGTCAGCTCTGCATGCAAAGTTTCCTCTTCGGATGATCTTGGAACTAGTGGTATGCAGCAGCGACTTGGGTATTTTTACTGTGATTTTTTATTAACGTTTCCTAATGGCATGCCTTCCTTGCTTAAGCATCTGCAGCTGCCCTGCTCACCTGTTTCTCAGACTCAAGAGCAGCCCCCCCCGCTTTATTATAATTTCCTTCTGAGCCCTCAAGCCAGGAGGAATGCGTTTCAGTGCTTAATAGATTTTCTGGGCTCTGGAATTTGAAGGAGAACTCGCAGGGCCGCCCCGTTTCAAGGCCAGATGCTTCCCCACCCGTCTTCGCATGGCCCTGGGTGCGCCCCCTTCCTCCTGAAAACGTGAAGACTGCTCCCTGCTCTGCGGGACCCCAGGCGCAACAGCCCAGCCTTTGTCTCAACAGCCAGTCCTGGGATTTGCTGAGACAGTCCTGCCCCCCCACCCCCCCACCTCGTGGCCAAGGCTTCCAATGAAATTTGGGATTAAAAATCAGATTTAGATGCTCCGTTTTGTTCTTTTTTCTCCAGGCCCCTGACAAGTCAATTGAAGCATTCTTGTCGAAAAATCTTCACTCTGGTTTTCTGTGTGAGCTGGAATCAGGCTTTTTCCTGTCACGTTGTAAGCCAAGGAGAAACTATTTCAGCGATGCAGTCTGCGATGGATGCTGTCCAGAGTCTGGGCGTGCAGAATTCTCTTGGTTTCTGCGACCTCTGCACCCCCTGGGCTAGCCTGGTAAACACCTGGGACGCTTTAAAAGCAGCCACATTCCCACCAGCCACAGTTGCCCCAGGTCTCTGCTACCTGCAAGGTAGACCCAGGGGAGCTCTCTAGGTCCCCAAAATGCCCCCAGGTGGATTCACCTGCTCAGAGCAGCCCTAGGCGCTGCCCTCAGCGAATCCTCCGGAAGATGTTGGGTGTCGTGCCCCTTGCTGCCCTTTGGCTGGAGAGCCAGCTCCTCAGTCAGCAAACTGGACCTTCTGGGTCAGATGAGCTGGCAATAGAGCCCAGGGTTCCAGGCGCCAAGGGTGGCTGGGGACTGACTTAGGCTTCAACTTAACTCAGGGGGTGAATCAAGCCTGCGAGGCTGGTCACCTGCGGACGCGGCTGGTGCCCCGGGATATGGGAGGAGGGCGAAGCGCATCTTTTGGTCTCCCAGGGCGCTCTCCAGGGCGCGTGCGCTGGTGTGTGCACGCGCCTGTGTGTGTGTGTGTGTGTGTGTGTGCATTTGTGTGCGCGTGTGCACGCATGTGCGCGCGCGCGTGCAGGAAAGGAGGCACGCACCCGCAGCACCAACAGGCTGCAGCACGGCCCGGTGGCTCTCGCTCCGTCTCCTGCTCCCCCAGGCTCGCGCCCAGGGCGGCCCCTCCACGCAGCGGGCGTCCAGGCCGGTGGCCGGGCGGGCGCAGCGCGGGCGCGGGGGTGGGGCTGGGGGGAGGGAGGAGGGCGGGCGGGAGGGAGGAGAATCCGGGAAGTTCTGGGGTTATTTGACAGGAGCCAGGGAAGCCGCAAAGGACGCGGAGGAGCGCTGGGTGCTGCCAGGGCAGCTGGTGGAGTCGGGCCGCCCGGAGCGGTGCGGAAAGGACCTCGAGCGCCCCTTCGCCGGCTCCCCGGCCGCCTTGCCAGCGCGCAGGGCGCGGCCGCTGCTCCGACCCAGTGCCGCCCGCGCCCTCCGTGGCCGAGAGCCGCGCCGTCCCCGCGCCGGTCACCATGCTGCTCCCCCAGCTCTGCTGGCTGCTCGCCGCGCTGCTCCCGCCGGCGCCCGCGCAGAGGTTCTCGGCGCTCACGGTGAGTCCCGGCCCGCGGGCACCCGGCGGTGGCGCCCTGCCGCCTCTTGCTCGGGTCCGGCCCGGGCCCCGCGACCCCCTCGGGCCGCAGCGCCCAGGCGCGGGGAGCAGGTGACCCCCGGGGAGGTGGCGCCTCCTTCCGCCCGCGCGGCCGGAGCAGGTGGGGCCTGGGCGGGCGGCGTGTGCGCGGCGGGGCTGGGGGCCGCCGGCTGCGGCGGGCTGTCGGGGTCCCGGCGCCGCGGGGGGATGGAGGGCATGCGTTGGGTGTCCCGCGCCGCCCCATTCGCGCGTGGGTAGGGCCGCGCGCGGTAACCAAGTCCGGGGACGACGGCGCCGCCCCGCGGACTCTCCGGGTTTGGCCCCGGCCCAGCCCGCCCCGTGCGTCCTGGGGCTCGGCTCCCCGCGCGCCGCCGCGCAAACCCGGGGGCGCTTGCCAGGCGAAGGGGCCCTGCTCGTGGACCCCGCAGATTTCGTGAGGCCCCTCCAGGAGACCATCTCGAGTGAACCAAGGAGAAGCAGATGCCGTGAAAAATAAAGCTTGTTTTCCCCTGGTCTGAGCTGGCAGAACTTGGCGGCCCCGCCAGGCTCCGCGGCCCGCGCTCCCCCCTCCCTCCCCCCGAGGTCCGCGGGCCGGGTGCGCCCCGGCGGCCGGGTCACCGCGCTGACCGCGGCGGCGTGTTTGGCTTGCTCGGCTGCAACTTCTCCGCGAGGCCCGGCCACCCGGCGCGCGGTGCCAAGCGCGGAGCAACGCGCAGGGGCCGAGCCAAGCCGCGGGCCCCGGGCCGGGTGTCGTGGGCTCGGCTCGGGCAGACCTCGTGGGCTTCAGTGTTTGCAAACCCGTAATTAATGCAATCTGCAGAAACGAAAACATTCCACTTAAATGTGTTTTTGAACAAGTGCTTGAGCAAACACGAAGGTAGAAGGCGTTTATTGTATCGAAAATAATGAAGGCTGAGATCGGCTGTGGCGGGTTCTGCTTTTCAGCAAATCTGAAGCGGTCCCCGGAGCCTTTATTTTATTTTATTTTTTTCTTTTTGAGCGAGCAATATGAGGGGGAAGGAGTTAGTGAGTTCATGGTTCATACCTAAAATTCTTCTGGGCAGCCCTGGTCCCTGCCTTGTGTCTCACCAATGACTTGTAGATTAGAAACTACTAACTCGGAGCCTGAGGGCGGTTTTCACACGCTCAGCTTTCCGTGGGGGCCTTTGATCTCCGCGGAGGAGCCGTGGAGCAATGTCTGCTGTACCTGTCTGTGAAAATACGTCTGCACCCCAAACGTATTCTGCATAATCCATGCCCCTAGCTCTGCAGCTCCCCCCTCCACCGCCAGGCCTCAGAAGCTGGGACCAGGTCTCTAAATGAGACCCCACGGTTCTTTCAGAGCTGAAGCAACCGCGTGTCTACAGTGGCCACAGATTTTTCTGAACGTGACAAAATTGCTGTCATCTGGCTGCTCCCCGGGGAACCTGGGTCTCTTGGTCTCTCGGTGCAAAAGTCAAATAACTGAAGTCTCTGTAGATTTTCTTCTCTTTTCTCCCCTCTTCTTGTGGACGTGTTGCTTTGCACGCCCTGCCCTTGGCTTTCCGAGGCCACTCTGAGTGTGTCCTGGGTGCTCGTGGTGCTGTGGGCGGCATCTCCGCCCCGACGCTGACGGGGGCCGTACGCCTGCTGCAGGTGCCACCCCTCTTGCCAGCACAAGAAGTGCAGAGGAAACTCTTGGCCTTAAAAAACTACATTTGCAAATAAAATGCTGTGTTGCTTTTGCATCCAGGAGAAGAGCTGAGCGCTGCAGCGTGTCTGGGCAGACCCCCTCCCCAATCCGAGGCGTCAAGGAGTTGGCTGCTGGGTCTTGAGGGGGTGCCGAACGTGCCGGCTTTTCCCGCGGTGCTAATCTCTTTCCAGATCACTCTGTAGCATTCGGGGACCTCCCTTTCCATCCGGTCTGGAACAAATCAGGGAGACAGCGCCAGGCCTGGAGGTGGGAGCGGCCACCAGGAGGCTTTAGGACCTGTGCCCCGAGGCAGGTTACTTCACTTCCTTAATCTCCAGTGTCCTTACCTCCAAAGGGGGGATAAAGCCACACTCTGTTTGGTGTGTTGCAGGATTAAAGACACGGCCTGTCGTGTTCCCGGTCCCATCAGCTCTCTAAGTCACCTTGTTTCTGGTGGCGGCCATGCCGTTGGTCCTATAGATGTCACAGTTTTTGCAGCTGCCTGTGCCACTCAGAGGTGGGGACACTGGCCTCCTGGCGGCTCTCTCTGCCCGGGTGTGTGCTGCCCAGCGCCCTGCTCTCTGCCGCCTGAGCTTCGTGGCCTTGGTGGCGAGGCCCCGGGCGGGCTCGTAAAGAGCTTGGCTCCCGTCCCTCCCGGTGTTTCTTCTCACGGAAAGAGGGAGCGGCCGCGGCTCTCGGGCTGGAAGCCTGTGGCCAGGCCGCCCTGGCCCACGTGTTCTCTTCCCGCCCCGAACGGTCTTTGTTTGGGGGACGGAGTCACAGAGTGTGTCAGGGGGTTTGATCCCCTCGCTACCTCGTGTTCAAGATGACGGAGAGGATCTGCCGCTCTGCCTGATAATTAGCTTTTTTTAAGTTACTCTTTAGAAGGCGCACCTTGGTGGGTTTTTTGCGACCTCCTGAGGGCTGGCGTGAGCTCCTGGTCACTGGGGCGTGTGCTCCTTCCAGCCGCAGCAGGTGTTGTGAAGGGGCTCGGGTCTACCCTAACCTGGGTCCCCGTCTAGCTCCTCCTCTTTCTGAGGCCAGGCCAGATCCATTTTTCATGAGGATGGCTGACCTCTGAAGCACTTCTGCTCACGGCTGAGGCCAGGGACTCGTTTCCAGTCTCTTCCTCACAGACGAGAAGAGCTGCGCCCTATTCTAGGCACGTGGCTTTTGACAGAGGGCCGGGGGACGCAGGCCAGGGGCTGTCGTTGGGGGCGTGAAGCACCCTGTTCCCCGAGGCCCCTCCTCAGAGTGTTTGGGGACAGCCAGCTGTTCGAGCAGACTGAGGCTGGCTCCGGGAACCTCTGCCCGGGTCGGAGCGCGGGGCGCAGGGCTCCCGTCCCACGTGGCTCTGGCCGCGTGAACACCACCTCCTCGCGCGCCCACAGCGAAGTCCCAGCTCCTGACGCCCCTTCGGAGCCCTGGACCCTGTGAGGGACCGGCTGCTTCCAAATTCAGCCTGAGGTTGTTGGTCCTCCCTGCGCGGGGAGGCGGTCCCTGGCTGCTTTTGGGTCCCGTCGAGGGCGGTGGGATTGGGACCGGCCCCTTTCTGCCCGCCCGGCTGGTCCCCCAGCACGTGGTGAGGGCCCCAGGGCTTGCACGTCCGGGGAGGCATGTAAGGACAGAGTCGGGTGGCTGTTTTCCAGCCCATGTGCACTTGTCTGCTTGGAGAGGGCAGGAAGGGGTGGGAGTCAAACTCCGCTCACGGGCATTCGTTCGAGCGTTTCACTACCGGTCTAACATGGAAGATGCAGAAACGCCGGCCTCCGGCGCGCCCCCTGGGCCCAGGCGACTGCGGACCGTCCTGCTGGATGCTGCTCTCGCTGGCTGCTCCGTCCCTTAGGGGCTGCTTAGGGGTCTTTCTTCTCCCAACGCAAGTGCTCTGAGTAGGTCTGATGCTCTGGGAAAAGGCTGCGTTTCATTCATCAGCAGACGACGGACCGCGGAGGTGGTTAAGGAAAAGGAAACTAAACATCATCAAAATTTTCCAACCTAGAAGCCCATTTACATGGCGACTAAAAACCCAAACATCTGGAGGAGCCACTTTAATTTTGATTGGAAATCAAGACCATAAATAAAACTATAAGCAACTTCAGGCTATAACAAGATTGTGCAGTAAACGAGCGTTGACGCAACTAGCCTAGGTTGCAGTGGTTGAGAGCGGACAGGCTTCTGAGCGAGTTTGTATCCAAGCCAGCCTTCGGGACAGGCGAGGGTTTTCGAATGGGGCTGTTAACGAAGACTGGAGGTGGACGTGTAGGTGGCAGGCAAGGCCACGATTTATATTTTTGAACTAAAGAGACACTAGCCACACGGACGAGTCACAGACTCGGAATGGTGAATTTCCAGGAGGATTCTGGAATTGCAGAAGGACCGTTCGGAGATGCTTTCCTGAGCTCACTTACAGAAAACTGTAATTGTCACCTCTGTTTCCCCCGTCGATGGTGTTGTTGATGGGTCAGGAGTCCACGGTCACAGCTGTGCATCTGCAGCGTTTGGATGACACGCGACACACTGAATATTTAACTGGAGCCCAAGAGGGGGAAGATTTCCGAAAATGAAATCCTAGTTTCCTATGGGCTCAGAAGAAATTATTCTAAAAGTGATAATAATAGGCATTCTTATGTGGTTTTGTAGTCCCAGGCGGAAAATCAAAGAGCAGGGATTTGTAATAAAACACAAATAAACAGAACCAAGTGAAATGCTAACTCACATTTATATTGTCAGGATTGAAAAACAAGAAATTATAAATGGAAACTTGTATTATCTGGCCAGATTCAATCAGGATTTTCAACATGGGGGCCCTCCCAGAATGCCGAGTAACACTGTAATTATATTCAGATTTTTATTAGGTCTGGCATAATGTGGGCTATTAACCAATTAAGCTGGCTTTACGGGAAGGTAAAATGTCGATACAGCCAGTCCCCTTTTTTTCCTTCAACATATCTCTTCCCTTTTTCCTTTATTCCCTTGGTCATCTTTTTTCTTTATCTTTTGTGTTTCCACCCAAATTATGGTGAGTTCCTTTTCCTTCTCCCATGACCCACACGCGGACTATGAACGTTACCGTTTCTGCTTTAGCGCCAGCTGAGGTTCCACAAAAGGTTTTCTAGTTTCTTCCCCTCATCCTCCTTCCCCTAAAAGCATCTGCAGGTCCCCCTGTGCTGCGCCCTGTCCTGGTGGTCGGCTCGTGGCGGTGGGTGGCCACGGCTCCACTGCTGTCGTCTTAACCCCGGCATCATGTTACTGCGTCCACCACCGAGCCCACACCCGGGGGGATTTTTTGGGGGTGGGGGGAAGCCAACTCCTAACCTTTGAGGTTGCTGGCAGCGTCTTCCAATAATAATGAAGTTTCAGAAAGCATGACGAGTTTAGAGAAACAGTCAGCCTGTGGTGTGTGTGATCACAGGCCCAGAGCGCTTCGGGATGGGAGGCTTTGTCTAGGAGGCCCGTTTCAGTTGGGATCTCCTCAAATGTGCTGAACTTGTGTCACTTCTCAAAGGACAAGTTCATCAGCTTGTTGGCAAATTAAAAAAAAAAAAACTGCTCTCGTCTCTAGGCCGACCTTGCCAAGATGGGTTGTTTGGCTTATTTATCTTTTCCTCTGTTCGCTGTAATCCAGCCCACATCGCGATGCGCCGTCTGCCTCTTGGTATTAAGGAAACCTGTCTGCGTTCCCGTGGCCTTGAGCCTTGGGCGGGTCTGTCCCGAACCAGCCCCCGCCGACCCTGCCCACGAGGCGGTACCCAGGCCGCTGGGAAGGGACGCCATCCTGGCGGCAGACCCGAGGTCCTCTCCCACGAGACCGGGCCGAGCGGGTCCCGGGGCCCCGGCGCTGGGGGGCCTGCCCCCCTCCCCGTGCCAGCACCGGGCTGCCCCGTGCACCCCTGGGCCTCGGAAGGCGTTCACCCGGCTCCTGGCTGCCCCAGACCCGCCTGCTGACCGGCGGGCCGCGGACCCGTGCGCCTGTCGCCATGAAAAGTGGGGAAGATACGTGTGAGCAGTGCCCTGAGGCCTGACGGCAAGCCCACTGCCGGGTGGGGACACGGACGGTTTTAATTTCTCAGGCACTTTTCAGCTGGGGTGTGCGACGCCCATGGTCACCGCCGGCCACGCTGCCCGGCAGCTCTGCGTGTGCTAGCCTGTCGCCCCCCACAGGCGACCCGCAGCCCGACGGCGGGCACCTTTCCATCCACCGCCCTGCCGCCCTTCCTTCGCGCCTCTGGGACCTCTCCTGGCCCAAGTTGTGGCCAGGACTTGACGCAGGCCGGCTTTTCCTCCTTGTGCCTGGTTAACGAGGTCCGGGGACTAATGTGACCAGTGAGGGCCCAGGCCCCTCTCGCCTCACGAGGGCCTGTCTTTTCTTCTCTGCCCTCATTATAACACCGGAAAAACATACGAATCCAGGAGATGCGCGGAGCCACCGTGAGCCCCTTCCTCGCCGGCCGGGGGCCGCAGCAGTGTCTCCATTCCGAGGGACCTGTCACATGCAGATAAGGAGACTTGGTAAGGGACGGCCCCCCCCCAATGAGAAGGGCCGCTTTTAAGTATGGAGCAGAAATGACCATATAAAATAGCCAGTTCCATCTCCGCTTCTCATTTTCAAAACAAGAGCTGGGAATGAAGGTACGCTAGCAGAATCGAAGGCACTGCCTGTTGTCAGTTGTTAATTCACTGCACAGAGGACTTGGGTCTGTGTCGTCAGGATACTTTTTTTTTTTTTTGACAAAACGGTACATTTAAAATTAATTTGAAAAGTTGGCCTTTGGGAGACAGAAGTTCTGTCCTGTGGTTTTGTGGGGCTGCAGGGCTGAGAGTGACCAGCCTCTGGAAGTTCATGGGATTTTGTGGCCACTCTGGGGCCAGGCTCCCGGTGCCGTGTCTGTGAGGCTCCATCAGCTTCGTGCAGGTGAGACCCGTGTGATGCTTCCGTGGGACCTTCTTCCCAGAAGCGGCCGCTTAGATGTCACTGCACCTGCTGCAAGGGACAGCGACCTTCCCCCCGAGTCAGGGGCAGACAGAGCGGGCCCGTCTCCACCGCTGGGCGGGCTCAGCACTCAGGCCAGGCGCCCGCGGTAGCAGAGGGACAGCGCTGCCGTCCGGCCCCGGCTCCTTTACTGGACACACTGTGGGGCAGCGGGAGAAAGTCCCTTTCTCCCGTGGTACCAAGCTGGCCGTGACATCGGGGCCCTCGCCAAAAAAAGTCGAGGCCCGGGAGTCCTTTGTCTTTGGTAAACAGATACACGTGAGGTTTTAAACATTAGAAAGAGACATGGTGCGAAGGGTGTGCTGCCCGCTCCTAACGCCGGCGGCTGCGGCCTAACACCGGCCGTCAGGGCCTCTCCGGGGACCCGTGGGGGAAGATGCTGACCAGCAGTACTGGGGGGGGACCTGGGTTTCCTTGCAGGCTGAGAACCACCGTCTTGAACAGCTTTATGTATTGACGAATTGACAGAACTGACGTCGTCTGTTTTCCAGGGCCATTCGCTTCGGCGTTTAAAGCGGGCCCCTGGGTCTTTGAAGGCCAGCCCCTCCCCGACGCTGTCCCAGCGTTTGCTGTCTTCCAGGGTCTGCGGGCTCCGAGGACGAGGTGGCTGGCGGGCTCCTCGCCCTCCAGCCTGAGGAATCCCCGCAGGCCCCTCGTCTCCTCTTCCTTTTCCGAACCGTGCTCGTTTTGAGCTCGGGCCGACCCACATCCTCTCAGGAGCGCGGTCCCCGGGGCCAGACCCCGCGTTTCAGCACCGGGGCGCCGTGGGCTGACTTTCCCGGGTCACTCTCTGAACCCGAGGCCCTGTTACGTCAGCCCCCGCCATCACGGCTCTCTCGGGCCCGTGACTGTCATTTTACGTGTTCTTGCTGTGGAAACTGCACTTGCCTCCTGCCCTTGTTCCCAGCTGGGGCCGTCCGCTTCGGCCCCAGTCGATCTGCTAAGCGCGCTTCCATCTTCCTGTGGGCGCCTCGGCGCTGCGGGCTGGGGAGGACCCCCAGGGGTGGCTGACACAGGGCCCTTGCGTCTGAGGCTCAGACCCACGGCACCAGGAGACACCCTAGCCCCACGAATCAATGACTTCAAAATTCATCCATCAGACACTACCCTGGACTCGCAGGCAGCCTGTCTGTGGCTCCCACCCGAGAATGGAGGCTTTGTGAAGAAGGCCATTGGAGCGCCCCCAGCTCTCCGCAGCGCCGTCCCCCGTGGTGGCATCAGCACGTGGCGGCGACGTCAGTGCGCCCTGTGACGCCCTCACCCTCTGCCTCTCCCTCCCTCCGAGGAGAGGGAGCTGGGTTCCTGGGCTGGCAGCAGCCCTGCCAGGAGCTCCGCTCACTCCGCGGGTGAGCGTGTTTTGGATTTTGGTCAACACCCCGGGGGAAGGAAAGTGAGTAACCGCTCTGACCTGAACGTACACGTCCGCTACGCTGTAGCTCGGCCACATCCGCAGATCACGTGCTCGTGCTAATCGGGTCTTCATTCTTAAAAGAGCGATCTTTTGGAGGGAGTTGCCAAGGATAGAGCTTTCCTTTCACTGGCGATGTAATCCTGGTGGGGTCGCGAACCCCCGTCCCTGCGCGCTTGGCGTCCTCGGGGCCCTTTACTCGGGCTGGAGACGCAGGTGCGGGGAGGAGGGGGCGGCGCCTCCTCTTCGGCTGCGGGTGCGAAGGTTCCCGCGTCGGCCACCGGGGGGAGCCCGAGAGCAGCCCGGCTCAGCCGGGCGGAGGCGGGTCCGAGGTGGGCCGGGGTCCGCCACCCGCGGAGCTTCTGCCCGGAGACTCCACCCCGCTGGGTGGTCGCTTGGCCTGAGTTCAAGCGCCACGTGCAACTTTCCAGTTTTAAAGGTCTGGCCGGCGCAGGGCCACTAAATTAGGGAACTGACAATCCGGGACATTTTTATTTGATGTTTCTCGCAACTTTATCTGGACGCCTGGGATGGGCAGGTTGAGTTCCGGCGGCTGCTCGGCTGCCCGGTCAGAGTGCCGCGTTCCTGGGCCGGGTTTTGGTTTTAAAAGCCGAGCTGGGCCCGGCTGCCGGCGGCATGCAGGCTGCTTCGCCGAGAGGTCTGGTCGCTTAGAGAAACCATCGTGTTTAAAGCAGAGGCCTCACTGATTTGTTGGCTGAACTGATTTTGTGTCCTGCCTCCCCCTGGACGGAAGACCTCAGACGGGTCAGTTCTGCGATGATTGTAAAGGACAATGACTGCAGGAGTCAGCATTCCGTGGCTCAGGCCCTCACGGCCCGCCTTCCGACCGAGGTTTCCCTCCAGTCTGCGAACTGCTCGCTCTGTGGGGGGCGGTCTGGGGGGGCCCCGCTTCCCTCAGAGCCCAGCTGGCTGACCTCTGGCTGGAAACCGTTGACCTTTCTTTGCAGCCAACTGTCTGGAGGGGGTCAAAAAGTCCTGTGGGCCCATTCAGACCTTCCCGCTGTCCCCCACCACCTCTCGGGTCCCCCTGCGCTGCTTTCGCCCTGCTCTTTTTTACATGACAAAGGAAGGCACCCAGCGTTTAGCCCCAGCATCCGGGCTGCACCCCGGCTCTGACTTGCTGAGAGGCTCCCCTCGGCCGCCCGGCCCACCTCCTCAGGGCCCGCCACGCTCCCTCCACACCATGCCTCCTTCCAGGGTCCCTAACGTTGCCCCTGCCTGTCTGCACAGCAAGCTCCCAGGCCCCTCTCACCCTGGCTGCCTCCCAGACCCTCAGCGTTCAGCCGAAGACAGAAGCTTCTGGAGAAGCCGGTGCCTTCGCTCCCCCAGTTCTCCTGTCCTGCCGGCAGCCGGGCAGCTCCCAGCAGTGCCCTCGAGGGAAGGGCCAGGCTGCCGCCCCAGCCGAGCCCGCGGGGTCAGGGAGGCGCGGGGCGGGCCCTCGGCCCCACAGTGTCCCGCGGGGAGTGTGTCACCAGGTGCAGCCGAGGTGGACCCGAGACCCCGAGTCTCAGCAGACCACGTCTCCAGGCCGCTCGGTATTAGGAGGCGAGCGCGGGGACACGGGAACTGGAGCTGGCGAGTCCCCCGGAGCCCACTGTCCCCGCCCGTCCCGGCCACCCGCAGGCTCGCCCAGGACTCGGCGCCCCTGGAAGGCGTCGCGGAGGAGGCGGCCGCCGGCAGCTGTGGTTGTTCCGAGGTTTTGTTCTGTGGGATCCAGTTCATGTGCTGCTGCACGTGTTTCCGTCCAAAGTGCTAAAGCGCGCGCCCTGCCTGACAGCGCCCGTGAGCCCCAGGTGGTGGCAGCTCGGGCGCCGGCCTCAGGGACCGGTGACACGTCTCAGGAGGCTGAGGTCAGCGGGCCAGCGCTGCCCGTCCAGACTGTGTTCTCTTTGCCCAAATGAAAACCGAGTGGGTGGGGGGGTCAGATGACACTTGTCCCTGTGTGTGTCCCTGTGCCCGCCAGGGCAGCACCGGGCCTTTCGCTTGTGTTCCCTGGAGCTCGCGTGGCCGGCCGAGAGGCGGGGGCCGTGCCCTGAGCCGGCGACCCGAGGGTCCCTGCGTGGGTCCCGCTGCCGTCGCTCCCCCTCGGCTGTGAGGAGCGTCCCCCGCCGTTTCGCCTCTGATCTCCTGGCTCCCTCATGCCCGCCGCGTCTGCTGCCCTCCTCGGTCCCGTCGTCGCGGGACCACGCGTACCTGAGACACCTGTGGCGGAAAACCCTTGGACTGCGCGGGTGAAACAGACGCCCGGACCCCGTCCTCCAAGCTGCTGTTTGAGGAGAGACGATGGGGCCTCCTTCTTCGGCGTCCCGGGAGTAAGGAGGAGCCTTTCGGAGTCCGTCCACCAGCGTCTCCGTCTCAGGAAGACGAGCCTGAGCCTGGCCGCTGGGACGCCCGGGCTGCGGCCCAGGCCTTGGGACTGGGCCTCGGCAGTGTTCCGCCGCCCCCCTCGGCTGGCTCCAGGTTGAAGGTTAACGCCAGGTTTTAACAACAGCGATTTCAGCACCTACACCCTCCTCTCTGCTGCTTTCACGGTCGCCAAGAGCTGATTTCGGTGGAAAGGTGTTTATGGACAATGACACTACTTTTTAAGATTAAAGATGCAAAAATTGGGTGAACTGCCGTTGTGGCTTTTCTTCGGCTGAGACGTTTGTTTCGTGACAAAGTGGTGCCCTGTGCCCTGTGAGCGTGAGGACGGAGCAGCTGAAAGCGCCCGGGCCCGGCTCTGACTGCGGGGCCTGGCGTGTGTCTCCCGGACGCCCTGCCTCGCATTTGGTCGCAAGGATGAGGGGAACTTACCCTCAGCCCCCCCGTGGTGTTGGCGCACCGTGAATTTCAAGAGAATCACTTGTGAGATCTTGGGCACTTTTCTGAGAAAACGTAAAAACACTGTCTGCAGGCTCTCTCTCCCGTGCCCCTTTCTCGGGGAGCAGGCTGAGGATCCGTCTGGCGGCTCTTCCCCGGCTGCTGTGTTGAGTTGCAGCACCGTCTGAGTATTAGTGAGTGCCTGATGTCGGGGTTCAGTGCAGCCGAAAGCACTGGATGCTCCCAAAATCTCCGCTGCGGTAGCACCGTTAACGCGGCGGGTCTGTCTTGAGTGCTGCGAGCCAGGCTCCGCGTGACGCCTGCTGATTTTGGTGAATCAGCGCATAACGGCCTGCCCAGCGGGAGCAGGCGGGCTGCCGGAGGCGCCTCCCCCCGTGATGACCTTGGTCTTCCTGTGCTCCAGGGGCTCCAGGCCTCCCCGCCTTGGGCGCCACGAGATTCTTTGTTCAGGTGACACATTTGTGAAGCCTGATGTGAAATGAGATGAAGTCTAGGTGCTGGGGAAGGAGGGTGCCCCCAGAAGCCCAGGCCTGTGGCCTTGGCGGCAGAAGGGCCACAGGGACCTCTGGGCAGCGCTGGCGGGAAAGCAGACCCGAGGGTGACAGCTCACCGCCCGCTGGGACCGTGGAGTCCGCACGCCAGAGCCTCGAGGGGAATGGGTGCTTCGTGGGTGCTGTGCGCACGCTTCGTGGGCACTTTGCCCCTTGCCCCCAGGACAGATTCTTCACGGCCCTGGACGCGGGCACACCTGCCACTGTCCAACCGGTCAGCGAGGCTGCATAGGAGGGACGAGGTGTGTGTGGGGGGCACTGGAGTCCCACGACCCCCCGTGGCTGCAGCCGTCAGCCCCGAACCAAGGCCATCAAACCCACGTGCAGCTTGCGTCTTAGCCACGTGCACCGGTGCTCCGGGAACCCAGCCAGCGCAGCCGCGAACAGCAGTGCTTTGCTTTCAGATGCCCTCCTGGGTTTCTTGGGACCTTCCCTGCGGACCAGGGTGCTTTTCCTTCTGACGGGCTCGGCATGGACCGTTCTCACTCAGACTTTTCTCACATTCCGGGTGATCCCTGCTTTGTGGAAGGACCACCTGTGCGTGTGATGAAACCACAGCACAAAGTTGTAAACTGGTCTCTGTTTCTGGCAACAATAGGGAACAAACCAGGAAGCTGGAGACAAAATTCCTGGCGTCCAGGCAGGTAAAGAGAAACCTCCAGGCCCTCACGCCCGGGGCTGGGGGCGGAGCCGGAGGCTGCGAGGGGGCTCTGCGGGCCCTGCCGTGGTTTTGATTCTGGGTGCAGGTTCTGCAGGCGTGCACGAAGCGCCACCTCGAATCACTGCGTGTTGACCCTGGAAATGAAGTTTTCTAAGTGCAAAACTCACTTCCTCATCCCCGCTCAGTGTTTCCAAAGTGCTGTCTTAATATTTTAACAAGTCGAGCAGTTTGATGGAGAATTCTGCTTTCCAGGGGCTCAGAAGGAGGCGGTCGTGACAGATGGAGCTGCAACGCGAGGTCACAGAAGTTAGCGTGTGGCACTGATGGCGAGCGGTGGGCCTGGCTCCCCTTCCCTGGTGGGCAGCTCCTCCTGGGGCCCGGCTTCTGCTGCTCCCGGACCAGAGGGGCACAGGGCAGCCCCCGGCCCTCCCGAGGCCAGGCGTCCTTTCCCTAATCGTGGGCTGGCTGTCCTTTGACCCCAGATGAGAACTGTGTCTTCTGGGGCTTGTCTCGCTCCCTGGCTTATTCTCCTGGAAATCCCTGGGCAGCGGTGCCTCCCCCAGTGAGGCGAGCTTGGCAGAGCTGACAGTGGGTGGGTTTTGCGAGGGGTAATTGAGCGTGCTGTGTAAACAGATCCCGGGTCACTAGTTTATATAAACACGATGATGTGGTTGGTTGAGCATCGAGAGGCGGGAGAATTCTGAGGGTCAGGATTTGAACGCAGAAGCAATTTGCTAAATCTTTCTGTTTGTCGACGGAGTCCTGAGGTCAGCAAGGCAGGAGTTCAGAGCCCCGTGCAAATCTAGGCCGCTCCCAGAAGCCAAATCACATGCCTTGGGGGTAAAAACCAGCCGAGCGTTTGGCCTCCACCAGCTGGGCTGGTCACTGTGGGTGACGTTCTCGAAGGCAGGCGTCACCGCACGCGGGTGCTGCCAGGATGCCCAGTTTCCATTCTCACTAGAAGGGCTTTCTCTTCTCTTCGAGAAAGTTGAATGGAAATTTCCCGTTCATTCAAGGCACTTGTGCTTGTGTCTTTTTTCCTTGTCTTTGGGCTGGAGGACTAAATTAGAAACAATAATTTTCTCTAAGCCTGATCTGCTCATAGAAAATACATACGAACTTTTAAATGTATTCATTTTCTCAAAATTGGCCTTTCTAAGTGAGCGTGTGTATGATTTAGGGCCGAATTTCTCATCGAGCAAGTCCAGGCTAACAGCCATCAGAACCACCCACTTTGCTGGATAAAAATGTGGGTTTGCACCCGCTGTCCGCGTCGAGATCTGCAGGGTGGAGACAAGCACTGTCTTTGTAGAAGCTCTCGGCGGTCCCTTCAGGGCCCCGGGGTTTGAGAATCGCTGACTTAACCGTGGTTCTTCTGACAGTTGTCTGCAAATAAGACCCTCCTCTTCCCCGTGTGTGGCATCTTTTCTTTTCTCATGAAAAAAAAACCTACCAGTTAACTTTTTTTTTTGCCATATTTATGTATTTTATTGCTTTCCAAAATCCAATTTTTAAACTTGGCCACCTGTGACGTAACTTTGTTTTATGTTGAAATTTTGAGAGATATTTCTATTCTAGTGTTTCTCTGGCCTCTTATTTCTTTTCCTTCTTCTTTTCTTCGCCCCTTTTTTTTGGCCGCACTCACAGCACGTGGTGTTTCCCAGCCCAGCGACTGAACTCGCTCCACAGCAGTGACAACACGGGTCCGTAACTGCTGAGCAGCCAGGGAGCTCCATCTGACCTTTTTTATTTCTTAATGACACCACAGTAGATGCATCTAAGGCCACAGATGCCAAGACTCTGGATTTTCTCTGTTGCCATTTGAGGCACTTGCAGGATAATTTTTACGAAAACATTACAAAGAAGAGAAGTAGCGAACACGAGATGCTGAGAGTCCATCGTGGATGGTTCTGCCGGTCTATTTAATTTTATGGCAGTGCTGTGATTCCCACCTTTACGAATCATCCTTGCAAAGCCCGAGGGGAGGGTGGGCCGCAGACCCCCGCCCTGGGTCCTGGCAACCCCGTCTCCTGTTTATCCCCGCTGAAGTTTCCAGCTGGGTGTGGTGTTCCCTCAGGGCATCCTGATTCGCCCGTAACAGTGCAAGCATGGCGCCAAGTTAGATTTTAGATGCCATCCTTCACGGGGAAGCGTCTGTGCAGGCAGGGCTCCTGCAAGGCCAGGGCTCAGCCGTGCTGCAGGGGGAGCTCACTGTCAGGGGCGGCGCCGCCTCCTGCGTTTCGTCTTTCACCCAGGTCCTCACTTCTTATTCGAACAGCCTGGGCTGGCGTGTGTGTGCGTGTGCGTGTGTATGTGTGTGCGTGCGTGCACACACACTGCTGGAAGCCAGGTCCTTGCCTCCCCTCCTGAGAGTGTCCCCGCCAGGCGGGCAGGTGATCTCGGGCCTCGGGCGGCTGTGACTCACACAGCAGACGTGCCTCAGCTCCCCTCACTGTTGCCCAAGGCGGCGGATGCTGTCTCTGGGGAAACGTGTTTTGGTGTGTGGGGTGCGGATCCAGCCTGACACCTCGCCCTGACTGCAGTGTAGACGCTGCCAGGTTCCGGGGGAGGCAGGGACCAGGGCCCGCGGCCCGGGGCAGGTGGGTTGGGAGTCACCTGGCCCGTCTCCCTGGAGAATGAGAGGGCGAGGTCGGGGTTCAGGGCCCTCGGCCGGGGCGGGATGGATGCTGCCGGCCTGGCCCCCGTTGACCCGCGGCCTCCTGTCCCGGGTCCCTGCGGTGAGCCTGGGCCCCGCCCCATCCTCTCAGCTCCTCTCCCAGGTGTGGAGACGAATCGGCGCCGCGTGGCCGGATCCCGCGAGCTCCGGGGCTGTGCGGGCCGTGTGGAGGGCCCAGGGCCCTGGCACTTAGTGGAGAGCAGAGCAGCGGGCACGTGGGTGCCGCTCGCCCGGTGCTGCCCCGGGAACTGCAAGGAGGTGCTGCCCCGGTGGCCGACTGCCGGTGGCCGACTGCCGGTCCTGTGACAGGGCGGTGAGTGCACACTCGTGAGTGTGTGCACGGGTCTCTGGGTGCAGCACACACATTCACAGACACACACATGCACGCACGCACATGCATGCGCGTGCACACACGCGCACACACACACACATGCGCACACGCACAGCCGGCTCTCCCGGCTCCGCACCGGCCGTAGCAGGGTCTGGGTGTCCCGGGCGTTCTCTCCTGTGTCCGTGTCCCCTAGTTGGGGCCGAGTCCCTGCCTGACACGTGGGCGCTGGGCTGCGCGGGGGAGGGAGGCGTCCTGCGCGTTCGCTCCGTGTTTGTGTCCAGAGGAGGGTGCCGGTCTGGGGTTAGGCTCGGGCTTTGGGGCGCCTTGAATGGGCATGTGCAACCCCCACCCCCAGCGCCGTGGCCACCAGTCCTCCTGGACTTTCCATCCCCGCCGCTGCCCGGCGCCCGGCCGTGGCCTCTGCCCGGCGCCTGGCCGTGGCCTCTGCCCCTCCCCGCCTCCTGCGAGCGCCACCGCATCCACGTCTTTCAGCACCGCCTGCGCTCCGAGGATTTCCAGATGCGTCTGTCCAGCCAGAGTCCGGAGGCTCCCAGAGCCGCGCCCCGTCTCCCCACGGCCGAGACCACGTGCCCAGCGACACGGGCTGCTCACCACACAGCGCGGGGCCTCATTCGAGCCCTATTAGAGCGCGGTGACCGGCCTAGGAGGGTGGCTCTGTCCGTCGCTGCTGTTGTCGGGTCCAGAATCGTGGCGCGAGGCCCGGAGTCAGCTGCTGGGCCGGCCTCACGCCCGCGTGGCAGGAGCTCCAGCTGCGGTTTCGCACTTGCTGGTGTGTTGCCGATTCCTTTTGCTTTTAAGTGACAGAAAACTAGCTTCTCGTCTTAGGACTCAGGAGGCAGATGTGTCTTGAAGGAAAAGAGAACGCAGGGCGGGTGGGGCCGAGTTCAGAGGCTTCCTGGGTCCAGAGTTGCCGCTGGCGGGGCAGATGCATAGCAGGGTGCTGCCCACGTTAGGAGAGCCTGGAATCGGAGCACTCGCATCCTGGCTCTGTCACCGGTGACCTTGGGCCCGTTCACCTCTTACGTCCTCGGTCCCCTCAGTGAATGTGATGATGCTTTTGGGAGGTTCCAGAGAAAGCCTTGCTAGTTCGCGCCTTCCTTCCTCTTCCCTGCGGACACGGATGGAGGTCACCCGTTTACTCATCCGTGCCCAAGACGTCTGTGAAACGGCTGCCACGTACCAGGCACGCCGAGCTGCGCGTGCATAGACGCTGCTGGGCCCGCTCCACCCCGAGTGTCCCGAGGGCAGTGCCGTCTCACCCGCCAGGTGGAGGCGCAGACAAGTCAGTTCCTAGAAGGATCCACGGAAGCCGCAGCAGGAGGAGGGAGGAACCTGCCGGGAGGAGGCTGGGGTGGGGAAGCTGAGGACCGCGGGGGCTGCCGGCCACGCCCCGGCTGGGAGTCTTGGTGGGAAGGTCGGTGGCCCAGCCGGAGCAGGGGGCGCGCCTCCCCCGGGAGAGGCCGCGGTTGGGGGGTTGGGGCCCGCAGCGCACGGGAAACAAGCATCACGTAAAGTGAAGCACACGGAGGCTTTGGTTCCCGCGCCTGCAGAGGCGGTGTTGACATGGCGCTGCACGCTGGCAGGTGTGCTACAACGTCACCTCTGAAAAGGCAGCGTGTGCACGTTCACCGAAAATACTCTGCTGCTGAAAAATGCGAGCCATCATCTGAGACTTCAGCGACCGCTGATGGCAGAAACCACAGCAAATACAACAATAATGGAGAAGTTTGAAATATCGTGAGAATTATCAAAATGTGGCACGGAGACACAAAGCGAGAAGTGCTGCTGGAAAAATGGTGCCCATGGGTTGGTTTGGGTGCAGGTTTGCCTCAAACCTTCTGTTTGTAGAAGCTGCAGTGTCTACACAGCGTGATCAGATGAAGTCTTCCCGACCTGACGGGGGCGGGGCGCGAGGTGAAGGTGGCGAGAAGGGGTGGGCTTGGAGGTGGGTGGGGTGAAGGCGCCTGGTGACGGGGTCCCCCCAGGCAGTTAGAGGGGGCTGGTCTGTCTTGACCAGGTGGACAGGCAGGAGGAGGGGACGTTTGGGACAGGGCGACCTTGCGGTGTCTCGGGACGTGATGACTGGACGGGGGTCCTTCATGTGGGTCGCATCGTTAAACCACTCGACGTCACCCCAGTTTCGCAGATGCAGACGGACATGCAGGTGTAAAGGGCGGAGCCAGGACTCCAGTCCCGGCATCGCCGACCCGCCCACCTCGTTTGGCCTCTCCACCCCGGGCTGTGCAGAGGGCCGCTGGAGAGCCAGGAGAGCGTCTCAGCTGCCTTTCGGATCTGGGGAGCCAACACCCACACGGTGGTGACAGCCAGCCGCGGTGCAAATGTGGCTTCAACTCGCAGTTCCCGTCGTGTGGGCTCACTCGCTCATGAGATGAGACAGTGACACCTAAACTTCCCGGGGGGGCATCAAGCATGTGCTTTCTACGTTTTATTAGGTATTGGGGTATTTCCCTTCTGCCATGGCTTTTAGTAACTAACGCTTCTCTCCTTCTTTACTCTTGACCCATGTCTATTTGAATAATGGACATGGAGTTATTCATTTCTAGTAGGTTTGTGTGTTATCAGTTAAAACTAAAATGTAGGATAATAAAATGTCAAAACATGATTTTTGCAAAGCAAAGCAGCTCAGGGCCACTGTAGAAATTTGCAAATTTGGAAATGAAGAAAGTCCTAATTTCCTGTAATGCCGTTCCCCAGAGCTTAGACCCTGATACAGCTTTGAAGTACTGACATTTTGTGGTCTTTCTTTGAGGGTGTGTGTTGTGTGTTGTGTGTATGCGTGTGTCTGCGTGCGTACGTAAAACTAGGACCATATTCTCCATCTGCATTTTAAATAATTTTGTTTAAAAATATTTTCTACATCTAGTATATGATTCTAATGGATTCAGACATTTCTGTTGCGTGGCTTTAGAGTAATTTATTTATCCAAACCCTATTTGTTGGATATTTAATCTCCTTCAGATTTATTTTGCTGTTAAAATAAGATTGCGGTGAGCAGCACTTCCCTGCCTATTGTGCTTTTCTGAAGTTTTTCTTCACGAACCGTGGATGTGAGTTGTCCGGCACGGCCGGTTTGCAGGCCGGAATACACAGAGCACGGCTGGGCAGGGCTTGTGTCGTTATGAAACATTTGGAACTGTTGGGACAGCCCGGAGCCAGGCACTCTTGAAAGCGCCAAATCAGCAAATTTATTTTCCTTGGTTTTTGATCTGAGACTCTACGTTCATCACAGACTTTATGAGAAGTCTGTGTTTCCCTGTAGGCTTGCAGCGATACAGACGACTTTAAACCTTTAACCAACGTTGAGCCCAATTCGACTGTTTCTGACTCTCAGTTAAGGCTGGTGCCCTTTAAAGGCTGCAGCTCTGCCGTCCAGTTTTCACGTGGTTCTGTGCGTTTCCAGTCCTCGTATCGGCACGGAGCAGTCGGGCCCGGATCCTGGAAGAACCGTCTTTCCTGTGGACGCCCCAGCTCACGCCAAGGACGGAACTAGGAATTGCTCAGAGAGATGCCCAAACCCCAAACACGGGGGACAGCGTCTGAGGTTGCGGCCGCAGCCCGCGCTGCCTCCCCGCTGCCTCCGGGGCCCCCGGTCATGGCGATTTGGCTTTTCAGTCTGTGGGGCCTGGACACGGGTCCTCGGGTTTGTCAATGGTCCTCGGTTACTGGGCGTGTGTTAGATGGACTTGCAGTCGTCTGTTTCCCCCCGAAAAGCCTGACCAGTTGGCATTTTTATAACTGCTTGTTTGCGCTGAGGGGACTGACAGCACGTTTGCACGTTTGGGGCACGTGGCAGAGCCCACTCCCCCTCTCTTGTGATGTCTCAGGGCCTGAGAGGGAGGGTGCATGCGATGGGGGCGGGTTGCTTACTGTCTGGAGCCTCGCTGTTCGCAGTCAGGGCAGCTGGGGTGCGTGTGTCCCCACGTGTGTGTACTCGCATGTGTGTCCACGTGTGCGTGCATGTGTATATGTGCGTACTCGTATATACTTGTGTGTGCATGCACATGCGTGTGCTCGTGTGTGCACGCGTGTCCATCCATGTGTGCACACATCTGTACTTGTAAATACGCGTGCACGTGTGTGTACTCGTGTGTGTGCACTTGTATCTGCACCTGTGTGTACTCGTGTGTGTGCGCGTGTGTGCGTGTGTGTGTGTGCGCGTGTGCGTGCAGAAGTGGGTGGGGAGGCGGGGAAGTGCTTCCGTGTGACGGTCTAAAGCTCGTCCCCAGACCCGCTTGCTCTCTTGGGATCTGTCCAGACACGCCCCCCAACACACGGAGCTCCTTCCCGCTCTCAGCGGGCACCTTCACACCCACTTGCTGCTCTCACGGCCCAGTGACCATGGCGCGTCGCCGCGGCTGCTCCGGTTTCCTCCCCCAGAGAGTGCCGGAGCCGTGGGACATGCAGGAGTCCTTGCTGAGGGGCTCTCAGGCCCGTGAGACGTGGGCCTGGGACGCCTGCGTGGGAATGGACCTTGGGGTGTGTCCGGGACTCGCGCGCCGCAGCTCCTGGCCTTGGCTCCTGGGGACAAGGGGAGCCGGCGGGGCTGGGCAGACGGCGCCAGGTTGGGGCGGACGTGCCTTGGGAAGCCCGGGTCTCGGCGAGCCTTCAAAGTGCGGACTTTTCACCCACAGAAGCGGCCAGCGGGGCAGTGTGGGTTTAAAACGAGCGCTTCTGAAGGGCCCGGGGGCCGCGTGCGGGGCGGGTCTGCGGCCCGGGGCCGGCCCGTGAGGCTCGCCGGGGCGCACACGAGGCACGACCTTCCCCGCAGAGTTTCACGGCTTCCGCGTTGGGTGTCTGAGCTCAGAGAAGGGCGGTGGCGCGTCCGCGGGGCGTACTGTCTGGTTCCGGGCGGCCCCGGCTTGAGGGACGGGACCGGCAGCTGAGATACCGTCGCTGGGTTTCTTTGTGAGTCTGGGAGGCACCAGCGCGAATGTTCGTCTTTTGCAGACCTATCAGCGTGTGTTTACACGCGGCCTCAGACGACGCTTCTGTTCCACGGGGCGGGGAGAATCAAAAAGTGACACGTGCTGGCGGTTCCCGTGTATTAGTAACACAGTTTGAAAGTCGATGTGGCTCTCCATCTGGTTCGGAAGCAGTCCACGTGGCAGACAGACTCCACAGCATCCTGAGCGGCACAGAGCCCAGCCTGAGCGCAGCGCACGGGGCCGGGGGTGAGAGCCGGAGAGCTGCTGCTGGCTCCGGGTGGCCCTGCCTGAGCCCTCAGATCACCGACTGTCTTACTTCCCGTGGGCGCCGGGGCCTTGGCGTCCCTGGTCTGGCGTTTCCGGCCGGTGGGCAGGGCTCACTCAGCGTGGACTGGATCTGCTGAGCGAAGCGGCGGCGTGCCCAAAGCCCCTGAAACCAGCCGAGTGGCAGATGCCAAGCCTGCGGTTCTCGGTTCTCAGACCCAGGGACGGGGCCGCAGGTTTGACATCACACCGCTTCCTGTCCTTGCTCAGCCCGCTGGGCGACCCGCAGCCTCCCAGTCTCTGGGCGACGGACTGAGAGAGCAAAAAGACAAATTCAGGAAAAGAACTGCCTTGAGTCTCTTTGTTCCTTCCTTGCGGAGATTAGCGATGGGCCGTGTGGCCGCGAGGTGTGCCCGGCATTTTGTGAAAGAGCTGTTCCCCATCAGACTCGGCCGCTCTGGCCTCCCTTCAGCAAAGCACGTCCAAACCCACCGTGATTCACCAGGAATCAGAAACAGCCCTTCGGAGGCCAATCCGAAAACCTATCTGATTCCCCGTTTGGTTGCTTCAGAGTCTGTTGTGGTTCTGTGGTGCTGTGCACACGAAAACAGCCCCGGTTCCAGCCCCCGGCCCTCCAAATCCACGTCTTGGAGCGATCATTACAGACCCAAGGTCCAGGCTAAGACCTCAGCCTGCAGGAGCCGCCTCTCCTGGAAGAGACGGACAGACAGAGGCCTTCCTCCCACCGCCCCGCAGGCCGCGTCCGTGGGCCAGGGGCTCCGTGGCCTGGGGTACCGGCACATGGGACGCCGCGTGGTGAGGCCCCTTATCTGTGCGCTGACTCATTCATTCCTTCATTCTTGGAGGACCCTTTGTGCACCACAGCTGAGTGGACTGGGGTCGGGGGCCGGAAAGGTCAAAGAACGCTGCTGGGAGAGACACGGGGCCCTTGACACCCCTCCTGTGAGGGCACGTCCCTCTGGGGGCAGCCTCGTGCTCATGCTGGATGGGGAGGGACTTTAGGTGGCCTCAGGGTTGTCCCTGGGAAGCAGCAACCTGCTGCTCCTGGGGGCCGGAGGTTCAGGACCCGGTTCTCCACCAGGGCACCCGGTCCCTTCCAAGGAAACCACTTCAGCCTAAACTGTGTGGGGCGGGAGCTGGGGAGCCTCCCTCGGGGTCCTGCCGGCGTGTGCAGGAGTAGCCGCTGTGGACAGAAGGAGCCGGGCTCCGGGGCAGCAGCCCTGGCCCACGCCCGCCTCCGCCACTTTTCGCAGCGGGTGCTCTGGTCCGAGTAGCCGGCTGAGAACCAGGCTGTAAAACCTGCCAGGACCCGAGGGATCACTGGATCCCTTGTGTAAAGGCCGCTGTTTGTAAATGGTGAAATCGTCTGTGAATTGGGGAAAATGTGAGTCACAGGCACTGGCCCAGAGGGTCGGGGCTGCAGGGGGTAGACAGACGTGAAGCTGTGCAGGCTGGCCCTGCCCCGCCGGGAAGCAGGGCTTACCCCAGTCCACGCTCTGCGGTGCCACGCGCGTGGCCACGTCCTCCCTGCGGCGTGGCTGGTGCGGGACGGGCCGAGACTGCATCTGGGACTCGAACTCCCCGCTCACACTGGGACGGTGGGTGGCAGGGAGCCGTCTGCCTCTGCTCGGGCCCGGTCACGCGGCTCTCACAGCAGAGCGGGGACGAGCCGTCCCTGGGCCTTCCTGGGCGGCGCAGCCCCGACAACAGGAAACTCCTCCGCAGCATCTCGTGTGCTTTGCGCGGGTCATTCCGACTCGCCGCCAGTATTCCTCCTATCGGGCCGCCCCGCCCCCGGGTGTCTGAGTACCGCGGGGTTCTTGAGCGGAGTCCAGCTGAGGCTGAGAGAATCCAGATTCCAAAGAGGCCGAGACAGCCAGTGCGGCCAGAAGGCCAGGTCCATCTTACGGAGCTCACAGGTTACCTCGTGCACGTGAAGTCACGGACGTTGAGCTCACGAGGAGAGCTTGGTTCTCAGAGCACTGGACACGTGGGACGGGGTGAGGGCACGAGCTGGGAGCGGACGTTTCCGAGGCCCGCGCAGTCTGGAAAGTTCGGAGGGCGGAGGCCCCTGGGTTCAGAGTCTCGGGATGACCTTGCCCGCAGCACGTGTCTGTCGGAATGAGGTCAGCTGGCCCTGGATGCCCGCGGACGACTTCCACCAGCATCAGGCAGAGCTTTAAATGACTATTTAAAGGTTAAAATGATTATTGCTAACCACCATAAAATACTTAATGAGCACGTAGCCAAACCATGAATTCCATGCTGTAGGAATGTTTTAATGTTATCTGAGGGACACAGAGGCAGAAAAGCTGGCTGAATTTACTTAACCGTGGTCTTATTTTGTTAGGAGACTGAAACACCCTGTTTAACCCCTTTGGGGCACGCCCACATTCCACTCAGCCCTCTCTCTGGGTGAGCCTTCTTTTCCCAGTTTAGAAGTAGGTCATTTGATCTGCTGAATCCCTCTTAATTAATCTCTTTGAATTTTAATTCTCGTATTGAATTTGCTTCTGGAATCATCAATGGATGTATTTAAACAAAATAATTTCTCTCCCACGTGTCTCTCGTGCCTGAAGACTTACAGGTTGTGTCTGAAGAGAGCGTTTCCTGTGGAGGCAAATACAGGCCCTTCTTTACCGAAACTGGAAAACTCAACTGCGTTGAAAACAAAAGCTTCAGCTCTCCGTCCACAGGAGAAAAAATTCTATTGGCCTGGAACCCACCCTCTTAAAGTCAAAGCACACGTGCCCGTGAACACACGCACACCCGCCCGACGTTTACTTTTAATTCACAGGACGTCCGTCTTCCCCGCTGCGTCCCCTTTGGCTCACCTGACATTTGGGGGCAGGGTGTCAGGGAGGCGTCAGGGAGACCCGCGTCCCCACCGCCAGCGGCGGCACCGGCGCTCGGCTCTCCAGCAGCTGACCGGTCACATCCGATCAGCCCCGACCCGGCAGCCTCCCTCCTCTGCGGGAGTCACGCTGGGCCGCGGGGGACGAGGCCCGTGGTGGAGGCGCAGGCCGGGCGCCAGTCCCACGTCTGGGGTCGTGACCGCGGCGGGGCGTGATGTCCTTCAGCGGCAGAGTTCGCTTCTCAGGATGAGCGTCTGTCCTGGTCACGAGGTGACAGTGGCTTTGGGGCCAGTGCCATTTTGAGGGACGTCGCTGATGTAGGACCGAGCGTGGACAGCGTCAGGGGCGCGCGTGCGTCCTGGCTTCCCCCGAACAGGTGTCCGAAAGGTGCAGTACCTCCTCCTGGGCAGCGGGGGGCGCCCCGCGACGCCCCGCGGCGCACTGTCAGGAGCCCCCGCGTCCCCGGGGAGACAGCCCCTGTGTTTTGCGTGAATCTTCCTGAGTCGCTCCGCAGCGGCTTGAAGGCGGCCTCCGAGAGAGAGCCGCAGATGGGGACCAAGGCGGAGCTGGCGGGCTGCGGGGATGAGCGCCGAAGCGACCTCTTTGAAGGACAGCTGGCTTCAACTCTCAGCCCTGTTGGTGGAGGTTTGTTAGAAATCCAGTTCCTGCAACTTGATAAACTTGCCTTGGGAGAGCTGTTGTGCAGCTTTGCAGTGATGCAGGACGTTTGGCGAGTGGCATACGAACCTTGAAGCCAGCGACAGGCTTCCAGAACCAAAGCTGTTCAGAAAATGACATTCAAAATACAAAGGCGGAGTTTCCGTTGTGGCTCAGTGGTAAACGAACCCAGCTAGTATCCACGAGGATGCGGGCTGGATCCCTGGCCTCGCTCAGCGGATTTAGGGATCCGGTGTTGCTGTGGCTGTGGTGTGGGCCGGCAGCTGCAGATCCGATCTGACCCCTAGCCTGAGGCTTTATATGCCACGGGTGTGGCTCTAAAAAGACAAAACAAACAACCAAAACAAAACAAAAACAAAAAAAAATATAAAGGCCAGAGGATCTCTAGAAAGGGCACCATTTGGATAAAATTTGGTCCTAAATAATATTACAATTTAAAATGATGTATTAATCATTTTAATATTAATAAAATGATTATTTGTTCTATTCATGTCAACATTCTAGGCATATTAAATCCTGGTTAGTGAGAATTAGCTTTAGATGAGCAGATCGACAAGGGGCTAAAACTTTTTTTTTTTCAAAAAAATGTACTTCTTAGTTTTTTCTTTTTCTAGTTAAACGACAGCTAAAAACAATCTGTTTCTGCTGGCTCTTTCATCAGATATGTCCTCTGTTGTTCAAGTGTCTCTCCTGTTGCTGTTTCCACTGGTTCTTGCCCCTCGGTTTTTTCTGACAAAAACCCCGGCAGAAACTTGACTCTGTGCAGTAGCCACTTCCCGGAGTCTCGCGTGTCAACGACGCTGGACTCGGGACCTGGAGGATAATGAGAGTTTGGAGCCATTCTGATGCCACTGGGAGAACCCTAAATGAAGGTTTTGTGTCTGTTTCCGTTCTAAATCTCACTGTTTTCGTGGTCTGACATCGTTCCAGATACACTGGTCCGTCTTGGCAAGCCTGTGAAATAGTTTTCCCAGATGTTATTAAGAGCGGCTTTCGCCCCTAAGCATCCTGAGCGACCTTCTTCTCCAGGGGAAGGTCAAGTGCCCGGCCTGGCCCCGGCCAGTGGGCACCAGGGAGCAGGCGCCGGGGCAGCTCTGTGCCCCACTCTCATCAGCAGATCTGCGGGGAGCAAAGCACCGATGCACGTAGCAAACATATAAAAACGTATAAAAGTATATAGAATCCCCTTCCCTCTTCCCCTTTTCTGGCTTCAACGCCCGAGTAGCGTTTTCTGGACTTTCCTGAAGGGCTTTGCAAGGGTCAGAGAACCCCTGAAGCCTTTTGGGCGAGTTAGTGAACACACAGGCACGTGTCCTTGGCTCAGGGTCACCGCCGGGAAGATGGAGCCTCACAAGCTCCCTGGAAATGAGCAACGCCTCTGACTTATTTAACCCGGCTCCCGGCAGGAGCGTGGAGCTGATGTAAACGGGCGGTCCTGGTTCCTTCTGCTGATTCTCCCGTGGGACACTAGAGCCCCAGGCCGAGCCGCGGGGGCGTCCCGGTGGGGTGGGCGCGGGGCCAGGGCGCCGATCAGCTGCTGGGGGGCGGATGGAGGGGGGTGGCTCTGCCGGATGGGGCGTCGGCTCTGGGACCCTCCACTTCCGCCGCTCCTCTGCCAGGGTGCCTGTGTGCGCAGCACTTCTGCTCCGCTGACCCGGCCCCTCCATCCCCTCCCCGGCTGCCTGGCGCCTTGACCCCGCAGGGCCCGCTTCTCAGCTCCCCCCTCCCC
>PVHT021183606.1:8426-34058 GCA_004024745.2 Catagonus wagneri
GGCCCCTAGCCTGGGAACCTCTGTGTGCCACGGGTGTGGCCCTAAAAAGATAAAAAATAAATAAATAAATAGGAGTTCCCTTCGTGGCGCAGTGATTAACGAATCCGACTAAGAACCATGAGGTTGCGGGTTCGATCCCTGGCCTTGCTCAGTGGGTTAAGGATCCGGCGTTGCCGTGAACTGTGGTGTAGGTTGCGGACACGGCTCGAATCCTGCGTTGCTGTGGCTGTGACGAAGGCCGGCAGCTACAGCTCCTGTTAGACCCCTAGCCTGGGAACCTCCATATGCCGCGGGTGCGCCTCTAAATAAAGGCAAAGAGACAATAAGTAAATAAGTAAATAAATAAATAAATAAAATGACTTTATTGGGGCACGTTTTACATATCACATAACTGATTTATTTCAAATGTACGGTTCAATTATTTTTGAGTCACTTCACTGAGTTATGCAACTATTGCCATAAATTAGTTTCAGGACATTTTTTATCACCCGAGACCCCTCACACCCATTTACAGTTAACCCCTGTCTGTCTCCCCTCCCCGCTCTAGTCAACCGCTAATCCACTTTCTTTCTCGGGGGACTTGCCTTTTCCAGACAATTCATACAAGTGGAACCTGCACTGTGTTTTCCTGTGTCTGGCTTCTCTTGGCCTGAGGGTTTGAGGTTTTTTTTCCGTGTCATAACATGTATCAGTACCTCGTTCCTTTTCATTGCTGAGTAATATTTCATCCTGTGACCAGACCACATTTTGTTCATCCATTTCTCTTGATGGACCACGTTGTTGTTTTCGTTTCTCTTGGCTCGATCCCTCAGAATGGAGACATGGGGTCATGTAGTCAATTTACGTTTAACTTTTTAAGGAACCACCAGAGTGTTTTCCAAAGCGGCCGCATCGTTTACATACCCACCTGTTTCTCCACATCTTCCGCAGCGTTTGTTATCGTCTGGGGTGTTTTTCATCTTTTTCCTTTTCAGCCCTCTGGTGGCGGTGAAAGACTAGGTCACTGGGGTTTCGATTGGCATTCTTCTAGCGACTAATGGTGACAACTGTGGTTTCATGTGCAAATTGACCATTCCTGTGTCTCTTTGGCAAAGTGTCTATTCAAATCTTATTCCCACTTAACTGCATTCTTACTATTAAATGTATGAGTTACTTGTATATTCTGGATCAAGTCCTTTATCAGAGGTGTGTTTTACAAATATTCTTTTCCAGCCTGTTGTATGTCTCTTCAATTTCCTAAAGGTGCCCTTTGAAGTACAAAAAGGTTGAATTCGGGCTGGGGGGACAGCGGAGCAGTGGCTTGATGTGGGACCTCAGTTCCTAGGCCAGGGATTGAAACCAGGCTGCAGCCATGAAAGCTTCACGTGAAAACTTACGTTACTAAGATCCTTTTCCTCTTCTAATTCAGACATTTAAGGCCATAATGTCACAGGAAGGAGGCCCCCTTCCGGGCCCGGGCGTGGGCTCTTGTCTGACACTCAGAGATGAGTCGCCCGAGGAGACACACGTGCTGGCAGAGGAGGGACTGTGCTGGGAAGGGGGCCGGGCGCAGAGCAGCAGGCGGGACCCAGGAGAGCCGCCCCGCCCCGCGGCTCGCAGGCTCGGCTTTATGGGAATGGGGTGAGCTTCGGGGCGCTTGTCTGGCTCGGGGTCCTTCCCGGCGGCACGTGCACCTCTCAGCCAAGACGGGTCCCGGCGCCGAGGATGCCGGGGGGTCGGCGGTCTCCTACCTCCTGCCGGCCCCTCCCGGGTCATCCAGCCTGGTCTTCAGGGCAGCTCCGTGCTCCTCGCAGGGCCCTCCTGTTTGCTGGGCTTGGCTTAGAGCCTTATTACACCTCTGTCCTCAGCCCTTCCATCCGTGAGAGCAAAGGGAAAAAAAGCGAAGAATGCACATGAAAGCAGGAAGAAGGAAGGGCTGCGTGTGCTGTGCTGGCGTTTTCCCTGGGGCCGCAGGTCCTGTCTGGTCTCGGTGACCCCCCAGCCCCGCGATCGGCAGCGGGTCAGTGCGGGGCTGTCCCCGCCACCCCCAGGCTTCTTTATAGCACAGCGGCCTCGGTCCCAAGACACACGTGACATGGTTTTGCCACCTTGTGTTGCCACACAAATCACCAAGCCAGGTAAGCCTGACCGAGTGGGTCCGGGAGAGGCCTTTGGGCTGGGGAGAGCCAGCGCTGTGGTCACGCTTGACACCCACTAGGAGACCCAGGAGGGCTGTGGGCCAGAACAGGGGAAAATGAAGAGAACGGAAACAGACTATTTAATAGTGATTTCCTCCTAGTCACAGTCCTTCTAATACACTGATAAATCCTTTTTCTTCTTTAAAAAGAAAAGACAAACGGTTTCACCCAAGACACTGTCAATTGTAGTGGCGTGTTCCAACAGCCGGGCTGCCTCTGGACAGCAAAGCCCCCTCGGGCTTCAGGCAGGGGACAAGGGACAAGGACGTGCTGAGCAGCCGGCGGGGGTGGGGCACAGGGACAAGGGCATGGAGGCGACCGAGAAGGGGGATGGCGGCCGTGGCTCAGGAGAGAGGTGGGCCCGGCCGCCAGCACGGTCCGAAAACAACGCGACTCTGGGGACGGGCAGTGCAGCTCGCACTGACATGGATCACGTTCAGAGAGCCTCGGCCCACCCGCAGCCAGCAGGCGCCACCCGGACAGGGGTCCCCAGACCCTGGCGGCCCAAAGCTCCTCAGCCATTTGGCAGGAGAGGCCCGGCTTCAGAAAACGGCCGGTCAAACGCCGACCGTGGAGACTCCCCCTAAAGGGACAAGTTTCTCTTCCGGCTCCTGCATGGGGTCGCTGGATCTGCGCGACCGCCAGACGGTGGCCCAGGCCCCGGGTTATCTCTGGAGAGTCCAACGTGGCAGGACTGAGAAAAACGAGGAAGAACAAGGCCCGGTGGGATGGGGTTACAGCGGGAGCGCTGGCGCCGTCAGCAGGTGGCGCACGGAAGCGCGGAAACACACGGGAAGAGCTGGGCTGTGTGTACAGCACTAGTCGGGAAAAGGCTGAAATGTATGTGACACGACGGCGGCAGTGAAAGTGGCAGTAGGCGGCCCAAGTCAAGCTCTCATACAGATGCAGCGTGTCACCGCTACCGGCACCACCACCAGCAGCACCAGCAGCACCAGCACCAGTGCCATCACCACCGGCGCCCGCACTGGCACCAGCAGCCCTCTATGGCACGAGTACCTCCTGGTTCCAGGCGTGAGGCTCAGTGCTACGCCTGCAGTCTGTCACCTGGGCGTCACAAAGCCCCTCTCCCGCTGTCTGACCTTTTCTAGACGAGGTAACAGACTCAGGGGTTCGCGACTACACCGCAGCCACCATCTGCTCGACGTGCGCTCTGGGACCCGAGCCGGGGCTGCGCGGCCCCCAAAGCCTGCCCCCCTGGCCGCCCTGCCCCCTGCTTCCAGCGGGCAGAGTGCCCGGGAGAGCCCCTCGCTCCGAACTGGCAGGGAGAAGTGAGGGCAGAAGGAACTTTTTCTCCGAATATGTAAACAGTGCGCTTCTGCTGTGTTTTTAAATACCAATTATTTAATTTTTGGGAAAAGTTCATTTGCTTCTAAACCATTTTAAAAAATTCTGCTGATGTCATTAAGCAGCAGGCACAGAAATGAAACTAAAGTCAACGTGAAACGCTTCATAAAACCCTTGAGAAAGACGAGCACAACCGGCTCTGACAAGGCTGGGACTCAAAGCGCCTGTGTCGGGGTGGCGCTGAAATTCCACCCTGCATAAATCATCCTTGTTTTCGGCCCGGCCTGGGCTTATCAGGGACAGTCTTGCCCCGTAATTCATCCTGAACACAGCAGTCTTCCCTTTGGGAAAGCAGTTAAGCGCTGCCGGCCACAGGAGATAAAGACTGAGAAGGCATTCTACACGGAGAGCCCAGTGTAAACACAGCAACCTCAGTGAAGCCCCTGATCGCTAGCTCGGAAGGAGGGGCTCTGACCTCGGAGGGAACCGCGGGGGCTGTTTCCTAGGAGACCGGCCAGCTGATAACAGAGCTCAGGGCACGTGATGAGTGTCCGCAGCAGCAGGAAAGCCCGCGGGGCCGCAGCCGCACCTGCCCCCGGCCGGAGCACGGGACGCGCTCCGAGACAGCCCTACAGCCACTGCAAAATGGTCTGCGGGTCTCCGAGCAACCCCAGAGGAAGAGGAGCCTGGGGGGAGGAGGGGCGGACTGCAAACAGCTGGGACCATAGCGTGGCCGCAGGGTTCAGACCCACCGTGAGCGCGCAGCACGCGGCCTCAGGACCCCCGACCCCCGGGACGGGGCCGCGGGGCGAGCACGGTCTCCAGTCCCTGCCGCGTGGCCTGGGGCGTGAGCTCCCCGGAAGGGGACGTCCCCTCTGCCCGTTCCCCGGCTCTGGCCTTGGGGGTACGGGAGGCCCCCTTTCACCACGGCTCCTCCCTTCCCCCGACCCCGCCGGTCCCCGCACAGAAAGGGAAAGTCCTGGTCTAGCATCTGAATGTTGGGTTAAAGGTATTTTTACGAACAGCCTGTGTCTGTCCCTCCGTCCTGGAGGTGAGTCCCCGGGCAGAGCTAGGCAGGAGACAGCCTGGGTCACCCGTCACTCAGTCCCAGGCCTGAGCCCAGCAGGTCGGTGGGTCAGGGGCCCGCTCCTCTGAGATGGTGACCCTGGCTTTCTGTCCCCTGTCCCCAGCCCCCACACACACCCAGGTCTCAGCACAGCTTCTCTCGGCCAGAGCTTTGAAGCAGAACTTAACGGAGCCAGTCGAGCACGTTCGTGGACCTGGCAGAAGCCATCGACGTGACGCCAGCTGAACAGCGTCCCCAGATGCGTGTGCTTCCTGGGACCTCGGCACGTGGCCTTACCTGGAGCCGGGCTCTCCCCAGATGTAGCCGCTCAAGTTAAAGTGAGGTCGCACTGGAGGAGGGGGACCCCGCCCCCAGGTGACTGGTGCTCCTGTGCGAGACGTGCCTGGGGACGGGCCACGTGGGGGCGGGCAGGGGCCGGAGCACCGGGGCGGATGGCACCGCAGAAGCAGGCCCGCGGGGCGGGGACCAGAGGGAGTGCGGCCTGCTCATCATCGCAGACCCCCGGCCTCCAGACCCAGGTGAATTTCTGTTTTGTCGGGAGCCGCCCAGGGCATGGCTCTTGGCAGTGGCCATGCTGGGGTCTGACGAGCCATCCAGCAGCAGAGTTTCCGAGTTCGTCCTGCAGCGGGCCCCACGCGGCCTGTGCTGGAGCCCGTGAGCCCCAGGCCCCCACTCGGCCTGTGCCTGAGGTCGGGGACCATCCTGGCCGACGGCAAGCCCAGGGTCCCCCCAGCCCCCGCCAGAGGCCCTGCCCTGTGCCGCGGCTCTGCTGCCGCTTCCCGACCCTCCCCCATCAGGACCTGCCCGTCACCCTGCAGCCCCTGTGACCTGCCCGACCCGCAAACCCCCGCCAAGCGGCCTCTAGCTGGATTTAAACGTCGTCTCAGGAACCCTTGTCTCCCTGTGGTATCCAGGCTGGCGCCTGGGCCATGCTGCATAGTGTCTGTTGAATGAATGAACGAGTGAATAAAGAAACCAAGGAGTAAATAAAAGACTGCTATTCTCTCTATGTGTTGAAGTTTCCACACCCACGTGTCATCAGCACGTTCCCCCAGCCGCTCTCCCTCAGCACAGTTTCCCCCTGCCCCCCCCCACCCCCGGGCCCCCCACTCGGCACAGTTACTGGCGGGGCCTCCAGCTGCAGGAGCTGCAGGCAAAGGGCAGAGTGAGCGCAGAAGGAGGGGACGTGGGGGCTGCAGGTCACAGGCTGTCCATGGAAAGGACAGTGACAGATGGGTCGGGGGCACCAGGAGTCCTGAGCAGGTCTCCGTGCTGCTGTGGCTTTTTCAGGAGGACTCGGCACCTTCGCTGTCAACCGGCTTTTTAAAGGTCGTCTGTTTGAGGCTCTGAAGGCCTTTCCGCCGAGAGGCCACCTCAGAGCCACCGGGATCCGGGCGTCTGTGGCTCTTGATGTTTGATTACCTCAGTCTCCTCGTGAATCGTCGTCTGCGCCCCCTTGGGCGGACTGTGGCCTCCAGGGTTTGCTCAGACACCGGTCCGTGCGCTGTATGAAAGTGTTTTTAAAATGTGATTTGTCTTTTTAGGGCCACACCCACGGCAAATGGAGGCTCCCAGGCTAGGGGCTGAATCGGAGCTGTAGCTGCCGGCCTTCGCCACAGCCACAGCCACGCGGGATCCGAGCTGCGTCTGCGACCTACACCATAGCTCACGGCAACGCGAGATGCTCAACCCGCTGAGCAAGGCCAGGGATCCTCATGGGGAACCCGCAACCTCATGGTTCCTAGTCGGATTCGTTTCTGCTGAGCCACGACGGGAACTCCAGAATCATCTGGTAATTTCATTTTTCTTTTTCTAATTTTTGGCTGGCGTAACATTCCACTGTGACAGTGGACTCCTTGCTGTCTCAAGGTCGTGTAACAGGCTCTCGACTAACTCCCGCCTCCCCGAATAGATGACAAAGTCCTGCAATGAGTGGGGCCTTGTTTCTCCAGCCGCCCCGTCACGGCCTCACCCCGCGGGTGGTAGGGGCTCGGTAAACTCACCGACTAGATCCAAGGGGAGCGTCTACACTGCGGTCGGGCAAGGCGCCCCCCCGCCCGGCTTCCCACACACGCCTCTGAGAAATCTCACTTTAAATCACACTGTGGCGAAGCACAAATTACTTCCAGATCACGGCAGGATTCCAGCACGTTCAGCAGAGGCCCGAAGATGCTTTGCGATCCCTTCCACGCTGGGGCTCTCACACTGTCATTAAACGCAGAAAAAGCAGCGCTGCTCCGCGTGGCCGGGGCGTCTGCTGGGAGCCACACGCAGGAGGGGCGCTACTTACGGGGGCGCCGTTCAAGGGCACAGAGAGGGCACACAGTTGGCGCCAGGCTTGCGAGGGGCGCCGTGAACATCTGGTGTGGGTGCGTGGCTTCTCCCTGGATGAGCAGGTCTTAAATACCAAGCCACATTAGGTGCCTTGTGGGAGACAAGAAGGCCGTAAATTAGAATTTTTCCAAGGTTATGATTGCATTACATACCCTAGGCCCTCAACAAATATTTATTGACTAAGTTATATCACAGGAATATTTATAACTGTTAAACGTCTCAAATCGGTCATTTTCCCAGGCTTATCATTTTAAAATATCATCTTTCCAACATTCTTTCGAAGGAGCTGGACATTGTGCAATTAAACCCAACGTGACACAGTGTAACGCTGATGTTTTCTGGGAAAAGCTGTTAAAATGCTATAAAAGGAAAACATCCAGATCTGGAAAGAGATCGGGCCCATCTTTAAACAATGCCCGTCCCAGTCCCAAAGGCAGGTCTGTCTGAGTCCCCTGAGGTCACTCAGCGAGGCTGTCAGGATGGCTTTGCGAGAAGCGCATCTGCCCTCTGGGGGGGGCAGCCAAGTCCCACTGGAGGCACATCAGGAGAAGCTTTGCTGGCCTGTCACTTGCAGAGATGGCTCGTGGGCTGGGAAATGGCAGCCGAGGGGCGGTGTCCTGAAACCGTGCTGTCCTCGGGTGTGCGGACACCGGAGAGGTGTCTGCGAAATCACTCGCCCTGCGGGGACTTGGTATGAAATCCCCGTGCTGCTGGGAGAAGGACCTGACGGGAGGGGTTGATGAGAAGGAGCAGGGACGGGGAACAGGTCCTGTCAAGCTGCTCTGGGCTGGAGGAGGCCCGGGCTCTGAGCACAGGCCTGTAGGAGCCGACCGGCCCGCCTCTTCGCCTCCGCTGGCCTGGATTGTTTTTCCAAGGTGGTAGAACATTTCTCAGCTATTTCGACGTCGGAAGAACTTGATCAAAATTCGTCCCAAGAGCAGGGACCCTGATCCTCTACCTGGTTCTCTGAGTGGGCGGCGTGGTGACCCCCAAGCCGGCTGTTTCTTGAAGGGGTTGCTTAAGAGTTTGCAACTTGGCTGGGCCGCCGTGGCTGGAAACCCCTGTCGCTTCTCCTGCCCGAGGGTCACCTGTTGACGGACAGACTGGTTCACTCTGTGCGCGTTCACTCTGCTCGAGAGCTAAAGCGTGGCTTCTGCTCGGCTGTCCCGGTGTCAGTACGAGCTTAAAACAGGACCAGGCGGAGCGTGTCCAGCAAAGATTTGTGAGCATTTAAGAAAACACTGAGAAATTAAAGTGTGGTTGGTGGCTTGGCGGTGCGACGACGCTTCTAAGCGCTCGAAATGACGACCAGGCACTTTCTGGGACACGCTCCCCCAAAGCACGTCAGCGTCACTGTGGGGAACCGCGGGTGTTCGCCTTGCAGAAGGCGTCGGGGAGGAAGTGAAGGGCGCGACCGCCGACGGCGACGGGCGGACCGGGGCTGGACGGCCTCCCGCCTGGACGGCCTCCTGGCTGGCCCCGCCAGCAACGCGTCAGAAAGACAGAGCCTTGTATCGCCCTCCACACCGTCGCCCTTACTCACCTGCGCACGCGTTTAACCTCGTTTTCATTATTTTAGACCCCGGGCTCCTCACGTTAGCAGCGCTCACACCGCTGTCCGGACGACAGATAATCAGTTCTGTGCCGGAATAGATGCAAGGATGAGGCATTAAAACTCCACGGCGCCAGCTCTGAAGTCAGGCACGTGTGTTATTTCCTCCTTGCTCCCCCGGCCCGTCGCAGAGGTCACTCCTGAAGGAAGCTGAGGCAGGCGGCCTCCCCCACCGCGTGAGGCCTTGTGCCCACAGGATGAGGCCGCCCTGGCTTTTTCCTTTAAACGAGCTCACGCTTGCTCCTTTCTTCCCTGAGCGTTTCTCGGAACGCGTTTGCCCTCTAGACTAAAGCTACCCACCGCTGGACGTGAGCTCGCGCGTCCGTCTCCCTCCTCCTCCCGCCACGACAGCTGCAACATCCACCCACCTCCTTTCGCCTGGTGTCTCTCTCGTTCTTCAAGATTCCAGAAAGATTCCCTCCAAGTGCCTCACACTCTCGTTCCCAAGATCTTTCGGATTCTCCGGCTCAGACGGCTCATGCTCCCTTAAACAGCAGGTGTCGCGTTATTTTCCATTTAGGGTTCGGCTCCCCGCAGTTCTGCTCTGTCCTTTCTGCGGGAACACCATTTTTACACGAAGGAAGTGCAGAATAGACTATTTGGAGTCATTCTGGTTTCTTCCCCATCTGTTAACATTATACCATCTGCTCCTTGCCTCCTGCACCAAACAAAAGGAAGCAAACAAAAACCTCAGATGATTCTGGACTAAAGCACTGTGGCCCAGACCTCAGAGAAAAGGAATGTGGCTGAGGGTTTTATAGATTCCTGAGGACAGAACAAGCTGGGGAGCTGGCTTGGGCACAAGGAGGGCCTGTGCCAGCTGCCAGGTGCCCAGAGAAGGGACAGAAATACCCCCTCTGCCAAGGACTGCAGGGGAGAAACCGGGCGGTCCCTGGGCCCCTCTCCCGCAAGAGGCAGAAGCTCCAAGTTCCTAGTGGGCCGGAAGCCTGCAGAGACCGGGTCTCAGAATTGTTCTTCTGCATCGCACTTTCCTAGTTCAGATACTGGCAATGACCAAGTGGAAACTGACATTTAAAACACAGTGTCGTTTACATTAGCACTCTAAAAATGGAATGCTTAGGTATAAATCTAACAAAATAGGAACAAAACCTATATGAGGAAAGCTGCAAAACTGATGAAAGAAATCAAAGAACCAATTACATGGAGAGATGTTCTGTGTCCGTGGAAAGGAAGACTCAGGGTGGTTAAGGGGTCAGTTCCTCCTAATTCGATCTGTAGATGGAAGGCCATCCCAGTCAAAATCCTAGGAAGCTATCTGCGGATAGCCACAAATTGAGTCTAGAATGCATATGGAGGAGTTCCCACCATGGCTCAGTGATTAGCGAACCCAGCTAGCATCCATGAGGCTGCGGGTTCGATCCCTGGCCTCGCTCAGTGGGTTAAGGATCCGGCCTTGCCGTGAGCTGTGGTGTAGGTCGCAGACGTGGCTCGGATCCCGCGTTGCTGTGGCTGTGGCCTAGGCCAGCGGCTACAGCTCCAATTGGACCCCTAGCCTGGGAACTTCCATATGCCGTGGGTGTGGCCCTAAAAAGACAAAAAAAATATATATCTTTTTAATAAAATAAAATGTATGTGGAGTGTCAAAAAGTCCAGAAAAGCAATACCATATTGAAGGAGAAAAACAAAGTAGGAGGACTGACAGTACTTGATTTTAAGATTTTCTAGAAAACTGAAGTGATCAGGATGGGTGATATTGTACTGGATAGAAAAATACGTTAACAGAGCAGCACAGAACCCTGAGGCAGACCCACACACATATAGCCAACTGGTAGTGGGAGCAAAGACAATTCAATGGGCAGAGATAGTTTTTCAACCAACGGTGCTGGAACAGCTGGACATCTACAGGGAAACAAAAAAAAAAAGAATCTCCGTGCAGACCTTAGACCTTTTACAAAAATTAACTCTAAATTGGAGTTCTTCTGCAGTGCAGCAGGATAAGGATCTGGCGTTGTGGTTGCAGCAACCCGGGTCACTGCTGTGGTACAGCTTCCACCCCCGGTCCAGGAATGTCCACATGTTGCAGGTGCGGCCAAAACAACAACAACAACATTTAACTCAAATGAATCATCGACCTGAATGTAAAGTACAAAACTATAAAACTCCCAGGAGATGGCTAGGATATGGCAATGACTTTTTAGATACAACACCAAAGGCACAATACATAAAATTAATAATTGATAAGCAGGCTTGTACTAAACTTTAAGAATTTTAAGTGATCTGCTCTATGAAAGAGAATGGGAAGACAAGGCACAAACTGGGGGGAAAATATTGCAAAAGACACATTTGATTAAGGACTGATATTCAAAAGACAGAAAGAACTCATAAAACGCAAAATGGGAAAACAGCCTGATTAGAAAATGGGACAAAGAGACACACAACCCCGTCACCAGAGGAACGAAACTTCAAGCAACGATGCGACGCCACCACACACCTGTCAGAAAGGCCAAAATCTGGTCCGCGGACCACGCCCAGCGCTGGTCGGGACCTGGAACAACAGGAACCCTCATTCATCGCGCTGGGATCTGAAACGGTGCGGCCACTCTGGAAGCCAGTTTGGTTGTTTCGTATGAAGCTAAACAAGCTCGCATCGCGTGATCTTGCGATCATACTTCTTGGTACTCACTCAAAAAACTGAAAACTTCGGTCCACCCGGGACCTTGCCATGGACGTTTGCGGCAGCTTTATTTACCAGTGCCCACACTCGGGAGCAACAAGGCGTCCTTTGGTAAGGTGAACGGTTAAACAAAGAGACGCCCAGTTGACGGAACGTCGCTCCACGCTAAAAAGGCGCGAGCTGTCAGGCCATGCAAAGACAGACGCGCAGGGGCCCTAAATGCATACAACTAAGTGCGAGAAGCTGGGCTGAAAAGTCTACATATGGTCTGATTCCAACTACACGAAATTCTGGAAACGGAAGAACGGTGGGGCTCCTGGTTGCCTGGGGGGATGAATAGGATTTTGGGGCGGTGCAAGTATTCCGTACGACTATATGATGATGGGTAAATGCCTTTATAGGTACGCCCAAACCCGTAGAATGTGCAACACCAAGAGAGGACCCTGATGTAAGCTACGGGCTTTACGACACGTGGGTGACTCTGACGTATGTCAGCGCAGGTTCCGTAACTGTAACGAGCGTACCCTCCGCTGGGAACGGAGATGATGCGGGAGGCCGCGCCTTCCGGGGACGGCTAAAGGAAGTCGCCGTACTTTCTTCTCAGTTTTGCTCTGAGCCTAAAACTGCTCTAAAACATGGTCTTCAAAAAATCTTTCAAGGCTCTGTCTGCGCCTCTCTTGCTGATGATGCTCGCAAAGGTTTCGTGCTGACTGGCTCTGGCACGGCCACGCGAGCGCCTCCATGCTGTACGTGCTTCTTACTTGACCTTCCCAAAGAAAATAATTTTTCTAAAAGAGGATCAACAGCGGGACTTGGCCCACGGCTCCTACCAACAAAAGGGAAACTGCCTGAGTGCCTGAGGGGCAGCCCCTTAGAAGCAGCGCCGCGAAGAGGCGGTTTTTAACCGCTTGCACCGAGTTTCTAGACATTCTGTTACGGAACAGATCCACCTTGAGTTTTCAGGGTGAAAGTCCTTTTCCTCCTGCCGCTCAGCCTGTGCTTGCATCTGTGCCGCGGCAGCTGTCAGTCATCGCAGAGGTTCCAGGCGCATGCCTGGGTCCTTCGCTCTCCCGGCAAGGCTGCCTTTCGGCTCCTCCCATCCTCCAGATGCCTTGTCCACAGGAAGACTCCGCTGATGCAAAGAGGTGAACAAACAGACCTTTAAGGAAAGCAGAAGAAGCATCCCTTTTGCACACCAGCTGTTCTTGAAGCCAAAGCTCACGGGCGGGCTCCTGGGGAGGGAGAGAGACAATTTTTCAGTGCCATCAGTCTCGGGTCTCCTGGATGAGTGGGCGTTGTATAGATTCCCTGAAGAAAGGTCAAGCCTGCCGCTTGCAGATCAAAAGCGAGGTGCTGCCCAAACAGACTGGGCTGTGCGGTGTGTGGACGCAGGTGCCGGGTCGAGGGGTCTCTCCCAAGTGGGTATTAGTCCCCAGCTCCCTCTGCAAACCGACAGGGTTTTGTGTCACTAACCCGTCCTGACCAGGACAGACTTGACTCTCTTCACGGAGCGGCCAGCAGCTCCACATCTGGTTGACCTCGTTCCCCCATATTATTTCCTAGGATGGGAGAAAAAAAGTCTCCAGACAGAGAAGAATTAGGCTCAATTTTCCTCCTCACTTTCCCCGGACTGGAAAACCCATGATAATAAACTCAACGCCATCCATAGGGTAGTCAGATGCGCATCTCTGTTTCCAGCTAAGGTTCCACCCATGCCAAGGACAAGCGGACACATTTTACAAAGGAAAGGAAGACCCCGGAGTTGACTCCGGCCACGTCAGCCGCTCCTCTGGGTCCTTTCATGCATCCGAGGACTCAGACCACAGAAACTTCCAACCTCTTGACCCTTAGAGTTTGTCTCAGCATTTGCTGCCAAGGCAACGTCCCTGTACCTCTTAAAGCCGGGCGGGGTGACGAGGAGACACTGTCACGGACGCCCCTCGCCTGGCAGCACCGGGGGTGACCACACCCAACTCCCACCTGCACCCGGATTCTGGGTCTCCGGTAGGAAGGTGATGCCACAGCAGCCAGGCGAGTGCCCAGAGCAGTCCCGTCTGCACGTCTCGTGGGTCCGCTTTTCGGTAAAAAGGAGTCTTGGCACATGGGATGATGGAAGAGTGGTCTGTAGCTGCCTGGCCGTGGGTCAGCTCGTGAAGCCTCTGAGCTCGGCCTCCTCATCCACAGAACAGGAGACTCCCATCCAGCCCAGGGGCTCTGTGCGGCTCCCACAGGCAAAGCAGAGAGCCTGTTGCGTAGCAAGTGTTAAATACATTTTCCTTGAACGTGACTCAGGCCCCAGTGACATTCATACTTAGAAGGGAGTCTTAGTGTCGCAGATTTAAGCAGTGTTTCTGTGGTTCCACAGACCTGGCTGGCAGCCCATCTCCGACTTTTATTGCATGAGCAGTTCCAGGAAAGCAAATTAATTTCTATGCCATGTTCTTCTTTTAGAGAATGAGAATATCGACACCTGCCTTATCGGGTTGGGGGGCAAGTGTGATAACAGATGTAAGTTTCAACGTAGTACCTACCAAAGAGTGAAAGCTCAGTGAATTCTTGCTGTAATTAGTGAAGGACTAGGTTCTCTGTCTCCACACCTCTATATAATGATAATTATAGGATGCCCCCCCTGCCCCGACAGTGTTATGTGACAGGCCTTCAGCTTTCCGGGAAGATGAGAGAATGTAGGTCATTTGGCCGCGAAGCTATTTACTGGAAGGGCACTTTCCCCAGTAAACTTTAGACAGAAAAGATATCTGAAAAATCCGAGTAATGCGTTCTTTTCCAACCATGTGGTGGATGAAATCTGCTGAACACACTCCATATTTACACCAGGAAATTTTGAATAAACTGTGTCACACATCCTCCTAAGTATGTGCAGAGGTTAGGCTGAAGGAGACAGAAAACCAGAGAGGGCGGTGAGTCTGCGGCAGCACCGAGAAGGGCTTGGTGACGTGAACCAGCCATCTGGATCCTAAGGTCTCTAGGGAGTTGGGAATTAAAACCGAAACCCTAAGATGAAGATGGACCCTTCAAAGGTGCCCCCCCCCCAGTCAAAGGGAACACTAAGCAAACCCCCCTTTTTGGCAGACGAACCCTCTTTCCGTGGGCTCCGTTGGCAGAAAACCTTCTCCTGAGAATCCATCGCTATAGACCTGTTCTTCCTGGGACTGGGCTCAGATTCTTCTATTTGATCCAGTAGCCAACAACCACACTTAATGAAGGAAGGTTCTTTTTAGGAGGCGTGTGGGCTGATGCTGTAAAAGGGAGCAGTAGACAGCTTTCGACAACACTATGGAAATTACTGATTCAAGCAAAAGTCATCGATTGTTGATAAAACCGTTACGTTTATGATTTAGGGAAGCAGTAATCCAGAGAATGCCGAGGTGACAGCACGCAAGCTACCTTCTGGTCCAGCAGGGGCTGAGGAGGGATGTCAAGGACAGAAACCCAAACTTGGGTGGATGCACGGCTTGACCGCTCAGTCAAACCGAGGCTGGTGTCCACGCCCAGCCCGCGGTGACCTAATTCTCCGGGGGTGTGTCTGCGCTGACGGACAATTCTCTACCGATTAGACAGCTCACGCTCTGCAGGGCAGATGTCAAGCTGCGGAAAGTGGATTCAAAGTGAATGAATTTTACCTGGAAGAGATGCTGATGGTGCCTGTCTGGTGGAAAAGACACCTGCACAATTCTCTCGGCTTCATCGTCCTGTAAGACCCTGACCAGGCTTGTATCTAAGTGGCATCTCATTGTAACCTTATTTCTTCTAGTGACTTTAACTGCGTCTCTTTTCTCTAATCCTCTGAACCAAGGTTAGCGTGTCCTTGTTCCCTCACCAACGAGTGAGATAAAAATCCCTGTCACATGCTCCCTTCGTATTGGAGAGAGTCACGCCTTAACTTTTGGGAAATTATACTTTGACAAAGCACAGTTGCACAAGGGACACATCGGACAGTCATCACCTTAATTGAGCTTAAGTCATTCTTGGCTCCAGACCTTATGTGCCTCCTGGTTTGCTGCCCCAGGAAGCTCCCATCGCCTTCGCTTCGTCCTCAATAACTGTGTGCGTTTATCACGCATCCCAAACAGAACTTCAGAAGTGAATTCCAGTTTGAAAAGAAATGAGGACTATGCAAGACTAATGGATATTTAAAGATATAAGGACCAGATGCAGCTCATGGTTCTGGATGAGGTCTGGTTAGGACACAGTAATTGTAAAGAAAATGTTGGGACAACTGGGAAAATTTGAGATGGTTGGTGTACATGATAAGAGGAAAATGTAATTTCATGGAAAGATGGAGACGGTTAACTGGGAAAACTTATGTATATAATAAACGTTACTATATTATATATATCATTATTTTATTATATAGCATACATTATTTTATATAACGTAATTATGTATTATAAGAAATATAAAATATAATAATTTCATATAATTATATGATACATATAATAACATACTATACCAATTACTATGTTAAAATAAGCTTTATTATACTATAATCTCAATTTAGTAAAAAAAAAGAGAGGGAAAGAGAATGCTATTGGGAATACAGAGAGATAGAAAAGAAGAAAAACAAGAGACCTAGATTATATACATGGAGGTGTTAACAGCAGTGTAATGGAAATATAGCATTTTATTTTTATTTTCCCCTTCCTTTTCTAATTTCTGAATAGATATTTACTGTTCTATAATAAGAAATGTTTTAAAAATAAACTGAAACACCCTAAAAACTGCTACTGAGGAATTTGCAAAGTTTTAAGCTGAAAAAGTCGTAAAGCAAATCTCAGGGTCTATTGCAAGTCTGGGTCTCGTGGCAAAAGCAATCAGAACTTTCGAGGCAGACACGCTCCTCACCAAATTCGCACAGGCTTTCCGGAGATATGTCCTCGCTGAGTCCAAAATAATAAATATACAGGAGTTTTTAGAAGGACCAAAGCATCTTGAAACTGGAGCTGAAATAATTTACCTACTTAAATGGATAATAAAGGAATTCATAATGGCAATTAAAACATTTAACTGGTAACCGAGATGAAGTGTGTGCTTCTGATGCAGCACTTAGAGTAAAACACTGTCTCAAATACTTAGAATAAAGATGGACAATCATTTCGTATCAACAAAACAGAAAACAATATTGATAAATTAGTCATTAACCAAAGAGAAAAATGTTACGATAAAAAAATCTTCAAAGCAAGATGCAGAACCTTTGAAAAAAGTAGTGAAATACACATTAGTAATCATGGCAGATTGAAAAGAGCTAATAACACGAGGAGCAGCCATCAAAACATTTGTACGCCACAAAGCGTACCCAAGAGCTGTCTGAGGGTACAGCGGCTGAAAAGATGCCCGCACCTCGTGTTCGCTGCAGCGCCACGTGCACTGGCCCAGATACGGAAACAGCCTAAGGTCCTCTGGCGGTTGAGTGGATAAAGAAAATGCAGTACATACGGCAGTGCAACGCTATCCAGCCACCAGAAAGAAGGAAATCCTGCCACTGAGGACACACGGGTGGACCTTGGAGACTTCATACTAAGTGAAATAAGTCAGACAGGGAAAGACAAATAGTTCATGATCTGACTTACACGTGAACTCTGAAAAACCAAACTTGCAGCAACAGGGAACGGAATGTGCGGTCGCCGGCGGTGGTGGGGAGGCAAGCGCAGGGGAGATGGGCAAAGGCCCTCAGAAGGCAGTGATCTCCAGCTGGAAAGTCGGTCATGTCTGAGGATGTGCTGTACGGCGTGGCTTTGTCTTTCAGGGCCGCACCCGCGGCATACGCCAGCTCCCAGGCTAGGGGTCAGATCGGAGCTGCGGCTGCCGCCCTACACCACAGCCACAGCAACACGGGCTCCTTAACCCACTGAGCGAGGCCAGGGATCAAACCCACATCCTCTTGGATGCTAATCGGGTTCATTGCCGCTGAGCCACAATGGGAACGCCCATATAGTTAATAATATTGTGTTGCGTATCTGAAAGTTGCCAAGAGAGTAAATCTGAAAAGTTCCCCTCAAAATCTGCAACTATATAGTGACGGATGTTAACGAGGCTTGCTGTGGTGATCATTTTGCAATAGATAAAAATAACGAGTCCTTGTGTTTTACGTCTTGGACGGTTACAATGTAATACCTTATTAATATATCAATAGAACTGGGGGAAAAGGACAACCTTATGACTTGAATAAAGAGAAATCCTATCAAAGTTCGTGAGGTGTCACTACCGCAAGAAGCAGCATATCAAATGTATTACACTGAGCAGCCGTATTTTAAATAAGAAAGCTATCAGGTCAATGACTGCTTTTCACTCTAATAAGCATTGAAGAACAAATGAGGGAGTTCCTGCTGTGGCTCAGCGGCAATGAACCCAACTAGTAATCATGAGGACATAGGTTCGATCCCTGGCCTTGCTCAGTTGGTTAAGGATCTGGCGTTGCCGTGAACTGTGGTGTAGGTCACAGGTGCGGCTCGGATCTGGTGTTGCTGTGGCTGTGGTGTAGGCCGGTGTCTCTAACTCCAATTCGACCCCCAGCCTGGGAACCTCCATATGCCGCAAGTGTGGCTCTAAAAAGGAAAACCAAAAAGCAAATAAAGCAAAGTAAATAAAAGATAAGAAAAACTAGCAACCAGAACTGCAGTGGAGGAAAAAGTTTTCCTCATGCTTCTTATGGTCCCTGGCTGGGTCTAGAAATTCAACCGACAAAGATGAACAGGAGAAAAGTAGGAATATTTTATTGAATGCTTACATGTATTTGGAGGCTTCAGGAGAATGAAGACCTTGAGAATGAGCTGTTACACCTTCCAGGCAAAGAAACAATAAACTGGCGAAGAACTGACAGGCACGGGGTCTGGGCTGGGAGCAGCGAACGGTGAAGATGAGGGTGACGTGAGCGAGCGGCTTGTATACAGCCGCCGCGGTCCTAAACTCCCCCCTGGCACAGGGGTTGGGGGGCCACAGGGGAGATTTCCTCTCCTGCTCTCAGGGAAGAAGCGGGGGCGGGAGGGCAGAGTGACCTTCCTGCTTCCGTCGTCCTCTTGGACTCCTTCCACCCAGAACGCTCAGCGCCTCGCTGCGCCTTTTTGGGGAGACGAGTGCTGGACCCCAACAGAGGAGCTCAGCAAGACAGAAAGCAAGGAATCAATGTTCACTAAAACTAAAACTGGTTCTTTGAGGTGATCGATAACATTGACAAACTCTGAGCAGGACTGATCGGAGGGAAAGGGCGAGACGTCAGAGCAGCTTCGCAGCGGGCCTGGGACATCCGGCTCAGCCCCGGCTGCGGAAAGAACGCAGGGCTATAATGCGGGTGCGGTAAATCCTGGAACTGAGACCAAATGCATGCATTCCTTGAACGACCCAGACTACTAAAGCTCGCTCAGGGAATATAGGTATCTTGGGAGGCAGGAACAAATTAGGAGTTTGGGATTAACACACACACACCACTGTATATAAAAGAGATCAACAACAAGACCTATTATATAGTCCAGGGATCTGCACCCAATATTCTGTAATAATCTATATGGGAGAAGAATCCTTTTTTTGTTTTTACAGCTGCATATGCCAAATTTGGAAATCCCCAGGCCAGGGACTGAGTCCAAGCCACAGCTTGTGGCAATACCAGATCGTTAAACAACCAAGCGAAGCCAGGGATCGAACCCACACCCTCAGAGAGCCAGCACTGGGTTCTTAACCCGCTGAGCCACAGCAGAACTCCTGGGGAAAGAATCTGAAAAGGAACAGATACATGCTTCCACTGAATATGTGGTGTCCTATCTATCTTTTAAACCATGTGAAGCAAATATGGCTAAACGATAAAAATTGACCAAAGTTGGTAAATTTAATTGCTAACAATCGGTGCGTTTACAGTTGTTCTTTGTATACGGTTTCCTGTACGTTTCTGGTAGGCCTGGAGTAGCCCGTGGTGGTCGGTCGTGGTTTTGGAAACACGTGAGCAGATGTGCTCTACGGTCCTTCCTGGCCTCCCAGGTGTGAGGCGAGAGGCTGTCACCCCGCGGCACACAACCAGGAAGTCCCTGTACGTGCCTGTGAACCACGGGGTACAAGTCCTCTCAGCAGCCAGCGGTCTGTTTGCTGCGATGCCGTGAGGTCCGGGCTGACCTCGATTCGCTGATGGGAGTCTGCTCCTAAGAATCCTCCCTGCAAAAATGCGGGGCGGGAGGGATAAATTAGGGCGTTGCAATGACACATACACACTGCGATGAATAAAATAGACGGCAGGCGGCAAGGCCCTGCGGTGCGGCTCAGCGAACTCTGCTCAGTGCTGTGTAACACCCTACGAGGGACGGTCCTTCCTTCTGCCAGGTGACTGTATAGGAGAAGAAGCTGGTTTTTAAATCGAGGGCAGGTGTTCCCGTTATGGTGCAGTGGAAATGAATCAGACTAGGAACCAGGAGGTTGTAGGTTTGATCCCTGGCCTCACTTAGGGGGTTAAGGGTCTAGTGTTGCTATGGGCTGTCGCAGACGGGGCTCGGATCCCGTGTTGCTGCGGCTGTGGTGCAGGCCGGCAGCTACAGCTTCGATTAGACCCCTAGTCTGGAAACCTCCATATGCCGCAGGCACAGCCCTAAAAAATAGTAAATCAATCAATCAATCAATCAATCGAGGGCGGAGGAAAGGCTGTAACCTGCTTCCCGAGCTCACCTTGAACTCTAGCGGGACTTAAAACACTGCCCTGCTGCGTGGAGAGGAAGCCTCCGTGGGGTCCCTGTGCCCAGCAAAGCCCCCCTGACGGTCCCTGGACACAGAGCGTGGCCAGAGAGAGCTCCTAGCGCTGTGGACTGCGACTCGGGCAGGTTTGTGAGCGCAGCACGATCCTGTGCCGACCGAAACCGCCGGAAACAGGCTGCGCGTCCAGGTCATCAAACCCGTTCAGAAGGAAAACGCTCTCCACTCCAGCGGAGGCGCCGCAGCGCTGCTCACCCTTCTCTGCCCGGCCCAGCGCGGCTCGGGAGGCCCCGGAGGCCAGGTCACTGTTTCTCCTCTGAGCAGATGGCAACGCCAGCTCTGTCTCCTTAAAGCTAGTCACGGTCCCCCCTGCGGATGCCCGTGGTCCCCCCCCGACCCGCTGCCCCTCTCCTCGTGGGGCTGCGCGGGGAGCCCCATGAAGTCAGAGGTGAGCGGTCCGCAGGGTCCAGCGTCCACCTCGGCTGGGCGGGGGTCCCAGCCTGAGAGCGGCCCTGAGGGCCACAGTGGGCAGGATTCTGTAGGTCCCTCAGGCCATGCCCTGCGGTCCGGGTCAGGGTCAGAGCCTGGGTTAGGGCCAAGGTCAGGGTCAGTGTCGGGGTTAGAGACAAAGTCAAGGTCAGGGTCAGGGTCAGGGCCGAGGTTAGGGCCAAGGTCAAGCTTAGGCCCAGGTTTAAGGTTTGGGTTGGAACTCAGTCTTAGAATAGGAGAAAAGAAGGAGGTGGAGACCCCGGTGGTGGGTTCTGTGGGAAACACCTGTCAGGTCAGGTACGTAGCCGGGCAGCGTTCAACCCGCTGGGCCGAGAGAGAGGCCTGGATGTTCGCGGAGCCTCGGGCGACCGGCCCCCACCGCCTCCGGGACAGCACCTCCCAGCGTGGAACACAGTGCGGGAGCCTCGGCCGCCGGCGCCAGTGAGAGCGGGGCCCGGGCCTTTGGCGCCACCTCTTCTGGGTTGTGCTTTGCTTAGAAGGCAAAGAAAGCACAGAAGGCCTTGGCCGACCTGCAAGCCCAGGACAAGCCTGCGTTAGGCCAAGTCCTTCCTTCACTCGGCAGGCTGGGAACTAGCGCTCTGGGCCTGTCCTCCCCTCCCTTAGGCCCCCCAACGCCCCCTCTCCTGCACCCAGGTCCCACTCTGGACCCAGAGGGCCGTGGGGCCACCCGGGACACGACGGGACAAGGAGGCTGCCTCGAGTCCTGTCCTGGTCCTCTCGCCCTCCAGGAGCCCGCCCAGGACGGCACTGAAGGTGGATTTTTCAGACCCGTGTTTGGGGAGGTTCCTGCTTTTTTGGGGTCCTGGTGTACCTCTCAGCTGGTCAGCCGATGTCCCGATCTGGGCAGTCACTGCCATGGCCCCTTCTCTGTGGCTGGGCCCGGCCGAGGGGGCACCTGCCCCACCACCAAGAGGGCCCAGCGGCTCTCTGCTCCCAGCACCCAAGCCCCAGGGGCCAAGAGCCCCTGCGGACGATTTAGGGAGAAGAGGCGTCCCCTTAGTTGATAAAATGCTGCAAACCTTTTCTCGGCCGAGTTAAAATTTAGCCGCAGTCACACTAATCAAATAAGAATAACAACTGCCAGTTAGGATCTCACCGCGTGCAGGGCCCCAGATAAGGGATTCCTGTGCCGCGTTATCAGCCCTCACACCCAGGGGACGGGCTAGGAAGTGCCTGAGATTTTAGAGGCAGCGCCCGAAACGGAAGCAGGACTGGTGAACTCTGCCCCCTGCGCCCCCGCGTCCAGGCCTCAGTGAGAAACAGCCCCAGCCTCCAGGTGCGCTCTGAGTGACGCCAGCTGCCCCCCAGGGCGCGCCGAGCAGGTGACGCCCAGCCCCCTCCCCCCAGTCCCCGAGGAGCGCAGACCCTGCTGTCCTGGGCACACGCGCTCACTGTCGCTCTTCTGCGGCTTTGTTTCCGCTTCGCACAGCAGAGGCATCAACATTCGGAACAAATCCCATCAAAAACTGATTCCCAGCAGAGAGGAAATTCAAAGCAAAATGGAAATGCGTTCAGCTTGTGGGGCGGCTTTACATCTGGGAGCAAAGTGTCTTGTTTTCCCCTTTAGAGTTGGTCGCCATGGCGATTCCGCGGTGTCTGTCGTTGCATCAGGGCTGAGATGCCAGCGGATCCTCTGAGCTGAACAGGGGGCTTTAACCACGATTCCTTTCTTCCTCTTATTCCTTTGTTATTCGTATTAGCATGGGGTCTGTTAATGCCCAGATGCTTTCTGGTCTTTAATGATGTTTTCACTTTAATAGGCCCGATAGAGATCGACTCGTGGCTGTAGAAAATTTCATCAAAGCAATATTCCTGCAGAAGACACTGTCTGAACACAAGGTCATCTTTCCAGCTCGCCTTGTTCCGAGAGCACAGATTTGGGATGAGGTGACGTCGGGGCCCATTAGAGCAAAGCCTTGGCTTTAACCGCGTGTCCAGCTGTGACCAAACAAACTCGACTCTGATCCGTGAGGTCGTGGGTTCAATCCCTGGCCTTGCTCAGTGGGTTAAGGATCTGGTGCTGCTGTTGCTGTGGTGTGGGCCGGCAGCTTTAGCCCTGATTCAACCCCTAGCCTGGGAGCTTCCATATGCTGCAGGTGTGGCCCTGAAAAAGAAAGAAAGACAGACAGACAGACAGACAGACATCAGAGCACATGACTCGGGGTTTCTCCTCCCCTGCCGTCCCCGACCCCATCAAGCACTTGCTTTTCTTAATGAACCTCATCTCCCTGATTCCGGGCATCCGCGTGGGGGTGGAAGGGCCACGTCTTTCTACAGCAAATGTTCTGATTCCATTAGCTTTTCTAACGACTGACCTAGAATTCTTTCCACTTTTAACAGGCTGAAAACAATCAAAAGAAGAAGACTATTTCATGACACACAGAAATTACGTAAAATCCAAAATCAGTGTCCAGAAAGGAAGATTTATGGGAGCCGAGCCACACTGACCTAAAGCCACAAGTCACAGACGCCCACCGAAGCCGCGGGGACCCTGTGGCCCACGTGGCTACAAATGTTCGTCCTCCGGCCCAGGATAGAAAATCTGCCGACCCCTGACCTGGAACCTGGCAGGTGCTCCTGTGTGACTGAAATATCCCCCGGGCGGGGGCGGGGCGGGGGGGGGTGGTCCCGGAGCGTCTCCCAGACCTGCCTCTGGTTGTTGCCGATTTTTTGTTTAATCATTTGACTTTTTTTCTTTAACCATTTAAAAAATAATAGACATTTGTTTTAGCAAGTTAAAAAAAAAAAAAGGGAGCTGCGACCCTGAAAGTCGTTCCCAGTCGCCCCTCCCGGGCCCCCCCGGCCTTTCCCCTGGGCACCGCAGTCCGCTGTGTGGCTTCGCTCAGACACAGACTGTCGCTCTTCTCAGGGCAAGCCACTCTAGGCGTGTGTCTGCGTTCGCGAGGCGCTGGGCACCCCTTCCGATCAGTTTGGAGTCTCTGACTCAGCATTGAATGAGAGCGCCCGGCTCCAGAGCGGACCTGGAGCCCGTTATTCAGCTCTGCCCCGTCCACGGGCGTTCGGGCTGGATACCCTTCTTGCCGTGACCTTGAGTTCTGAAAATAGCAATTTTTTTGTGTTCTGGGGCTTCTTCCTCCTCTTCTGCTTCTTTTCATTGTTATAGCTTCACCCGCGGCAGATGCAAGTCTCCAGACTAGGAGTCAAATCGGAGCTGCAGCTGCCGGCCTACACCTACAGCTTGTGGCAAGGCCAGGTCCTTAACCCACAGAGCGAGGCCAGGGATCGAACCCGCAACCTCACAGAGACAACATCAGGCCCTTAACCCACTGAGCCACAGGGGCGGGAACGCCCGCTCTGGTGCTGCCTTCATACCAGCGCTTTTACTCTGAGGGCAGATTCCTGGAGGTGGGACGGGGTCTCTCTCACCTTCATACACGCCGTGTGGCAAGATTTCTCTCTGAGAGTGGTCGCAGCAGCTCACACCGGCTGGTGAGGCTACAGGACCATGGGGCTCTCTTTGGGGGCTTGAATATTTTTTGTCTCAAAATAAAAAAATCCTTTCACGAAGTGCATGTCTTTTTTCTTTAATAAATTTTTTTATTTTTTGTCTTTTTAGGGCCACACTCGTGGCATATGGTAGTTCCCAGGCTAGGGGTCAAATCGGAGCTACAGCTGCTGGCCTACGCCACAGCCACAGCAACGCGGGATCTGAGCGGCATCTGTGACCTACACCATAGCTCACAGCAATGCCGGATCCTTAACCCACTCACGGTTCCTAGTCGGATTTGTTTCTGCTGCGCCACAATGGGAACTCCAGTGCATGTCTTCTTTTTATTTTAATGTTTTGAAGCTAGATCCATGTTTTAAGGTTGAGCACCCGAGTGCAGTGCAGGTTAGGGAGGGCTGCTGGAAGACCAGGCCCCCAAGTCGGGCCCATCTGTCCCCACCCCGTGCGGGCCCCCACCAGGGGTGTGTGACGGCGTGAGTGGGCGTGACAGAGACGTCCCTAGGCAGGGCCAGGGCCGGAGGAGGTGACTGGAATGCACAGGGCCCTGAACCTGCCGCGCGGGAGAGAGCCGGCAGCAGTCCGCCGGGTCCCGCGTGGCCCATGGCCGATTCAACTGGTTGTGGAAAGAACACATATTTTGTTTCTAAAATTCAGCAGCTCCTTTAAAAAAAAAAGCAATTCTCCATTTTTAACAGATCCCGCTGCTCAAGTAAACTTCAGATGTTTGATTAGCCTGGCCTCGCATTCCTGGGCAGGGCAAGTACAATGATCATTGTATTTATTTCCCTTTTCTGAAAAAAAAAAAAGGAAGTTACGGAAACCGTAAGGGGCCTTGTTTCTCTTCAAAGAGCAGATCGGCTTTGCAGGCAGATTTGGATCCGGCTCGGGGGGAGGTGGGGCCGAGCGTGGTTTGGTCCCTGCTCCCGGCCTTGGCTCCTGCTCTCAGCTCCCACCTGCCCGCCCGCCCCGCGCGGCGCCCGCCGGCTCCGGTGCCGTCCACACCACCAGCTGCCCAGGCTCCCAGACGGAACTCAGCCCGGGCCCGGGGTCCCCGCCCAGGGCCTCCCCTCGGCCGGGTCCCCTCCCCAGGCCCCCTCCTCAACGAGGACGGAGGATGTGAACATTAAACGAAAGGCTGCTGTTGGGTGGTGCCCTCCAGGCCGGTTGTCATTTCGTGGAACCCTCAGCAACAGCCCGCAGCCGTAAAGCGGTTCTGAGGGTGGGCCCGGGGCCCGCATCCTCGTGGCGGGGCAGCGGGCAGCACTGACTATGGAGTGGGGCCCCTGCCCCCAGACCGCAGGCGCCCCCGACCCCATCAGCTCTGCCGCCCCCGAGGTCCTTGTTCAGGGACGTGGGCACCACCCGCTCAGAGGGCCCCGCCCTTGGAAGGGCTGTCACCTTCGAGTCTGTGCCCCGTGGGCTCGGCCTGAGAGGCAGCCGCGACAGTGGGCCAGGAGGGGACCGAGTGTTGTCCCCGACGTGCCCCGGGCCAGCCTCCCTCCCTCCTCAGAAGGCAACACGCCTTGTCCTGTGCCAGCTCTCTGAAGAAATGAGCAGAGCCACGCAGAGAACTCGCAGGTTTCAGAGGAGGCCGGCCTGTCTTCCCGCGTGTCCTTGTCTTGCTGCCTCACGACTGTCATCTTCTCGGGACAGCTTTGGCCAACAGAAGACGGATCCGCTCCCTTTCATCTGTTTATTCCGCAGATAACGATTGCGTGCCTGCCACGTGGCTCTCAGCTCAGCTGCAAAGCCCCACGCCGCCCGCGGTTCTGGAAAAGATCAGCACAGCGCCTTCCGGGCCAGAGCGCCCCTGACTCC
>PVHT021183606.1:35058-46627 GCA_004024745.2 Catagonus wagneri
ACCCATTACTTCGAGGTGAATGGGAGTCTAATTTTCTGATTTGTTCATTTTCCCAACAAAATTATATTCGTTTTTAATTAGAAAAAGCACCACGTGACAGACACACACACACACACACTCTCAGAACAATCTGTTTCTCTTTGTTAAATTCATCTGAAATAACTTTCTTTTTCTCAGCTTGGATATTACCATAAAGACAAAGGAAAGTATTTTTCTTATCTCCGAGTCTTTTCCTGCCCGGAGACCCAAGGCCAGCCCATCGCCACCGACCCACAGGCACCCTGCTGTCCAGCCTGGGTGTCTGCGTCTCCATTCTGAGCTTCTGCTTCCCCACCCGTCTTTCTCCAGCCCCGGGTCCCTGTGACCTGCGGCCGCTGTCCCTGGGCCTCCAGCCTCCCCAGCCCGCCCTGCACAGTGTCCTCTTCCCGCCTTTCTGTTCTCTGAAGGCCGGCCTCTGAGACCTGAGCCCGGGGGCAGCCAGAGACTGGAGGGCGCTTGGGAGGCACGGCCCAACTGGGCCCAGCTCATCCACGCAGGAGCAGCTCAAACAGCCGTTGGGAATAGCCTAGTGTTGCAGACTGCGGGTTCAGGTCCCTCTCAGATTCACACGTAGAAATCCTAACCCCCAGAAAATGCTGTTAGGAGTCGGGGGCCTTGGCAGGTGACTGGGTCACGAGGGCCCAGTGTCTTTAGAAGAAGAGCCAAGAGAGCATGAATTCTCTCTTTCTTTTTTGATATTTTATTTTATTTTTATTACTTAATGAATTTTATTACAATTATAGGTGTACAAAAACCATCACGACCAAATTTTATAGCGTTATCTCTGTCTCGCTCTGTCTCGCTGTCTCTTTGTCTCCGTCTCCGTCTCCCATGTGAAGACTCAGCAGGAAGACAGCCACCTGAAAACCAGGAAGAGGCTCTCCCCAGACGCCACCTCTGGGGCCCCTGACCTTGGATTTGCTGGCCCCCAGAGCTGTGAGAAAAAAAAAAAACACAGGTTGTTAAGCCCACAATCTGCGGTAAGCTGTGATACAGACCAAGCTGAGTCACCAGTAAACTGATGAAACCACAGCTGTTCAGAGTAGCCACAAAGCTGTGATTCTGGAGAAGATGGTTTTACATAAGCCTAGTTTAAAATTATATTTTCCAGCACAAAATGTACCACGTGACCAGCAATTCAAGGGATTTTGAAGGGCCATGAAAGCCCAGCCTGGTGTCCACGTCAGCCGCCGGCGGCTCCCAGCATCACCCTCGACCCTGCCGTTTTCCTCCACGGAGCCAGCTTTGTCCTTGGATCCAGGGTGGCCCAGCCCAGTGAGCTGCCCCCAGCCCAGGGGACTGGGGGTCGTTACCTGCCTCGCTCACCAGGACTGACCTCGGACCCACTCCTCGCAGACAGGTGAGTGAGCTGGGAGGCCCGGGCCCACCGACGGGCGGCCACAGCCCAACGCGTGGCCGTGGAAGTCACCAGGGACGTTTTCACACCAGCACGAGTGAGCGGTTTCTAGCAGCAAGACCCGGGTCTTGAAAAGGGGGGGCTCCGACACCAGGCAGGCTGTGCCGGCTGTGCCAGTTTCCTCCGTCCTTCTGTGCCCGCACTTTTCATCCACAGCTGGGGTGACAGCACCTCCCCGGGCTGCCCATGGGAGCCCAGCGAGAGGCAGTTTGGTTTAGTGCAGGGCCTGGTGCGTGGTTCGCGTCCAGGGCGTCAGCTCTGATTGTGATCATTAGCTCCTTTTGGAGTCAGCCGGGTCTGCTGGCCTTACATTTCCGGGGCCCAAATACAAGAGTCAGAACAAGAAATGTACTGCGGTAACCAAACCCACCGATAAAGGGAGGAGCAAGCGGGCATTGCAGTGTCGTTCCTCCAGACGCAGGACACAGGACAAGGTGAGACAGGCTGAGCGGAGGTCAGTGCGGCTGGCGGGGGGCCGTGAGCGCCGCTTCACCCCCAGGCCGGCCCAGACTCCGTCACTTCTGCGCTTCTCCGTGAAGTCTGCGACTGAGGTGAAAAGTCGAAATGAGTCCGTTTAATTCTAACTTCATCCATATACAGCATGAATAATGAATTAAGGCTCTAGACAGGCTGAAAATTTAACCCAGCGGCAGCAAGAACCCAGTTCCACCCAGAAAATCGTGGGCTGTAACCTGACAGAAAATAACCCACAGGCAAGCGTTGGGGGGGGTTTACATAACAGCAGCACCAGAGGACGGGCGAGAGCGCAGGAGATACTCTGTTTCCCAAGCATCAGAGCGAAGCCCCGAGTGATCAGGTCCCTGACGGCTGGACGGACGGCTGGACGAAGAGCCTCCCTTGGCCTTGCTCCAGAGTCTGCACGCTGGGCCCTCCCTCTCACTGCCCCCCCACCCCCAAAGCTTCATCCAGTCCCCGCCAGGAGCCACTGTCAGGCCAGGACCGCCCCGCCCTGGGAGCTCCGTGTCCCACTCTTACCAAAGCTCACTGCTCCAAACCACAATGACAACTCGTGCTCAAAGGAGACTCAAAAAATGCAAATGTTGGTAAAAAGCAGGATGTGACTGTTGCTGGGCTTGGCGGGTGGCAGTGGAGCAGGTGGAAAGCAAAAGAGTGAAGCAGAATTTTCTAGAAGAGAGGATGATCTCTAATCTAGAAGAGAGGATGATCTCTAATTAGAGCAAGCACTTCACAGACCCTCAATTATTCAAAAGAAAAAGTCTCAGACTAGGGACTTTTTGGGAAAAAGAGATTTTTGTTGGGGGCGGTCTGAACAATGAAAAGAGAAATGCCCTGTGTGTGTGTGATTCACGATGGACACACGGCATTTATTTATGAACGGGCTCTGGCCAAGGACAGCGGCAGATAAAGGACCCCGGGAAGGGCGTGTCTCCTAGGGGCTGGGGACAGGGCCCGGCAAGACGAACGGGGGCAGCAGGGACCGGGAAGTGCGGGCCTGTCCAGGGGAGAGGGGCCGGAAGGACGAGAGCCCAGCGCAGCTCTGAGCCGAGCCAGCAGCACCTGCGGGGGCCGGGGGCAGAGCGGGGCTGCGAGGGAGAAGCCTAGAACCTCTGCCGGGCACCAGGGAGTCCCACAAAGCAAAGAGCGGACCTGACCCTTGTTCTGGGCCCAACCTGAGAAAACCCAGGTCCCAGGCTGCTCAACCTTGGCTTAAAGCAACACGCAGGTACCACAGTCTAGCTGCCAGAGGAAAAAAAGTTGTAAAAATATTTGAGCTCTGTGTTTCTGTCTTTCTCTGCCCCCCCACCTTCCTGTCAACACACACACACACACACACACAGGCGGAAACGCAAGCGCAGCGCCAGCAGCACTCCTTAAAATTCTTCCTTGACATCTCTGCCACTCCCCGAATTCCAAACTTGTTGCAGCCGCTCTGGACTCTCACGGGGTCGCGGTGGCCACGACCCCGATGGAGGCTGGGACCCTGGCCCCCCCCACTCCGCGCGCCCCTTCTGGGCCCGAGGTCTCTGTGGGGAGGGGCCGGCCCAGCGTTGAAGGGCCTGGAACTTCTGCAAGCTGGGCGCTCTTCTTTAGAAAAGAACACAACATACGGGCCAGGATGAAGCAGACACGGGGAGAGTTATTTGGAACAGAAAAGAAATCACAACAGACTAATTATTCGAAAGCTGGCAAAAGCCTATAAGCATAACCAAAAAGGGAAAAGTGGCCCCTTGGCTGACTCAGTCTGGGCTGCGGGGGGACAGCGTTCCCTCACCTCCTGCGGGGAAGAGAGGCGCCGTCCGGGCTTTCCTCCAAGCGGTGTCGGAATTCTCTCCTTGCTCTCGGTCCCTGAATAATCTTCCTTCCACTTCCAGCACGCCCTGCGGACTGGGGCTGCGGCCGGAGGAGGTGGGCCTTGACCCCAGGTGACCCACCCTGGGGTCCCTGCGGGGCCTGGGGCTGCAGCGCGTCCCGCCCTCCAGTCGGCCGAGCCCTGTCCCCGCTGGTGAGAGAGGCTCCCCGGGACGTGAGTGTCCCCAGTTTAAACCACGAACTTGGGTGAAGGCCCAAGGCGCCGGTGACAGTGATGGAGCCGCTTGCTGGAGCCCAGAGCGGGTGTTTGCGGCAGGTTCAGGGTCACCCCTGGGGCACAAGGTGCTGCCACCCTCACAATAGCACCGTCCGGCTGCCAGCTGTGGGCCAGCCCTGGCCCCTGGCCCCGTCCACGCAGGCGCTCATCGGCCTCAGCAGGTGCACTTACGTTGCGAACAGGTGACACAAGCCGACCAAGGTGTCAAAGGTTCTGAACACAGCTTACCTCACACTTGACGTGGGAGTTCTCTGCCCAAGGTGGCAGGAACCAGCTGCCACGGGCTGGGGACTTAGTCTGTCACCGCCTGGAAGCCGAGCCCAGGGTGGCAGGGGCTCACGCCGACCTCGTCAGGCCCCTGCACGTGGCTCGGAGGAAACGGGGGAAGATGGGCAGGCCCACTTCCCCTGAGACGGAAAAGGCCAGTCGAACACGCCCCTCCCCCGTCTGTGGGCCATAGACGGCCTGGCCGTGACCGGACCGGCAGCCTGTGCTGGGGCCGGCCGGAGCTGGTGCTATGAACTGAGAATGCGCCCATCCAAACCCGCGAAGGGGGGCACACAGCAGCACCTGGTGGGCGGGTGGCGTCCTGGGCACCCGAGCCCCCACCCTGGGGAGCAGAAAGCCCCAGGGTCACTCTGGTCGGAGGAGCCGTCTCAACACATCACGGAAAGGAGATGGAGTCACAGGTTTATTACGGGTCCCACATCCTGGGGTGGGGGTGTGGCAGCGGGCCCGGGGAGGTGACCCCGTCCGGGCCACCGGCCAGCTTGGGAGAGCCTGGGGCAGCAATGCCCTCTGACCTCTCCGTGGCCGGGGAGGAGGGCACCAGCTTTCAAGGACTCAGCTCTAAGCAGTTATTTTAAAAGGCGTCCCCAGAGTTTCCGCTGTGGTTCAGAGGGTTAAGAATCCGGCTGCAGCGGCGAGGGTGGCTGCAGGGGTGCAGATTTGACATTAAAGGATCTGGTGTGGCTGTAGCTGCGGCGCAGGTCACAGCTGGGCCTCAGATTCGATTCCTGGCCTCGAAATCCTCCCTATGCCACGGTGTGGCCATAAACATATAAATAAGTAAAAATAAAATAAAATAAAAGGTGTCCCTCAGGCACTCGGAGTGGAAATCCTAAGCTCGGGTCCTAGCCCCCCCCTGGGGTGGGCACCTGCAACCCCTGGGCGGTGACTCGGAATGCCCGTCTCGTCACGCAGCCCAGCAGGGCGCGTCCGTGACGGCGGGCTGGCGGTGCTGCGTGCCCGAGGCTCCCTGGGGAAGAGGCGGCTCCTGGTCCCACATCTAGAGACGTACCCCGAGAATGGGGGCCAGGGCCCCCAGGACGGGGGAAGCAGGGAGTGTGGGCTGCGGGCAGCACCAGCCCGGCCGTGGGCGTGCCTGGCGGGGAGGCCTGCGGCTCCAGCCCTGGAGGTGGAGGGAGTCCGGGTGCAGGCTGCGCAGGTCCCTGCCTGGGGACGGGGTCTGGGGACCCGAGGGGATCTGCCCTTCCCGCCCTCCTCGCCCTGCCCTTCCCCTGCTGCCCTGCGTCCGGATAAACCTGTTTTCTCGGGCAGGACAGTCCCCTCTCAGCCTGACCGCGTCCAGCAGGACAGGCCGCACAGCGGGTGCTGGGGAGACCCCGGGTCCAGACCACCTGCAGCCTCCAAAGAGCTGTGCCAGCCTGAGCAGCCCTCTCCGGGGACCGGACTGCGTGGGAAGTGGGGGGACCCTGACCGCGCTTCCTCCAGATCCCCCCTCAGCCCCTCCCACGGTCACGCTCCCCGTGGCCACAGCAGCCCCCACCTCCCCCCACCTCCCCCCCGCCCAGTTAGGCCCTCAGCCCACACTGCCTTTTCCCCTTCTGATTCTGTCTGTTCACCTGTTACGTGATGGCAGTAAAAAACCTGATAGAAGTTTTGTGAATACAAATCAGAAAACTCAAGGAAGGAGTTCCCATCGTGGCTCAGTGGTTAACGAATCCGGCTAGGAACCATGAAGTTGCGGGTTCGATCCCTGGCCTTGCTCAGTGGGTTAAGGATCTGGCGTTGCCATGAGCTGTGGTGTAGGTTGCAGACACGGCTCGGATCCCGCGTTGCTGTGGCTGTGGTGAAGGCCGGCGGCTACAGCTCCTGTTAGATCCCTAGCCTGGGAACCTCCATATGCCGCGGGTGCGGCCCTAGAAAAGGCAACAAGACAAAAAAAAAGAAAAAGAAGAAGAAAGAAAGAAAACTCAAGGGAAATGCTTAGCACAGCGTGAGCATGCAGTAAGCGCTCGATAAACTTCGCTGTGCTTTTGAAGCAGGGCGGGTAATGCTTTCGGGTCTGGAGGAATTTCCCAGGGTGGGAGAGCTATTTAAAAATAAATATTTCTTTTCTTTTCAAGTTCCAGTGCTGAGAATGCTGCCAGGGCATTAGAAAGGCTAACCTTTTGTGCTTTGGTGTTTGGTTACAGAACAGGGGCCCGGGGTGGGGGGTAAAGGCCAAGAGAGGCCCCATCTCAGCAGGCGGCTGACGCCCCAAAGGCCCCAAAGGGCTCGGGTTCCCTCAGGACCGCCCTGCTGACATCAGCGTCCACCTGGGAAGCGGGAGCCCTGCCGGCCACTTGGGATGGGACGGCCGACCTGCAGGTTTGCGTGGATGGGTGGGACACGGCAGGCTGTGACTCAGGAGGGTCAGGCTGAGGCAGTGAGGACCGGGTGACCCTACCTCTGCCCAGAGCCATCATGCGCGACAGCAGGCTGGCGGGGTGGCCGCTGCGGGTAGGCGCCCGAGCCCTCTGGCTTCGAGGGGCTGAACTGCGGCCCCAACTAGGGGAGCTCAGTGCATCCTTCAGGGAGGAGGGGGGGGCCACAGCGCCTGCGAGGGGACCCTGGGGCTCGCCCCCACCCTGTGGCCGGCGCCGTGCTGAGACTCTGCCGAGGACAAAGTTGTCCTTCTGTCGACTGGCGGCTTAAACCCTCGGGACCAGTGGCCCCTCCAAGTAGGGTTTCCTTAATGTGACACCCATGCCAGGCCCCTTCGTGTCCCCTTTAACTCCGGTCACAGCTGACACGGGGACTTGCTCTCACGTGGAGACGCGTTTGCACGGCCGCCCGGTGTTCTGGAAGCATCTCCCCACGGCCTGGGTGCCTTAAAGCTACACAAGTTCGCTCCCCCAGCGTCCGGAGGCCACCGGACACCCGGCGTCTGCAGGGCCCTGCTCTCTGGGCAGGTCCCAGGGAGGGCCTGTCCCCAGCCTTTCCGTCCCCATCTGGCCTTGCTCCCCAGCCTCTGTGCTGGCACCTCGCAGCGCCCCCCTGGGCTCTGTCCCCACAGGACCCCTCCTTATGAGGACGCCCGTCACAGTGGGCCGGAGCCCACCCTAGGGCCTCGTCGCGAGTCCGTTTGTCTGCCGAGACCCGGTCTCCAGCGAGCTCCCTTCACAGGTGCAGGCTTAGGACTTAGGCAGATCTTTGTCCCATGGGGCTGGGGACCCACGGTCCAGCCCTCAGCCGCCCTGGACTCCACGGGGGAGGGCTTTTAGGACCTGATGGCCCAGGTAAAATGCTTGCTCTCCCCGACTCGCGTGTCTGCTCGTGCGCTGTGGTCATTACCTCCCGCTCACCGGCTCACGTCCCTCGAAGGCCAGGAACCCCCAGGAAAGTGCCGCCGCTGCCTCGCCCGCTGCCCCCAGAGTCGCCCGGCCCTGAGTTCGGGGGCCTTGCACCCTCTGCCTGGGGGTGCTGGCTGGTCACTGAGACCCTGCTGGAGGGGTGGCCCTGGTCCCCAAAGTCCCCAGCTGGGGGTCTTTCTGAAGGACAGCGTTTGGAGCTCTCAGCGCCCTCAGGGGAGGCTCTGGCCTCCGGGAGCCGGGGGACCGGGCAGAGAGGGACGTTCACAGGGCGCCAGGCAGGGGCCGCGTGGGGACAGGCACCGGGGTCGGGGGAGCAGAGTGTGAGGAGGCACGAGGGAGACCCTACCCGGCTCGCCCAGCGCAGGGGGAAGGGCCGCTCCCACCCAGGTGACAGGTGGCCCTGTTACCTCCTTGGCTCCATGCCAAGCCCGCGTGAGACGCAATGAATATTCATGTCCGCCACTATCAGCACTTTGCATTTGCATGCTGCTCTTTAGAAATGCCAGTAAAAATGCTCACAGTGTGGAAAATAAGATTGCTTTGGTGACAATAAAGGGGTTTGTCTCTCAGTGGAGATGAAACCGGCACATTAACTTCGAGGATTTTCCCGTGAGTGTGTGGAGGTCTCAGCCTGCTCGGCACAGCAAGGCACACATCGCCCTTGCAAATAAACTCTGTGTCAAAAAGGACACTGGACTTTTTTTTTCTTAAAAGCAAGAGAGGAATTCCCGCTGTGGCTCAGCGGGGTAAGAACCCAACTTAGCGTCCTGGAAGATGCGGGTTTGTTAAGGATCCGGCGTTGTCATAAGCTGCGGCGTACACCCGACGTGGTGCAGGCCGGCAGCAGCCGGTCCGATTCGACCCCTAGCCTGGGAGCTTCCACATGCCACAGGTGCGGCCCTAAAAAAAAAGAAAGAAAAAAAAAAAGAAAAAGATATGGGAGAAAATAATTCATAAAGACATTGAGAGCCAATAGTAACAATGATAATGATACAAGGAGCCCATAAAAAGGGGAGAGAATTGAAGACCCCCCTTCCAGGTTTGCGTTAAACAAGCAGCGGGATCCGCAGACACTTGAGTCGCCAAGTCCTTTTCTAGAGTGACAGAAACGCAGCCGTCAGGGAGGAGCGTGGAGGGAAGTTCAGGAACCTCAGGGAATAAGCATCAAAGGACATTCACTCCCCAAAGGCTGCTGAATCTATTCTACTCGGCAGAGTGACGAAGAGAAAGATAAATCGTAAACAACCAGAGAAAGCTGAGCCAAAGCCCATTTTTCTCGTGGACACATTTTGAGGCCCGCGCCCCCCCCCGAGACTCTGTTCTCTGCAGACGCGCGGCTCGCGGGGGTGGGGGGGGGGCCAGGCTGCGTAAGACGATCCTGTAGGTGGTGGAAAGAAGACCCTGGTGCATCTCAGAGTCCCCTGCTTTCGGCTTTCTGTCTGGGCGCAGGAGCTCAAACACGCCTGATCTGGTAGCACAACGCAGCGCCCCGGGATTCCTAGATAAACTGGGAGTCGCGGCTCCAAGGGTCCCATCGATGGGGTGTGCATCTGAACGCTCCCCAGAATCTGGCCTTCGGCAGGACAATGGCGATGACGCGGGGACACTGGGAGGGGAGGTCGTTACGGACCCAGAACGGACGGCGAGGGAAGTCCGTCTGAAGCGAGTGGAGCCCCTGGAGACGCCGGCGGGACCCGAAACAGCTTTCACTGCTCAGGAACTTCCATGGTGTGGAAAAGAACTTAAAAACAAAACACTGTAAGATTAAATTTTAAATAAAGGGCCTGAGCTTAGTGCTTGAAAAATTTCAAGGCTGTCTTTTTTTCCTTATTTTGTTTGGTCTTTTTAGGGCCGCACCCGCAGCATACGGAGGTTCCCAGGCCAGGGGCCCAATGGGAGCGGCAGCTGCCGGCCTACACCACAGCCACAGCAATGCCGGATCTGTCCATGAGTTTGAGGGTTCGATCCCTGGCCTCGCTCAGGGGGTTAAAATCTGGCGTTGCCGTGAGCTGTGATGTAGGTCACAGATGCGGCCTGGATCCAGTGTTGCTGTAGCTGTGGTGTAGGCCAGCGGCTGTAGCTCCGATTCAACCCCTAGCCTGGGAACCTCCATACGCCACAGTGCAGCCCTAAAAAATGACAAAAGTAGAGAGTTTGGACTGGATTCACTTCCTCGTATTAAAAATTGTGTTTAAGGAGTTCCCTGGTGGCTCAGTAGGTTAAGAATCTGGCATTGTCACTGTTGTGGCTTGGTCCAATTCCTGGCCCAGGAACTTCTGCATGGTGCGAGCATGACCAAAAACACTGCATTTAAAAATGAGCTCCCAGGAGTTCCCATCACGGTTAAGCAGAAACGAATCTGACTAGCATCTATGAGGATGCAGGTTCAATCCCTGGCCTTGCTCAGTGGGTTAAGGATCTGGTGTTGCCGTGAGCTGTGGTGCAAGTCACAGACGCAGCTCAGATCCCACGTTGCTGTGGCTGTGGCGTAGGCCAGCAGCTGTAGCTCCGATTTGACCCCTAGCCTGGGAATTTCCATATGCCGCAGGTGCGGCCCTAAAAAGACAAAAAGAAAAAAGGAAGAAAGAGCTCCCAGTGCAAGGTCCCTCTTACGAATCAGGAAGATGATACATTTTAAACTTTAACCTGCTTTGATAAGCCTGTGACTGCAGCTCTGATAAGGTTGTAACTCCAGCCCCAGATCGTAAGAGGCGAGTGGGCAGTCCACTCCAAGAGCCAGCCTCAGGCTTTGTATCTTATCTATGCATTGAACGTATGTATGTTGACCCTTGAACCACTGGGTTATAGGTGCCCCTCACTCATTTGAAAATCTGGGTATGCCTCTGCAGTCGGTCCTCCACAGCTAAGGGTCTGCACCATGGTGCGCCACTGGACAACATCTGGGCAGGAGCGGACCGTGCCGTTCAAACCCGCCTTGTTCAGGAGTCAACCGGACATGTTTGTATTAAAATATCATTTGCACATATTTTAAAATATACGCTAGCAATATAATCAACGCCACACACACATACATTCGTATCATCCATGCGTAGGAAACGCACTCAATCATCCACTGGGGACGCTGAAGGCCTGGAGCTACTTGCTGTGCCCATGGGGACGGGGACCTCGGTTCTGGACACTCTGGGGCTGGCTGATGGGGTCACTTTGGGAGAATCTCATAGCCGCCCTGTTGTGTGTCCGGAAGACAGGGCCCACCGCAGAGAGGGCCTGGGGAGTCTGCCCCGTAACAGAAACCTTATCTCCACGGGCGCTTTGCTCTCAGCCAGGACCCAGGCCGAGACCCAGGACTGCACGTTTGTTCACCCTGAGTCCTGAGCAGTGTCAAGCCCCCGGGGCCTGACCACCGCCGGAGGAGACCAGGTGGCAGCTCGGTCCCTCCGCCCGCCGTTTCCTCTGCTGCTCGGCACAGAGACGTGTCTCCATCTCAAGGCGGGGCCGTGATCGGCCGCTGAGTGGATCTGTTTTAACCTCACACTTCAAGTTATTTATAGGTTATAATCACAGCCTTAAATAAGAGAGGAAAGCATTACACTTCACAGTTATCTGAAGTCACCAAAACGTTCTCTCAGCCTTTTTTGATTTGCTGCTCCGCCTGCAGACCCTTTAAGTCCGGTGTCCTGTGCCTGTGGCTCGGGGTGGGGGGGTGCTGCCGCCTGAATCGTCTCTGCTCCCTCCCAGGGGCCAGCAGCCACCCCGGTCCTGCCCCCAGAGCCACCTGCCCATGCGAGCCCTCTCTGAGACAGCCTCACCGCACTCCGAGCAGATAAACCATCACGTTACAAGGTCAGAATTACTCTAGCGGTTATTTCATTTCTAGCAAATTCTTTTCTCTGCCAGGTCCACGGCGGGATTGTTTTTCTGACTGTCAACGCCCCACACCCATCAGTGCCTGAAATGGAACCTTTCTTCCCGGGCTGACGGTTT
>PVHT021183607.1:0-63462 GCA_004024745.2 Catagonus wagneri
AGGGGGACGTGTGGATCTGCATGGAGCTCATGGACACGTCCCTGGACAAGTTTTACCGGAAGGTGCTTGAGAGAGACATGACGATTCCAGAGGACATTCTGGGGGAAATTGCTGTGTCTGTAAGTGGCTCAGGCCTGGATGGGGTTGGCGGTTCTGGGGGCCCGGAAGCCCAGACCTGCTTCAGCAGCCACAGAGCCTGTCCTGACGTGGTGTTGTGGGCAGAGCTGCACCCCCTGTGTAGCCCCCAGCTGTACCCCCACTCTGGGCAGCTGCTCCCCAGAAGCCCAGCTCCTTCCTGGACCAGAGCCTGCCTGTTGAGGGAAGTCCAGAGCCTGGGGCTTCTCAGGCCACACAGGTTTGGCAGGCCAGGGTCTCTAGGCTTTTCTGGGCAGCTCCTGAGCTTCCCAGGCCACAAAAAGGAACTTAGTATTGACCACCTTTTTGTCCTAAAAATGCTTGGAGGCGGCTCCCAGGCACAGGCTAAGCTGGGGGAAGCTTGGCGTCCATACGTCCCTAGAGCAGGGAGCAACCCTGGGCCTGAGCAGGAAAGGACATGGAGTCAGTGTCCCAGTGGCCCTCGATCCCGACTGCACCTGCTGACATGTCCGTGTGCCCCTGCCCGGGTACTGAGTCAGAATCTGTGGCCTAATTCCTGTAGGGAACGGCTCCTGTAGTCCCCTGACTCTGCTGGTGGGTCGCGGGGAGGCGGCAGGAAGGCCGCAGAGCCTGGCGGGGGTGGGGACAGCACTCTGGGCTTCACAGGTGTGGGCTCTGCGGGGTCTCGGGCACATCCGCTGAGACCCTGGTCCACTCAGCAAAGCAGGAAGACGGTGCCTCTGCACTGAGAACGCCAGGGTTCCAGCCGCGGCGGGTGCTGGCGGGCTGGGGGCGGCTGGGCAGGAGCTGGGGTGTGGAGGAGCTGGGCAGCAGGTGGCCGTGGGAGGGGGAGCGCCCAGCCCTGCCATCGCTGACGACCGGGACTGACATCCTCTCGCCTCCGCCTCCTTCCATTGTGAACGCAGATCGTGAGGGCGCTGGAGCACCTGCACAGCAAGCTGTCCGTCATCCACCGAGGTCAGTGCCCGGCCCGCGGCGGGGGCGGGGGGCCCGAGCTCGCCACGCGCACGTCCTCAAGATGAGCAGAGGGGCGACAGGCTGCCGTGTGCTCCCTGGGCAGCGAGGGGTGCCCCGGCCGGGCCGCCGTCTGCGCCTCTGGGCCGTCTTCCTTAGTCCCGGCCGCGGCCCCGGTCCTCAGCGCCGGGACCGGGGAGGCCAACCTGTCCTGTTTTGACGCATCTTCCTGTCAGGAGACGTGCAGACGGATGGGTCCTGGCGATTCTCAGCCCCTCCTGCTCAGCGGCGTCCCCAGCCCCCACACCCCGAGGCGACACTCCTCAGACTTGGCCACGGTGGTTGGTCTGCTTGTTCTCAGGCACTCAGCCCGAGGCTTCTGAGAGTCACCCAGTCTGTGTGTCGTGTGTCCTTTGCACGCCAAGTGGCCTTCTGGTCCACACGGAGTCAGTTAGGCTAAGCCCCCTTTGACCACTCAAAGGGGGTCACCACCTTGGCAGCTTGGCACAAGCATCTGGTCCTTTTTTCATGCCTCTGCATCTGCACACCTCCCCCCACAGAAGGCAGGAGGCGTGTGTGTTCTGTGTTCGCGCCCGCGGGAGGGTCCTTGCCCGTCCCCCGGCCCCCTGTCCATCTCGGGGGCTGGGGCTCGGGTTCTTGCGCAGACCTGCCTCCTGTGTCTCAGCTGCTGCTGCGCACTTCCTGCTGAAGCTGCCAGCGCCCCGGTGGGGGTGCCGGCGGGTCCCTGAGTGCTCGCGCTCTCGGTGATGTGTCCCCCTTGAGCGTGGTGGCCCCAGAGCTCGCGGTCATGCTGGGACGTGCGGCCCAGCCCCCCATGAGGCTGCACAGGCCCCCCCGGGCAAAGCTGCAGAGCCCTGACTTCCTGCTCCAATTGTGGCCACGGGCCGGGCTCCTGGCTCAGTGGCCGTCAGCGCTGTGACCTGGGTGGGGCAGCCCCCCAACCCCGAGCCCCCGTTCCTGTCCTGCTCCGGGGCGGTAGGGACTGTGCAGCCAAAAGGGCGTGTCCTGTCCCCACAGACGTGAAGCCATCCAATGTGCTCATCAACAAGGAGGGCCACGTGAAGATGTGCGACTTTGGGATCAGCGGCTACTTGGTGGACTCCGTGGCCAAGACAATGGACGCCGGCTGCAAGCCCTACATGGCGGTGAGTGGCTCCCGGGCCCTCCCAAGGCCACGTCCTCGTCCATCAGGGGCCAGGCCTCCCCAGACCCTGAATTTCCCTTAGAGGAGTGGTCTGCTGCGCCTCTTGCCCGGCCTGGGCGAGCAGCCTCCTCCTCCCTTTGGTGATTAGCCCACAGGGGAGGAGGTGGGGGGGGGTCCCAGCCCCCTTCCGCTCCCCGTGTCCTGAGGGTGGGCCTCCACCCGGAGCCCCTGGCCCTCGCCGGCCTCAGCGTCCTCATCTGCCTCATGCGAGGTGAGACGGTGAGCCCTGACCCCCAGTTTGGGTCGGGGGGGGCAAGACCCAGCTGAGGGGGCCTGGACGACCCTGCCCTGACACTGGGTGGGTGTTCACGCCTCCCGGTCCCTCTTACAGCCTGAGAGGATCAATCCAGAGCTGAACCAGAAAGGCTACAACGTCAAGTCCGATGTCTGGAGTCTGGGCATCACCATGGTATGTGGCCAGCGTGCCCTCGCTGGTCGGGGGTCACAGTGGGGCCTGTCACATAATTTACCCTTGGGGAAAGTGTTGGCTTCCCAATCTGAGAAGAAAACGTGTCATCAAAACTTACGGTATCTTGGGAGTTCCCGTCGTGGCTCAGTGGGTAACGAATCCGACTAGGAACGATGAGCTTGCGGGTTCGATCCCTGGCCTTGCTCAGTGGGTTAAGGATCCGGCGTTGCCGTGAGCTGTGGTGAAGGTTGCAGACGCGGCTCGGATCCCGCGTTGCTGTGGCTGTGGCGAAGGCCGGCGGCTACAGCTCCTGTTAGACCCCTAGCCTGGGAAGCTCCATATGCCACGGGTGCGGCCCTAGATAAGGCAAAAAGACCAAAAAAAAAAAAAAAACTATGGTATCTTGGAGTTCCCTGGTAGCACGGTGGGTTAAGGACCCAGCCTTGTCACTGCTGTGGGTGGCGCAGGTCCAGTTCCTGGGCTGGGAAGCTCCACATGCCACGGGCCCGGCCAGAAAAGACACTGGAGGTTATGTGTTTGTAGCGGAGTCTGCAGGTGCTTCGGTCTCTCTGAGGTGAGAGGCAGGGTTAGCTGGCTCCTCACAGCCACCCGGCCTGTCCGCTGGGCTTGCCCAGTGCTCCAGGTCTTGTCCATAAATCACAGCCAACCCCAGTTAAGCGGGCTCCTGGACACAAACGATTTCAAAAGCTGAATGGTACAAACCTCAAAAAATGTTCCCACAAGAAGCGTGTCGCCTGTGGGATCAGGGCGCTCTCCCAGGGGTGCAATAGGCTGGGGTGGGGAGTGTCTGAGGTCCGGGATGGGCTGGCCTCTGGACCTCTTGTTTCTTCTGGGGCTGTCCTGCAGAACCCCCACCTCTGTCTGAGTCAGGGCTCGGGAGAGGTCTGGGTCAAGGTCAGCTGTGTATTTCGGGTGCCACTGATCCCCCAGGGGGACAGTGGGCTGGGGACAGGACGGACTACACTGGGATTTGAGTCCTCCCCGGTGCTGGAGGCTGTGCGGGAGACCTGGGTGTTGGCACTGGGGCCCCCGCGCATTTTTGGGGTGCTGCCGGTGTGACCCTCATGGTCACGGGGAGACCCGGCCGTCCCTGGCGCTGGGCATCCATGCAGCTTCCTGGTGTGTGCTGTTGCAGACGGCAGTCTTCTGTGCCCAGAGGCTGTCGTGTTTCTGTTCCCGGTAAAAAATTACCAGGAAAAGTCTTACTAGGAACGGGATTACCAGGTCCAGGGTTTAGACACTTCTCTCTTTTCTTGCTGATAAACTCGGGTGCTCATGGGGTCCCCATGCCCGTGCAGGCTTCTCGCTTCCATGTCTCGGAATCAGTGGGAACTGGGCGTACAGCAGGCTGACCTCACCCTTGGAAGGTGCAGGGTCCTGCTGCAGCCTCCGCGCCGTGCTGTCCCCATCCGTCATCCTCTTCTGGGGGGCGCTCTCCCGTCTCGGGCTGGAAAGGGGCCCCTGGCCTAACGACAGGTTGCTTTCTTTGCACAGTAACTAGTGCTGTGTTTGGTGCGTCACCAGCACGAAGTGCGTGCCGAAGCCAGGTCACTTCTGTTCTTTTCCGTGATCTCTGGTCAGGGAGAGGGGCCGGGGCTGATGGGCTGTGTTTTCTCATCTCGGTGGTGAAGACGAGAACCTGAAGTTTGCTGTAAGCTAGCCAGGCTTTCCCACAAATGACTCCTGCCAAGCGCGAGCAAGGCACAGGGCAGCTGGTGTCCCCCTCAGGGAGGTCCGGATCTCGCGGGGGAGATGAGACTGGTGGCTTGTGTCCAGGGAGTCAGAAGCAGTGATGGGGGCAGAGCTGGAAGGCTTCCTGGAGGGAGAGGCATCGGAGAAGAGCCTTACAGTTGTGGTGCCGGCGGCGGGGGTGCTGCGGAGGTGGAGGGCCGTGGCCCACGCTCCCTGTGGGGCTGGTGGGCTGTTGCAGAGTGCAGGAGGCCATCGGAGGCCTTGCTCCTCCTTCGGGCGAGTGAGAACCCTTGCGTTTCCGGTTGCCCTTTCTTGCTTTCTTTTTTTTTTTTTCTTTTTCAGGTCACACTTGTAGCATATGGAGTTTTCCAGGCTAGGGGGTGAATCGGAGCTGCAGCCGCTGGCCTGCACCACAGCCACAGCAACACGGGATCCGAGCTGCATCTGCGGCCTACACCACAGCTCACAGCAGCGCCGGATCCTTAACCCACTGAGTGAGGCCAGGGATCGAACCTGCAGCCTCACGGAGGCTAGTCAGAGTCGTTACCTGCTGAGCCACGACAGGAGCTCCCCGTTTGCCCTTTCAGTGCTAACAGCCCAGATCAGGGGCAGCAGATGCTGAAGACATTGCGGAGACATCGTGGGGGAGTGCCTGTGGCAAACAGGGAAGCTGGTTGCCTAGGTTCCTTTGCCGACTGCCGCCTTGTGGGAAGGCGTCCCCACCATTTCTCCAGAGGAGCTGAAACCTAGGTTTTCATGTAAAATATTCTAAATCCAGATTGAAAACCCAGTGTAGCCAAGCCAGTCAAAACTCAGGGTGAGATTTGCTTCAGGAGCCTAGTCTGCTGGCTGGGTCAGTGGAATAGCTGCTGGTGTCCCCTGCCTTTCCTCTTTGGCCTGATGGCCCATGTCAGCCCTTGACCTGTCGCACAGGCCAGCTCTGGGCACTGGGCCAGGGTCCGCGAATGGCCTCTTGTGTGTGCAGAGCGTGTGCGTGCACCTGACCCAGTGTGGCTGTCTCCACCGCAGATCGAGATGGCCATTCTGCGGTTTCCTTATGAGTCATGGGGGACCCCGTTCCAGCAACTGAAGCAGGTGGTGGAGGAGCCGTCCCCTCAGCTCCCAGCTGACCGTTTCTCCCCCGAGTTTGTGGACTTCACTGCACAGTGGTGAGTCGCAGCCCCGCCCGAGCGTCTGGGCCTCCCCAAGCTCAGTCAGTACCCCTCCCTCTTCTGGCCCATCCCAGCTCCTCCCTGGCTCCCGTCTCCGTCTCTGTTAGCAAATAATCCCCAAACAGCATCAAAATGTACAAGGCAGACATAGAGCACAAGGAAATTTGACAAAAATGGTCTTGGGGTAGATTTTATTTATTTATTTATTTTTTTGCTTTTTAGGGCTGCACTCACAGCACATGCAGTTTCCCAGGCTAGGGGTCTAATCGGAGCTACAGCTGCCGGCCTATGCCATAGCCACAGCCACAGCAATGCTACATCTGAGCCAACCCACACCACGGCTCGTGGCCATGCTGGATCCTCAACCCACTGATCAAGACCAGGGATCGAACCCACAACCTCATGGTTCCTAGTCGGATTCGTTTCTGGTGTGTCATGACAGGAACTCTCGCTGGGGATAGATTTTAATACAGTCCTAGAAACAGGCAGATGAAGTAGATCAAAAAAGGAAATGAGAAACTTGGGCGTTCTTGCTGCGACACAGCAGATTAAGGATCCAGCATTGTCTCTGCAGTGGCTTGGGTCACTGCTGAGGTGCAGGTTTGATCCCCGGCCCAGCCCAGTGGGTTGAGGGTCCAGCATTGCTGCAGCTGTGGTGTAGATCATGGTGGCTGTGGCTGGGATTCAGTCCCTGGCTCAGGAGCTTCCACATGCTGTAGGTGTGGCCAAAAAAGAAGAGGAAAAAAAAGCAAAAGCTTACAGACTATTTAAATGCATAACAAATTTGCTTTTATTGATGTTTAGAAGTTTGTACTAAATTAAAGAATGCCCACAGGATCCTTATAAAATTAATTTCCTTGAGATTACAAAGGAAATAAGGGAAAAGGCAGAAAGCAAAGTCATATAGGCTGTGTTCTCTGCTGGTAATTAGATAAAACAGCAAATCCATAACTGAAGAGAAAATAGCTGCATGGAAATTAAAAGTAAATTCTTCCTGGGTTATGAGAGAGACTTAAAAAATAAAATTATAGGAGTTCTCTTCGTGGCTCAGTGGTTAACGAATCCAACTAGGAACCGTGAGGTTGTGGGTTCAATCCCTGGCCTTGCTCAGTGGGTTAAGGATCCGGCGGTGAGCTGTGGTGTAGGTTGCAGACGTGGCTCGGATCCCCTGTTGCTGTGGCTGTGGTGTAGGCCAGCGGCTACAGCTCTGATTAGACCCCTAGCCTGGGAACCTCCATATGCTGCGGGTGCAGCCCAAATAAGGCAAAAAGACAACAACAACAAAAAATATAAACTAGTCAGAAGTGAAGACAATGAGAACATAACATATCAACATCTGTGTGTCATAGCCAAAAAGACTCTCAGAGGAAAATTCATAGCCTTTATTTATTTCATTGGAAAATAAAAATCAAGTGAGCCTGGCTGACTGATCCATTCTCTTCTAGGACCCATAGCAGGGAACTTCCCCTCCTGATCAGGGTTACCAAGTAAATGCTGATGGTACCATTTGGTTTGGGCTCATTGGCAATTCCTTAGATCACTATAGAGGCAAGAAAGCTAACAGCCCAAGAAGCAAAGAAGCTTGGTCCAAATCTCTGTAGTTTGCACCATGGATCCTATTCTGCTCCTGGGAGCCCCCCCAGAACCGTCTGGCCCCTACTTCCTTGAGCCCCAGAAGCACGTGGATACCCTTGCTGCCCAGGCAGGGGTGAGCCCAGCCTGGCTTGGCTGGCCTGGACGGGCTGGACTCGCTTCTTCCCTGCCAGCCTGGCCCCAGCCTGTCCTGTTCTCTCCTAGCCTGAGAAAGAACCCAGCAGAACGCATGAGCTACCTGGAGCTGATGGTGAGTGTGGTTGGGGCTCGAGGAGGGGCTGCGGGCTGAGCTCTGCCTTCATTCTTTTCCCTCACTGCACCCCAGGCCCTGTGGAGGGAGCAGGGCAGGGTGGGCGGTGGGGGCAGCTGCACCGTTCCGTGTGCAGGCATTGGGGAAGGCTTTCCAGGGGAACTGGGCCCGGGAGGATGACTAAGGATTTACCACTGATGGAGAAGGCGTTCCAGGTGAAAGGCCCGGCATGGGCAGAGGCCTGACACAAATGGGAAGTGACTTGGGGTGGCGGGAGAACTGAAGGGGCCACAGATGCCAGAAGGAGTGCACGAGGCAGGAGTGTGCGGGGCACCTCCACCTCGCCCCTTCCAAGGTGACTGCCTTCTGTCTCCATCAGGAACACCCTTTCTTCACCTCGCACAAAACCAAGAAGACCGACATCGCTGCCTTTGTGAAGGAGATCCTGGGAGAGGACTCATAGGGGCAGGGCCTGGGGCAGCCTCCCGCCCCCGGCCCGGCCCCCCAGCACCCCCCAGCCTTCTGCTGGGGCAGTGCTTGCCCACACCTGTAAGCTACTGCCACCCTGGCCTTGGGCGTCTGAGAAGAATCGAGGGGGCTGCTCCTGCCCGACAGGCAGCAGGCCGCCGTCAGTCCCAAGTGCCAAAGAACCAGACCTCGGGGACCCCCCAGTGCCTCTGCCCCTGCTGCTCCAAGGACCCAGAGACCCGGGACTTGGGGGGGCTGACAGCCCTCACGGAGAAAGCAGTGGTGCCCTGTGCAGGCTGCTGCCTCGGCCCAGCCCTGGACTCCATCCAAGTTGTATATTTTTTTAACTCTCGACTGAATGGACTTTGCACACTTGGCCCAGGTGGGCCACACCTCTGTCCCATCATCGGTGGGGGCGTCACAGGGGATGAGCCGCGTGAATCCCCTGGAGTGCCCCGACGAGGCAGACGCCAAGCCGCGAGGCCTCGCCGCAGCCCTGGCGGACGGGCTCGAAGGGCACCGGGGCCTCCCCGCCCCCGCCTGCTGCCACTAGGGTATTGTTTCACTTTTATTTTTTTAATTTATCCTGTTGATTTTTTTTTCTTTTGCTTTATGGGTTTGGCTGGTTTTTCTTGCATGGTTTGGAGCCGATCACTTTTCTGTCACCTGCTAGGGGACCAGCAGGCTGAGACCCATCCTCTCGCTCAGGCTGGGGTCTAGGGCGATGGGCCCAAGGTCTCTGCTCAGAGAGGTGCTAGGGGAGCCACACAGCTCACTCTCCTTGGGGACTGGCTCGGTAGGGGCTGTGGACTTGCTTTTGGTATTGTTTAAAAAAAAAAAGAAAATATATTTTTTTGAAGAAAGGACTGCCGGTTCTGGGTCCTGTCCCTGATGGGTTAGGGCAGTTACCTGATTGCTGTTTTAATTTAAAAAAAAAAAAAAAAAAAAAAAAGAACACGGACAAAAGGTCGTGTGAGACTGTGTGTCATAGCGGCGAGCCCTCCTCCTGCTCAGCGGTGGCCGGTGGCCCTGGAATGGTCACTTGCCCTGGGACAGGGACAGGGCAGTGTGATCAAGGGACAGGAACCCTGACCTGCTGGCCCTTGGTTTCCACCCGTGAGGACCCCAGGCTCCCCGAGGGCGGTGACACACCAGGCCCTTGGCGAGCACTGGGCAGAGCTGTGACACGGGCCGAGCCCCCTGGAGGGTGGCATCTGTCCCACAGCATTGAAGAGTGCTCTGGCAGGGGCTGCGCCTGGGCCGTCCCAGTTCCCAGATAATACAGGCCCAGAGAGGTGAAGTACCTTGGCCGAAGCCTTAGAGCCTGTGAGATGGAGAAGTGGGCTTGGGGACAGGGAGTGGCCCTTATAGGGAGTGGGACACCTGGAGGAAGGTAGCCTTGCCAGGGTCTGGTCTGGCTCTGGGATCCTGGAGCCTGGCCTGGGACAGACACCTTCCTTTGTCAGATGGAAGCACACACTTCGGCTCATGTAAGCAGGACTGTGTCTGGCTTCAGGCACGGTGGGATCCAGGAGCCAGGGGACGCGCCTGTGGAACGCGCATCCACGTTAGCTGTTTTCACACTCCCCACGTGGGGGCGTGTCAGGACTAGGTGGCTCCCAAGCGCTGAGCAGAGGTGCCCAGAGCGCCCGCTGAAGTCCCAGGACTGGCTCTTCGCAGGCCAGGAAGGCTCACGGGCTTGTCCTCAAGCGCCTCTCAGGCAGAAGGATCGAACCCGGAGCCAGCCCACCCACACCCCAGGCTCTGAAGCGGGGCCTGCTTAGTCCTAGGGAATCGGGCGCTTTCCCAGGAGACACATCCACTCAGTTCACCAGAGGCAGATTCTCGTCCCCAAGGTGGCCCTGCTTATAACCCCTGGCACAGCACTGGACAACTTCAAGGTGCTCGTGCTGCCTTCCCTCAGACCCAGGCCCCAGCAAGGACTGTTCTTGCTTCCGGTCTTCTCCCCGGAAAGCCCCTTCCCGTCTCCCTGTGGCTTCCTTAAGGAGGCGGCCACCTGGTCCCATCAGTGCGCCATCTGCTTGATCTGGGTCGGGCTGACTCGTCGCTATTGTGTCCCCAGTGTCCACACCCAGGGCGCACTCATCTTGTGTTGACTGAAAACAGGAGTGAATGAATGTTCGAAAGAAAGGGAGGGCGTAAGTGTGTGTGGGGTCGGCCTGTGTGCGCGCGTGGCTGGATCACACGCGGCCTTCCCCACGCACGCACACGCGCAAGTTCCTCCCCTCCCGCGCGCCGGCGCGTCCCTCGCAGGAGCCGCGGCCCCGATCGCTCCTCCGCGGCCACCAGGAGGCGGCAGAGCCCGGACGCCGGCCCGCCCTCTCTCGGCCCCGGCGGGGCGGGGTCTCGGGGGGAGTCCGGCGTCGGCGCCAGCGGGACCCCAGCTGAGCGCGCCCAGTCCCCACGCGGGGACCTGGTGGGAGCTCCCAGCGGCTGGAGGATGACCAGGGGCAGGCCTGACTCCTGACTCACCTTCTCCTGGTGCCCAGCCCTTTACAGCTGGCCAGTCATCGGCAGTTTACCGAGGGCTCAACAGTTTCCAAAAGACTTCGCCGATTCCAAAGCTGGGAGCTCGTAAAGTTTCCGAGGTAATCGACCGCTTGCCAGGCCCTACACTGGGTCACAGAGCGCTTTATGGCTCAGCGGGGGCTCCCAGCCCGCCCAGCCGGGGCCCTGTTAGAAAGTCAGGGTTTGTACAATTCCACCGGCCCGTTGTCCGTAGCTCTTGAGCGGACCCTCAGGTTTTACAGAGGGTGTGTAGGCATCCGGGTGGGAGAAGCCGGTGCGCAGCGGTGAAAGCGCCCCCTCTTCCCTGTCCCTCGGCTGGGAGGTGGAGCCATGGGTCCAGGGAGGCCACATGGCCTCCTCCTTCCTCCAGGGGTCAGGGTCACGTGGGGGGTGCTGTCCCAGACCCAGATTAATGGGGTCTGACAGGCGGGTGGGGAGTGCGTGGACTGTTTCAGAGCCTCGGGCCGGCATTAAAAATACAGCGGCCAGGGAGTTCTGGGCCTGGCTAAGCGGTTAACGAACCTGACTGACATCCATGAGGACACGGGTTCGATCCCTGGCCTCGCTCAGTGGGTTGGGGATCTGGCGTTGCCGGTGAGCTGTGGCCTAGGTCTGAGATGCAGCTTGGATCCTGCGTTGCTGTGGCTGTGGCACAGGCTGGTGGCTACAGCTCCAACTGGACCCCTGGCCTGGGAACCTCCACATACAGCAGGTGCGGCCCTAAAAAGACAACCCCCCCCCCGAAAAAAATACAGCGGTCAGGCCTGGTTGGGAGCAGCGGGTGGCCTTTGAGGGAGGACTGGCCAGGTTCCTTCTGGAGGCAGGGAGGCAGCCTTCTGACTGGCTCATCCTCTGTCTCCTCAGAACCGTGCTGAGGCCCCGCCTGCCCCAGCCCGAGCCCCTGCGGCCACTCGGGCCTGCCCGCCCTCTGGCTCCCGGTGCGTCAGCCACAGTTCTCAGCCCTGCCCCGGGTCCTCGGCACCAGCCGGAAACCCCTTCCCTGCAGACATCCTCCCGGCTGGCTTGGGGTGCCCTGCCCCTCTCCTTGGAGACGCCGCCCCCTCACAAGAGGCCTCGCGACCACCCAGTCGGTCCGGCCCCCTGCCCTGCCGTGCCTCTTCACATATTTACACGCTTGTCCACTGGGCACGGGGCTCTTCTGGGGCTGAAATGGGTCTTGCTCGCAGCCGGGCACCGATGAGGGTCAGGCGACGACAGAGGAAACTGGGCAGGTGCAGGGGAGGTGCCGTCTGGCCCCAAGAGCAGCCCCAGAACCAGCAGGCCCTCCCAGAACGGTGCCGAAACCTGGGCTGAAGGTGGCGGTGGGAGTTGCAGTTCTGTTTTGGGGGGGCTGTCGGTCCTGGGACGGCTCTCTGGGACCAAGGCAGCGGCCTGGCTGTACTGACCGGGGACTCTGGGCCTCGGAGAAGGGAATCCATGAGCTCGAGGCCGCGCAGCTGCAGAGCGGGGCTGCCTCGCTCTTTGAGGGCAGGGTTGCCCGCCTCATCCGCACAGCGGTCCCAGGAGCCGCGATTCGAGTTCAGCCTGTCAGGATAACTCTGGCTCAGGGAAAGGGGAGGGGGCCCGCGAATGGCTCCCACCTCCGGTGTATCTCTGCCTGTGTCCCCGACTGCTTCGTGGGCCGGGACAGCAGCTGGCCAGGCCTCTCCGGGAGGCAGGGACCTCTCCCCAGGCACAGCCCTGCCGGAGGCTGAGCCCTGGGCTTGCACACCTCCCTGACGGGGAGCGCCTTCGCATCCAGACGTGTTTCTTGGAGGGATCCGAGATTCTTGTCCTGACTCCAGTCCCCGAGGCTTGTGACGTGAGAGCCTCGCGTGTAAACTCCGGCACGCTCTGAGTGTTCATTTCTTTGCCTCCTGTTAAAACCGTTTCAAACCCTTTGGGAACCCCGGTGGGAGGATCTATGTATTCGTCAGCTGTGCTATGTTTATCGTAGCTCGTTTATCCTCAGGCCCAAGGCGGTCAGGTCCTCCCGGAGGGCACAGGGCTCAGTGAGGCCCTGGCCTGGCCCATGGCCCACCAGACCCTGAGGCAGAGCTGGGCGAGCCTCGGAAGCCAGGAGGCCCGCCCCACCCACACGCTGAGCAAGCCACCTGCCCAGCCGGGCCTAGCCGCATGGACCCCCTCCAGCCTTGCAGAAGCCGGGGGCTGCTCTATTTCTGTCCTGCGCTGGCCTGGGGGCGGGACTTGGGTGGCAAGAGCTTGGGTGGCCGCAGCAGCTGCCGTCTCTGGCTGGGGATGCACAGCTCAAGAAGATCTTGCTCTCCTGGCTCCCAAGCCCCCTCCATGGCTCCTGGGCGCCTATGAGATCCGAGGACGGGAAGGCCACCTTTCTGCAGCTAAGCCCGGTCTGGATTACTCTCTGCGGGGCTCGGCCCGTGGGGGGGTTGCCTGAGTGGCTGCTGCCTCTAGAACCGCAGCCAGAACCAGCCCCGGACAGAGCTGGCCTGTCTGAGCCGTGACATCAGCCAGAGCTTAAACAAGCCTATGAACGCTTTCAAGCAGCGTCTCCCCACTTTCCCGCATGATTCCCTAAGGAGAAAGAGTGAATTAAATTAATTAAATCATTCAAAGTAATTAAACTTAAGTATAATTAAGCAACTCAATTTAATTAAGTAAATTATTTAATTTCTCCCTGATGAGATTTGCACTACTAAAGAGTCAGATCTTGTCACAAATACTTGTAACATCTATTTTTTAGCCCCCCAAGAACCAGCTTTTGCCTCCCTTGAAAATGCCTGGCTAAGAGGATTTCATTCTGTGTTCAGTGTGGGGAAAAGGGGACGCACGGGGGGTGGGACCCTTACTGGCCTCTGGTTGTGGGGGCTTCAGCCTCCGAAGACTCCACGCAAGTGGGGAGAGTGGCAGCAAAGGGACTCAGAATCACGCAGCCAAGGAGTGGAGGGCACAGGCCGGGAGAAGCCGGTGCAAAGGCCCTGAGGCTAGAGGGGCCTTGGTGCCGCAGAGGAGAATCAGGGGGTGGGGGCAGATGGCGAGGGGCCCTGCAAGCCATGGCAGAGATTCTGGATTTTATCTTCAGGGCATAAGTGAAGTGGCCGTAGGGTGTCGGGCTGCGGACGGCTGCAGCAGGAACAACGGCTCCCTCTGGAAAACGTCCTCCCGTCTGTGCCTTCGCAGCCCCGCTCCGGGTCCCCGTGCCCCGAGTTTGACTGTCACCCCGGGCGGTGTGACGGTGAAGATGTCCCCACGTGTCTCAGACTCGGTTTCCTCTTTTGCAGATTAAGGGGATTCGTGTCCAACTTACAGGATGGCAGGTGGTTTCCAAGAAACGCCACCAAGCGCAGTGCCCATCATGGTCCTGGAACACAGTAGGTGCCCAGTTCATAGACCTGTCCCGCTGCTCCCCAGGCCACCCCTTGGGTGAGTCCTGAGTTTCAGGGCCGTGCTCCTCAGCTCCAGATCTGTTCCCTTTTCACAGCTGCCTTTGAGGCCAAGCTCATTCCTCGTGGTCCTCCTGGGCGTACATCTGTGCTGAGGCGGTCTCGCTTTTAAGCCTTGGTCTCAAGGTCTGTGCTGCGGCGGTAACATGTCACAAGCTGCTGTGACAGGTGGGGGCAGCCTTGCCCATCCTGCGAGCTGGGGCCCCGCTGGAAGCAGGGCAGAGCCTGGCTGGCGTCCGATCATCAGCCAGGCACCACCTCTTTCAGGGCTCAGCCTTGCTGCGGGTGCAATGGGTTGGAGAGGCGCGCCCCCTGTGTGACTGCAGTGAGCCTCAGTGAGGAAAGCTGTGAGGGCGGGCAGGCCTCTGGGGGCCAGGATCACTCGTGCAGTCACCCCCTTCCATTTCTTTTTCTTTTTTTTTTCTTTTGGTCTTTTTGCCTTTATCTAGGGCCACACCCGCGGCATATGGAGGTTCCCAGGCTAGGGGTCTAACAGGAGCCGCCGGCCTACACCACAGCCACAGCAACGCGGGGTCCGAGCCGCGTCTGCAACCTACACCACAGCTCACGGCAACGCCAGATCCTTAACCCACTGAGCAAGGCCAGGGATCGAACCCGCAACCTCACGGTTCTTAGTTGGATTCGTTAACCACTGAGCCACGAAGGGAACTCCAACCCCTTCCATTTCTGGCTCATGTTGGTCTTTTTGCCAGGAATTCCCTTCAGAATTTGTGTCCGCCGTTAGTAAAGGGGGCATTTCTTGGCTCCATCTCAGGATTTATGGAGTGGACAAAAGAACTTCTGGGGGCTGAGGGAGCTGCAGGCGCCTGGGCCTCCAGTCCACTACGGTCAGGACTGCACTGTGGCCCTCACCGCAGATATTAAGCTCTAAAGTCCCAGGCAGGAGTGGCTTACTGACCAGACCAGAGTCTGGTGCTTTCAGCTTCTGCAGTGGGAGATAGGGCCCTGCCCACCTGGGACTCTACCCAGAAGGAACCCTCCCAACTAAGAAGACGTTTGGATGCTGGGCAGCCAGCCCACCCCAGCACACAGTCACTACACCCCTTTTGCTAGTGAACTCCTACCCATCCCTCAAAGCTCACTTCTACAGGCATTGGTCACCCCCTTGCCTGGTTCCCACAGCCCTCTGCTTCCCTCTGTCTAGCTCCAGTCACACCAGGTGGCCGTGTCCATGGCCGAGTCTGCTTCCTACACCAGACCTGCTCCCTTGAGCCAGAGGGTGATCGGCCTGTTGTGAGCACCTGTTTTGTGCCAGGCACCACCCCGTGCCCTCTGTGAGTAACCGCACTGGGTTTTAACAACACCTCTGAAGGTGGCTTCTGTTACCGTTCTCATTTCACAAATGGAGAAAACAAAGCACAGAGAAGCTAGGCAGTTGTCCACAGTCACACAGCTGGTGAGGGGCGACCTGAGGATTTAAACCCAGGAAGCCTGGCTCTAAGGGCTGAGGAGTGAGGGTCTGTCTAGCCCTGGGCTGACTCCATCTCTGTGGGGTCTGCCTTCTGTGCTACTCTTCTGCTCTGAGGCCTTTGAAGACAGTGACCTGTTTGAAGACAGTGAGTTCCTTGTGGCTCAGTGGGTTAAGGATCTGGTGTTGTCACCGCTGCTGCTCGGGTTCGATTCCTGGCCTGGGAACTTGTCAAAACAAATGCCAGTGTCTAAACGAAAAGCTCTACGTTATTCACAGCTTGATGTTGTTCAAATAAAGAGAGTAGACGGGTCCCAAACGTTGGCATTGCTAATTTTAGAAGTGAGCGGAAGAAAGCGCTGGAAACAGTAGAAGGATGTTATGCCTTGGGCCAGTGGGGCCAAAGGCAGCCCTTGGCCTCGGTGTTGGAGAAAGTACCAGCCTCACAGGTGCTCGAGCAGCCCCGCCCCTCAGGCCCCGCCCTCGCTGCCCGGCCTGTCGGCCCCGCCCCCGCCCGCAGACCCCGCCCCCGCTTCCCGCCTTGTTGCCCCGCCCCTGCCGCCGGGCCCCGCCCTCGCCCCGCCCCCCGGTGGCGCCGCCGCACATCCCGGAGCTTTCCTGGGCCCGCGCTGTACAGCTTCCCCGGTGGTGTGGAGCTCCATGCGCCCAGGAGGAAGCGGGCTGAGAACGCGTCTTGTCTCGCGTCCGTGTGGGCATTTACCAGGATTTCCTTGCACCTAAAACCTTCTCTCGGTGTCCGCTACCGGGAGGACCTCTGAGAAACAGCGGGGAACGGAGGCGCTGGCAGAGGTCAGGTTTTCAGTCTGTGAAGTGCTCGGTTAAGTGCCGCGAGCCGTCTCTACGGGGATCCTCCCGCTCCGCTGGCCCCTCCCCACAGCTCTGCTGCTCCGCACAGTCTGGGGTCTCTTTCCCCCAGGTTCTCGCAGGCTCTTCTGTAACTCTGCTCCTCCCCGGCCCACCCACCTCAGTCCCCCCACTTAACTGTGTAGCCTTGGGCACGTGCCTCTCTGATTCTCCCTGTGCCGGGCTTATTGCCCTCTTGGTGCAAACGGCAGCTTGGCTTCCTTGGCAACCGGATCTCAAGTCACCCGACATCTGCCAGCACTCTGGGCTAAAGATCCCAAGGAAGCGCCGTGGGGCTGCCGCTCATCTCGTCTTGGGGGCTTCCTCCTGTGTGTGCAGCCCTGACGGCGCCTTGCCAGAGCCTGCAGCCGTCCTTAGGGAATCTCCTACCTGGTCCTCCCCACTGTCCTGTGCTTGGCTGCTGGCCACTCACATCTCAGACCTGCTTCAGAGACTCAGCCTCCAGCACTGGAGCTGAACAGCACAGTCGGCGTGCCTGGAGGCTGACGTCGGCATCGCCGGGCAGCCCCAGCCCGCACACCGCGGCAGAACCCAGCTCCTTGCCTTAAGCGGCACAAACTGCTTCTGGGAGAATCTGGCCAGACAGCTTCTGGCACTGGGTGCGTTTTAATCAAGTTAGTTTATTGGTTAGGATCTAGGTTTGGTGGCTTGTTAAAAACACCAACAAAACCAAACTAATGATGGTTGGAGGCAGACAGTCTTCTCCTCCTTTAACAGTGTGACGGGCAGTTTCCTGGAGCCAGGCCCAGGTCCCTTCCATCCTGGGCGTTTGAGGCCTTTGTCCAAAGGACCCGCGGTGGTCCGGCATCACGGCTGTGCTCCGGGCGGCCGGGCGGGGGAAGAGGTGGGGAGACGGCTCGTCGCCTCTCTGGAAGGGCACACGCATCGCTGGCTCACATCCTGGGGACCATGTTTCAGTCACGCAATCACCATGCCGCAGGGCAGGCTGGGTCGTGAAGTCTTCTGGGCAGCCAGGCACCGAACCCCAGGGGTTCCGAGGGCTGGGGCGGGACCTAGAGTTGGAGAAATTCATTCAGTCCCACTCCAAACAGGAGGACAAAATACTGTCTACAGCAGGAACAGAATTCTCCCTTCAGACACGGTGGTCCCTGTTTAGGCAGATGTGCTCAGGGTGCCGTGCGCGTGGAGGGGCTCCTGGCGGGCAGGGCCAGGAGGCAGGCAGCTTTCCTGGCATGTGCAGCACAGCAGCCGCTGGGGAGGGAGAGGCAAGCAGTGGCCAGCAGGAGTGGCCGTCACTGTGAAAGCCACCCTTGTCCATTCTTCCGTGGAAGTGTGACCCGATGTGGCCTGGGGGGGTATGTGTCACAGAGCAAGGACGAGGAGCTATGTCTGAGGGGTCTCCAGCAGGCAGAGGGCACAGATGCAGAGACGAAGCCAAGCAGGGGACGAGAGGCACAGGACACTGGGCACGCTGGCTCTTTCAGCCTCCTGAGGGTTTCTGGAGGGTTCTCCCGAGGCGTCAGGCTCAAGGCATTTGAAGGTACTCACAGGGTGTCCTATGAAGCCGATAAAGGTGCCGTTTACTTTCCATGTGTTTGCAAAGCTGGAATCCTGCTGGCGGTGCAGACATGCATCCTTGCTTGGTTCACGCAGTGTTAGGTCGGGGTGTCGTGTCCTGGAAACTCCGTTTTGGTGGTTGCCCAGCGGTGCACCGCCACAGTGCCCAGTCTTCCCCTAGAACCCCTGCTGCTGGAGGTGGCTTCCAGCGCAGGCTCTGGCCCAGTACTGCCCCGACGTGGGCCCCCTTGAGCGGGCAGCTCCGTCAGCCTTGTAGGTGGAGACAGAGTCCCAGGCGCGGCTCCCAGAGGGCAGTGGGGTGGAGGGGGCTGCGGCAGGCGCAGCCCAGGGCTTCCTGGCCAGGGCGTGCCAAGCTGCCCGCTGCCCGTGCAGCCCGGAGAGGGGGCAGCACTTGGCTTTGCTCTTACATTCACAGGCGTTTAAAGTGCTGTGTGTTCATTGCAGAAATTTTAGAAGACACTGAGTAATTTGAAAAGAAAATTCGGGAGTTCCCATTGTGGCTCAGTGGTAACAAACCTGGCCAGTGACTGTGGTGGAGGTCACACGCGGCTCGCGTCCCGCGTGGCTGTGGCTGTGGTGTAGGCTGGCAGCTATAGCTCTGATTTGACCCCTAGCCTGGGAACCTCCATCTGCTGCACATGCGGCCTTCTGCCCAAAGAAAAGCAAAAAAAAAAAAAAAAAACACAGAAAGAAAAGAAAATTCATCTATAATCCCATATGCCAGAAGTATTTATGGCAAACATTTTTTACAATTCATTTTCATTGTGATATGATTGTCATATAACATTGTGTGAGTTTATAGTGTGCAGCTAGCATTTTCATTTATATCCTGCCATCCTTTATATATATATATATATATATTTTTTTTTTTTTTTTTTTTTTTTGCCTTTTTAGGGCCGCACACGAGGCATATGGAAATTCCCAGGCTAGGGGTCCAATCACAGCTGCAGCTGCCATCCTGCACCACAGCCACAGCAACCCTGGATCCTTAACCTACTAAGTGAGGCCGGGAATCGATCCTGAGCCCTCAGGGATGCTAGTCAGTTTTGTTACTGCTGAGCCACAACGGGAACTCCCAGCCTTTTCATACATAAATTTTAATTGTGCAAAAATTTATACACGTAAAGTTTGTATTATGAAAGTTTCAAACATACACCAAATTAGGCTGAGTAAGGAGCCTTCAGGTACCCACACCAAGTTTAGGACACACAGGTCTGGTCTCATCTTGGGCCTTGCCACTCTTTCCCCTCCCACACTGTTGGGACATCATGTAATTTCATCCATGGTTGTGTCAGCTCATCCACAAATGTATTTCTGAAAGATTATGACTTAAAAAACAATGACAAGGAGTTCCTGTCGTGGTGCAGCAGTAATGAACCCCACTAGTATCCATGAGGATGCGGTTTGATCCCTGGCCCTGTTCAGTGGGTTTAGGATCCAGCATTACCAGGAACTGTGGTGCAGGTTGCAGACGTGGCTCGGATCCTGTGCTGCTGTGACTGTGGTATAGACGAGCAGCTGTAGCTCTGATTGGGTCCCTAGCCTGGGAGGCTTGCATTTGCCGAGGGTGTGGCCCTAAAAAGACGAAAAAAAAAATGACAGCATCATTGTTTGATAGTTCATATGTAACAACCATCCCTTAATATGAGCAAATATCCAGTCTGTTTAAATTTGGAATTGTCTCAGAAATGACAAATGAACAAAATATGGTCTGAATCAGGATGGGAAGAAGGTCCCAGAGTGACACTGCCCAGTGTCTTTCATCTAAAGGCTCACCCCTGTGTTTTGTTTTGCTTTCTTTTAAGGCCACACTTGACACATGGAAGTTCCCAGGCTAGGAACCGAACTGGAACGCAGCGGCCAGCCTGCCTCAGCCCCAGCAACGGCTTGCGGCCACGCTGTATCCTTAACCCACTGAGTGAGGTCAGGGATCGAACCTGCATCCTCACAGAGACAACGTCAGGTCCTTGACCTGCTGAGCCGCAATGGGAACTCCAGCCCCTGTGTCTTCTTCCTTGTCATTTAATGTTGGGAAACTGAGTTGTTAGACCTGTGAGTTTCCTGCAGTCTCTGGATTTCCTCTGAGTTGGGAGCTGGATCCAGAGACGTGATCGGGTTCAGGTGGGACTTTATTTTTTGGCACCAACGCTAGATCGGAGGTCAGCATCCCGCTGGCGGAGGCGCTGCGTCCTGCGCTCTGCGGCGTTAGCAGCTGCGCTTCTCAGTGCCTGTGGAACCAAGCCAAACCCTGTGCCCCGCTCCTCGCCAAGCACCAAAGCCCCTCCATGTCCCCTGCCTCTTGTTTATAGAAAAGCTGAAGTCACCAGGCCTCCCCGAGGCACAAAAGAGTAGCGAATGGTGAAGACGATAGAGTCGCACAGTCAGCGTCAGACACACACTCCTGAGTCGTTTTACCGACAGTGTAACCGCCTCCAGAGGGAGAAGGCCGCCCCGGGCTGACCAGACCGCCGCCCGGCAGCAGCCGCTCCGCCCCCCGCAGTCCCGAACCTGCAGCCAGACGCTTCCGAGAACCAGCCTCGAGAAAGTGGGACCAGCACTATTGCTCACAGGAGTTCCCAATCTGACTAGGAACCATGAGGTTGCGGGTTCGATCCCCGACTTTGCTCAGTGGGTTAGGGATCCAGCGTTGCTGGGGCTGTGGTATAGGCCAGCAGTTGCAGCTCTGATTGGACCCCTAGGCTGGGAACCTCCATGTGCCGCGGGTGCAGCCCTAAAAAAAGCAAAAAAAAAAAAAAGGAATTAGAAAGGCATGGATTCAAAGATATTTTATGTTTGAACCGATTGTGGTAACCAGCCTCCTGGGGGCTCTCTCTCCTGTGTGTAATCGTTAGAAAACGGTTTATCCTTGGTGGCAGTTAGGAATTACAGCTGTGAATTCTTGGACACATGTCTCAGTGGCAAGTATGGTCTCTGTCCCCTCTTGACTCTGGGCAGCGTGTGGCAGGCGGGGTGCTCAGGGCCTGCGGAGCTGGGCTGCAACGCGGCAGAGCCGGTGTCAGCAGAGTCCCCGCTGACCCAGCCTCCAGGCCACCCGCCCTGCGCCGGGCGGCGTGACCTCCATCAGCGCCGCATGGCCCCGCCTGGACTCCTGGCCACGGGGTCCCTTACACAGTGAGTAGCGGTCCGGCAGCCTCGGGGTGGCCTGGGTGGTGGCTCTCAGCGCTCTCTCCGATCCGCACCCAGGAGGAGGCTGGGCCTGCGGGTCCCCCGCCGTCTGGTCCGGTGGACGGGGCACAGCCACTTCGCCACCTCACGTTTTTCTGGATGGTGTGTCCTGGCCGTCACTCCAGAGATTTAAAGCCCAGTGTTGGCGTTTCCTTTCTTAGCCAACCTGAAAATCTATTTTCTATTAATAGGCGAGTTATGACCATACGGTCGATAAGTTTTGCCTTAGTTCTGCCGTCCTGTTTCATACCTGCCTGTGCGAGTCTTTTAAACAATGTGTCTCTCAACTGTCTTTTTGGTGCTTGAGGAAGGTCCCTGTTTTGCTTCCAGCTGCTGGTTTACATGATTGTCTGTGCGCAGGCCTTTCGGTCCCCCCCTTGTCTGTTGCGTCCCTGTTATGAGCAGCGTTGGAACTTGCTGTAGTCGTCTTTCCAGCATCTGAGTTGAATATCCTTTTGCTCTCAGACATGAGCTGCAAGGCAGTAGGCAAGTTCACCCTGTTTTCTGGATGCTTTTCCCACTTTCTCTCCGCGGTTGTACCCGGTGCGATCATCCTTTGGCCTTAACCGCACAAGTGCCCCGTGTTCTGCATGTTTAGACGCTGAGAACTCCGTACCAGACCCTCGGGCTGTGCTTCTCTGGCTGTCGCCGTGGTTTGAGGCTCGTTTCCGGGTCAGCTGCTCAGGACGGCACCTGTCGGGGTGACGGCCCCCGAGCTCTTGCTTGTTGGCAACAGTCAGTGCAGAACCTTCACGCTTGAGAGTCAGTTCGGCCGGACCTGCTGTCCCCACCTCATTGCGGCCCGAGTGTCTGATGCGCCTTCTGCGGCTTCTGGCAGGAAGTGTTCATGGCAGTGAGTCTGGTGACAATCCAATATTCCTGGTAAGTGGCTTCATCTTTTTTTTTTTTTGCCTGAATTCCAAAGGCGGCTGAAGAGTACGTCTTCCTGTTGAATATTCTGGACCCGTTTTTCTAGACACCCCATGTTGTCTCAAGTCTTTTACATTTCAGGAAAGTTTTTTGTTTTTTTAATTTTTTGCTTTTCAGGGCCGCACCTGTGGCAAGTGGAGGTTCCCAGGCTAGGGAATGAATCGGAGCTGTAGCCACTGGCCTGCACCACAGCCGCTGCAACGCCAGATCCGAGCCGCGTCTGTGACCTACACCACAGCTCACGGCAATGCCGGATCCTTAACCCACTGAGTGGGGCCACGGATTGAACCCACAACCTCACGATTGCTAGTCAGATTGTTTCCACTGTGCCATAATGGAAACTCCTTTTTTTTTTTTTTTTTTTTTTAATTACAGTGTTTAACCCTCAAGCATTGGGGTTCTTCAGTGACCTGTTATATACACATTAGGCCCTTTTCCCTGCTCTCTACTAGTCATGTTCTCTCTCTCTCTCTCTCTCTTTTTTTGTTTTTTGTTTTTTAGGGCCGCACCTGTGGCATATGGAGGTTCCCAGGCTAGGGGTCAAATCAGAGCTACCGCTGCCACCCTGCGCCACAGCCACAGCAATGCCAGATGCAAGTCACATCTGTGACCTACACCACAGCTCATGGCAACACTGGGTCCTCAACCTACTGAGCAAGTCCAGGGATCGAACCCGCAACCTCATGGTTTCTAGTTGGATTCGTTTGCATTGCGACGGGAAAGCTCTAGTCATGTCCTCTTGAATCCTATTTGTCTCTTCCTATTTTTGTTGTTTAAAATTTCCCTCCATTTAGGAGTTCCCATTGTGACTCAGAGGGTTAAGAACTCGACTAGTATCCATGAGGATGTGGGTTCAATCCCTGGCCTCGCTCAGTGGGTTAAGGATCCAGCGTTGCTATGGCTTTGGTATAGGTCACAGATGCAGCTCCAATTTGACCCCTGGCCTGGGAACTTCTGTATGCTGCAGGTGTGGCCCTAAAAAGCAAAAAAAAAAAAAAAGAAGCTTTTTTTATGAGGGCTGCACAATGTGGGCCTGGTGGCTTTGCGTTTGGAAGTGTCTTGAGCACCCCAGCGGGAGCGCCTCTTGTGTCCGTGGGGAGGGCTCTGCATGGAGAAGCCGCCCAGGCGGTGGCTACCACATGCCTCCTGAGACCTGCGGTCCGAGCTGGGGACCACGGTCCCTGTGGGGCAGGTGTTTGCAGCACTGCAGAGAGCACGAGCGTCCCTCAGGGACCGTGTCTCTAGTCCCCTGCCGCTGGGTCGGGGCCCCGGGACTCGCGTTCATCTCCGGCTGATGCAGATGAGAGCTGGAGGCCCATCCGCGTCCCTGAAGCTAACTCCGGGGGCCCCCCGTTGAGGTGGCGGAACCTCAGGTCTGAAGCTGTGTGGACGCCGGCGGAGCCAGGCGTGGCGGGGAGCTGCGGGCCGTCATCCAGCCCGTCCCCGACCCGACACGGCTTTGAGGACCTCAGTCTGGTTACGCTGCCCAGACTGTGGGGTTTGGTCACCACTGGGTATCACAGTCTGTCCCAGCACGCCCAGGTCTGTACTATCTTTTTTTTTTTTACACAAAGTTGAGACCCTACCAACCATGTTATTTTTCAGTATGTTAACAGTCAGCTTTATTGAGGCACATTTTATAAATAAGAAATGCACATATTTTCTTTCTTTCTTTTTTTAAATCAACCTTGGGTTAAAAATCCACCTTTTATTTTTTGCTTTTTAGGGCTGCACCTGCGGCACATGGAGGGTCCCAGGCTAGGGGTCTAATCGGAGCTGCAGCTGCTGGCCTAAAACCCAGTCACAGCAACGCGGGATCCAGGCCGTCTGTGACCTACATCACAGCTCACGGCAACACCGGATCCTTAACCCACTGAGCAAGGCCAAGGATCGAACCCTCAACCTCATGGTTACTAGTCAGGTTCGTTAACCACTGAGCCACGACGGGAACTCCAGATCCGGTTTTTAAAGTTAACTGGTATATCATCACTAGTTCTCTGCTTCAGCAAACGTTTTTTTCTGAAACATGATTTCAGTGGTTTGATCGTTCAAACTATCCCCTGTTTAGTGTTGGGGGTACTTGTGTTTTTTCCTCATCACAGACATGAGATTAACCTCTTTTGTCTTGTGTCAGTGCTTTCCACAGCTTTTGTTTTGCCTTTCTGCTTAGGACTTTTTTCTTTTTCTTTCTTTTTTCTGACCACTCCCGAGGCACATGGAGGTTCCCAGGCTAGTGGTCGAATCGGAGCTGCAGCTGCCAGCCTGCACCACAGCCACAGCAACGCTGGATCCAAGCTGCATCTGTGACCTATGCTGCAGCTTGAGGCAATGCCAGATACTTAACCCACTGAGCGAGGCCAGGGATCGAACCCGTGTCCTCACGGGCACTATGTTGGGTTCTTACCCTGCTAAACCACAGCTGAAACTCCTGCTTACGGCATTTTTTTTTTTATCCATAGACGTTTTAAACTGTTTTGACATCCAGCCTGTCGGTAGATTCGTCTGTGACTTCCGTCTTTGCTGTTATGTTTGGAAACCCTTCCTCATCTAAAGATTATAAAAATAGTCACCTAGATTTCTTTATTTTCTTAAAGAACTTCAGTCTTTACATTTAGCACTTGATATATTTATTTTTAACTGTGAAATCATTTAACAAAGAGTCTAGGACATGCATGGCCGTTTAACAAATGATAGTAATAAAAATGCCCAGCCCAAAAATAACCCAGAGAAAAAGAAGTCCCAGAGGAGGCAATGCATTCGCTTTATTTCATTTATGTAGAGTTAACTGAACAAACCCGTTCTATATATTGTTTAAGATCACGCCTGGCACAGCTGTAAAGGACACTGAGGACACGGTGAACACCACGTTCCAGGGGTGGCTTCTTCTGAGAGTGGATGATACCAGGCAGTGACGCGCAGGGCTTCAAAAGAACTGTGACGCTCTATTTCTTCAGATGCTCGTGGGCCTGGGCGGCTCGTCCTGGGATGCTGGCTTCGGCCGGACACTGTCATTTTATATGCTCTTCTGCATGGGTATATTCCAGATGTCATTTCAGAGTTCTAGATTGTGGTAATACACACAATCTTAGCCATTCTTAAGTCACGTTCACTCGTGGTAAGTAGCCCACATTGTTGTGCAGCCAACTCCAGAACGTTCCGGTCGCAGAGCTGGAGCCCCTGCCCCTCCCCCCAGGCCAGGCAGCGGCCGTTCTGCTTTCTCTGAATTTAACTCCTCCATGTGCTTCATGCGAGTAGAGCCATACAGTATTTGCCTTTTTATGATGGGCTTAATTTCACTTAGTGGTCTCAAGATTCACCTGTGCTGTAGCCTATGTCAGGATTTGTTTCCTTTTTTTTTTTTTTTTTTTTTTTTTTTTTTTAGGGCCGCACCCGTGGCATATGGAGGTTCCCAGGCTAGGGGTCTAACAGGAGCTGTAGCCACCACAACCACAGCCACAGCCACAGCCACGCAGGATCCAATCCACATCTGCAACCTGCACCACAGCTCATGGCAACGCCAGATCCTCAACCCACTGAGTGAGGTCAGGGATCGAACCCACAACCTCATGGTTCCTAGTCGGATTCGTTTCTGCTGTGCCACGACGGGAACTCCATCCACGTAGAATTTTAAGAAATAAATAAAAATGTCAGCTCTCTGCTTCTGTGTCTGCCTTGTTAATTTGGGGATCAGGTGAGGTAGAGACAGGCAGCCCCACTTTGAATTCCTCTGCTTCTGCGAACTGTGAGAAATTCACTCTTGTGGGGCACAGGCTTTAGTGCAGCCTTACACCACGTGCAGGGCGTGGCAGTGATGCTAAAATAAAGCATCGTTCTTTTGTTCGCCGAGTATCCACTGAGTGCCTGCTAGGTGCCAGGCATTTTCGCAGGGCCTGGGGGTACATTGCCCTGAGGACGATATCAAGCCTCTCCTCTGCCAGTGACTGCTGCCAGGTGCTGGGCGTCAGGGACCAGCTGGGGTTACAGGAGGAAGCGCTCGCGTCCTCCTTTGTGGGGGATGTTAAGAGAAGGTGGCCTTTCCTTGATCTGGGCCCTAAAACGTGGTTGAGGTTTGGAGAGAGAAGAGGAAACAACTTACTCAGAGGCCTGGACTGAATGCAGATGTTTCCTAGTGTGTCAGTTACAAAGCATTCAGCCGCAGGTGACAGAAATCCCAGGCTATGGTGGCTTGAATAATAAACACACTGAACTGGATTTCCCTTAGCGGCTCAGCAGTTAATGAACCTGACTAGGATCCATGAGGATGCAGGTTCGATCCCCGGCCTCGCTCAGTGGGCTAAGGATCTGGTGTTGCTGTGAGCTGTGTAGGTTGCAGACAGCTCGGATCCCATGTTGCTGTGGCTGTGGTGTAGGCTGGCAGCTGTAGCTCCGATTTAACCCCTAGCCTGGGAACCTCCATATGCGACATGAGCGGCCCTGAAAAGTAAAAGACAAAAACCCACACTGAATTATCTCATGTAAAGAAAAATTCAGAATCAACTAGACCCATGGCTCAATGGAGTCCCAGTCTCCTTCCATCCTTCTGTTTTGCCCCCTGCAGTGTGTTGGCTTTGTTCTTAAGCTAATTGTCTTATAGCTGCAAAAAGGCTGCCTCAGCTCCAGCCTTCACACACTTTCACTTCAGCCTGTGAAGGCTGGAGGCCAGGCGGGGACCAGTGTGTAACGTGTCTGTCCCTCCCGTGTCTGCCCCTTTGTACCAGGAGGGTCATCTTTTTCAGCCTTCGCTGATGTCTCGCTGGTCAGTGGAGGTCACATGACAACTGTGGACCGACCACCGGCAGTGGGGAGTGGGATTCCGTGACTGGCTTAGACTACTCAGGGCGCATGCTCTAGAGCTGAGTGTTTCCGCGACAGTAGAGCTGTTCTAGGTCTGTGCTGCCCAGCGTGATAGCCACCAGCCACTTAGTCTAGGAGCATGTGAGCTGTGTGGAGCTAGTGAGACTGGGGAACCGAATCTTTACTAAATTTAGCTTTAATTAACTTAAATTTAAATAGCTGCTTGTGGCTGGAGGCTGCGGAACGGGCAGCACAGCTTGAATGGGGTCTGGGCTCAGTGTCTGGGGGGAGAGCAGCCACTGCTGAGGGTGTTAGCGAGGGGTCCCCCTGGGATGGCACCCGAACCTGGGCAGGATCAGGTGTTTGTGGGGGTGCTGGGAGGAGCGGCCCCCACAGGCGGGCTTTCTTCTGAGGCCTTGGGTCCCACCCCGAGCACCGTAGGAAACGCAGCTTTCTGTCCAGTGTCTCCAAGGACTCTGATTTCCAGCCTCTGCTGTGTCCTGACCGGGGGCTCTGGGGACGGAGGTGTTGACCCCACAGCACGATCCAGGCGTCCTTTCTCCTCTGCTGAGGGCAGTCTCAGCTCCCCCTGCCCTGCAGGCCGCGAGGGGCCCTGGAGGAGCGGTCATCCCTGCGCCCAGAACCGTGCTGAGGAAGGCGGCCTGTGTGCCTGGCCTGGCCGGTCTCCCCCGGAGCCTGCAGTTTTCCCCTGAGGCCTCGGAGTCAGAGCTGGAAGTGGCTGCAGGGCCCAGCCCATAAGTCAGGGAAAGTCAATAGAAACATGGTTTGGGTGTATTTTTAGCCTCACACAGTGAGCGGAGAGGGCTGCCTGGGTCTGTGCTGTGGGGAGGATGAGCGGCGAGGGGCGGGCAGAGACGTCTGGCTGGCCAGGCCTCTGGCGGGTTGGGGGCTATGAGCGCAGAGGTGGTGACACGGCCAAGGTCACACTGTGGCGGGGGGACCACCAGACTCCAGTGCCCACTGGCCTGGGGGGTACGGGGGGGGGCACCTGGCGGGAGGACCGAGCTCCCGTCCGGCTCTACCTCCGGCCGCAGCGGGACCTGGGGCTGCTTCACCTCCCGGTGCCTCAGTGTCCTCATCTGCACAGCGGGGTCGTAGCTCTGCCTCGTGGGTGGACGTGCGCCCAGCCGTGGCCCAAGGCAGGTTCTGAAAACCGCCAACGTCCGCGCAGCCAGTTCTGTTCTGAGCATTTTCCGCGCCCACCTGCGGGGACCCTCTGCAGTGGCTGCGAGCGCGAGCCCCGCAGGCGAGCTTGGCTCCAGGGCCTTTATCAGCAGCGCTGTTCTCCTCCCTCCCGACTAGGGGTCCTCGGACGCGCGGCTCCCACTCTCTCCCAAGGCCCAGCCCCACCTCCTCATCCTGCTGGTTCCATCGAGGCCTCCACACCTGCCTGCAGTGTCGGGAGGGTCTGCGCTTGGCTGCACATTCGCTGGTTCACTCACTCGTTTGTGCATCCACAGTGAGCAGACAGTGGACGCAGCTCTGAACTTGACCTGTCCTGGGGGGCTCAGGCTGGCATGGTTAACACATGCCAGGGGCCAAGTTGTCCTAATCTGGGACACGAGTGCGATGAGGCAGGGGCGGCTTTCCCGGCCTTTGGCGAAGCGATGTAGCATGGGAGGAGCTGGGGGCAGCGGGCCTCGCAGGGTAGGTGCAAAGGGCCTGTGGTGAGGAAAATGCAAGCCCTGCGGGGGAATGGAGAGAGAGGCCTGCAGGACGTCCAGGCAGGGCCCCTGCATGTGGCTCTACGCTGGAGGGGCTATAGGGCCTGGAGGACCCCTCGGGGCACGCTGTGACCTGGCGTGGCCCCACAGGCTCCGTGGGGTCAAAGGGAGCCACCTCCAAGCAGCCTCCACCCTTCGGCAGGCCAGCTGATGCAGAGGCGGACAGCTGCAAGCCCTTTGGAGGCTGAGTTGTGGTCCAGGCCAGGCCTCACTTCTGCCTGTCCTGTGGGTGCTGCAAAGCCAGTGATTCAAAGCGACGAGAGACAGACTCCATCTCCTGATAGAGGATGCTGCAGAGAATTTGTGGCCATATTTTCAACTCACATGAGGTGAAAAGCCATCATGCATTCAATCAACAAACACGCTCTGAGTTCCCAGCCCTTATGCTGAGTGTTGCCGGGGCTACAGAGAGAAGTCAGAAGCCTTTGGTTTGATGGGAGAGGCAGACACAATCAGGTGGGGGAAGACCAAGGTGCTAGAAGTGGGCGGAAGGTTGACCTAACACAGAAATGGGGCCCCAGAGGTAGGATGTGGGGAATAAACTCTAGTGGGCTTTAGACACAAATTGTGCGATTATCCACCACAGGTGTTGGTAACGATCCTGGCTCTGAGCTATTAGCCGAGGCCCAGGCAGCTGAAGTCACTCAGCCCGAGGTGGGCTGGCCCTGCGCTCTGGTACTGGGCCAGCCGGCTTTGCCTCCCCTGACGCAGTGGGTACGCGGCCGACCTCGCGCGCGCGCCGGGGGAAGCAGGCGTGTCTAGACTCGGGCCCCGGGGTGGATCCCGGGACCCCAGCCTCCGCTTACTCTGGCTTTGCTGCTGGCCGGGCCGCTCCCTTCCTTCCTGTTGTGTTTGTTGTCAGCCTCGCTGGGACGGCAACAAGGGTATTTTCACTCAGAGCCCAAGGCCCCGGACGGCTGCGGCTGTGGCGTATCCCGCACAGACGGGCCCGGCAGGTGGGGCAGCGGCAACCATGGCGCCAGCACCCTGGCCCAGGTGCTGCCCTGGCCTCGTCTCCTTTGCTTCTCAAGACAACACACCACGCTGAGCGCCCGCAGGATGGTTTTGCGGATGAGGAGAGACAGACAGAAGCGAAGTGCGTGCCCAAGATGAGGTCCCGCTTGCACCTCAGAGCCTTGGGCTCAGAGGGGCCCCTGCCCTCCAGGACGTCTCATAACTCCCATCACCCGGGCTCGAACTACGTGCAGATGCTGTCGCACGCTGTGCCCCGCTGGCGCCTGGAACTGGAGCCGCTGTCCGCCCGTCCACAGAGGAGAAAGGAGGCAGGACTAGGGGGCCCGGCCAGCGTGGGAGCTGGAACGGGACCTGGATCTGAGGCTCTCACCTGACACCCGTCACGGCTGGGGAAGCAGAGGCCCAGGGAGAAGGCCGCGCTCACCCTGGCCCCCTGGGCCTGACGAGGAACCAGGACACGCGGTGGCGCCTTGGCCGAGGACGAGGACGAGGATGAGGAGCAGGCCCCAGTCCCGAGCAAGTGCCATCTCCCCCGCACTGTTTCCCCAGCAGACCGTGCAGCATCTGCCCTGGGGACGAGAAGCGCTTTGAAGCGAAGGTGAGTGAGGGCCGTCAGGCCCCCGTTGCCGCGGGGGGCGCAGTGAAGCGGACGCCGTGCAGGGCGTGTCAGCTCCCACGGAGACCCGTCCTGGTGGGCGGCCCCTGCCTCGGTTTACAAATCTGCTCACCTGGGAGTTCCCTTCGTGGCTCAGTGGTTAACGAATCCGACTAAGAACCATGAGGTTGCAGGTTCGATCCCTGGCCTCGCTCAGTGTGTTAAGGATCTGGCGTTGCCATGAGCTGTGATGAAGGTCGCAGACGCAGCTCGGATCCCGCGTTGCTGTGGCTGTGGTGTAGGCCGGCGGCTACAGCTCCTGTTAGACCCCTAGCCTGGGAACCTCCATATGCCGTGGGTGCGGCTCTACATAAAGGCAAAAAGACAAAAAAAAAAAAAAATCTGCTCACCTGAGTGCGGGGTCACCGTCCGGGGCCACTGAACAGGGCACGTGGGTGGGAGCGCCGGCCGGCAGGCAGGGACTGCGCCGCGTGTGTCACACTTCGCGGTGACGCCCAGCAGGGACGGTTTATGGCTGAGGGGCCCATCGTATTTCACGGAGGTGATAAACACACGACTCTGAGGTCGTGCGGGCTCCGTCTCAGTGCCCCGCACACCCTCTCGCCTCTGACCAGGCGCCTCTCCCGCGGGGCCAGGAGCAGCGCGGCCGCTCCGCAGGGCGAGTTCCGTGGCTGATGAGCAGCAGGGCGGGCCTGACCCTGTGCGGGCTCGGAGGCTGCACCTCTGCGGGGGGGATATGCTCATCATGACACGTTTGTTACTGGGGACGCTGGCACAGAGAGCTTTGCGTCTTGCCCAAGGCCACCCCGCCGTGAAGCGGCCGTGGAAGCTGCCCCCCACAGCCCCTTGGCCCTACTCCCTGGCTGCACCCCCGCCCCCGCCGGCTGGTCCCCTGCTGGGTCTGTCCATCCCTTCCTGTCAGGTAGCTTAGGCCACTGCATGCGGTCACCTCAGGCCCAGGCCAGCAGGTGTGACCTTTTGTGGAGGGTGACCTCCCCAGGCCTCAGTGTACCTGTCTGGGAAATGGCCTCGCAGCCCCATGGGGGTGGGGGGGCTCGCTACATGCACCTCAGCCCCCCCGCCGCTGCGTCCTCCCGGGCCCGGTCTGGGAGCCTCCACACTGGACCTGGGAACGGGCCTGGCCGCCTCCCGCCCTCCGGCGCCGTTGTCTCCAGACCCGCAGGGGGTTAGGGTCCACTCGCCGCCCCCGCCCCCGCGGGCCCTTCTCTTCCCTTTGAACTGTCTGTCTTGCTGTGGAGGAAGCTATTCATAGCCGCGGCGATGCAAAATTTATAAAGCGTGGTTGGTAGGGCTGAACCCGCCGGCTCAGGCCACGCAGCCCTCTGTGCGCAGGTGTGAGTGTGTGGGTGCGCCCGTGGGTCTGCGCCCCCCACCCCCGGCCTCTCCCCCAGCCCCTCGCCTCCCGGGCTCCTGCGTCTCCAGTCTCAGGGGGACCTGGGCTTAGCACAGCCAGGCTGCCTGGGGTGGAGCCGCGTGGCCTGTGGCCGCTTCCACGTTTGAGCCAGACCTCTGCCTCTCTACCTGAAGAATGGTTGTTGTAAGGCTTAGATGTACGACCCACACCCATGGAGGCCACACCACGGGTCAGGACCCACTCACGCCTCGCCGCACCCCGCAAAGTAGGGTTATTATGCACGTCTACAGACGGGCAGACGGAGGCAAGGAGGCTGACCGAGGCAGCGGCACAAGGGTGGCGGCCTGGGCAGTGGGGTCCTGGGATTTGAACCCTGCCTGGTGCTAACTCCTGCTGCTGACCCAGTGCACCCCCAACCACCCATCAGGGGTTTGTCTTACCTTCCCCTGCCTGAGGGCCCCGGGACAGAAAGCTTGTGGGACCAGAATGTCTGTAGACGGCTTGGTGTCCACTCCTTTCCCAGCAAGGCCCAGGGAGGAGGCGCCAGCTGACCAGGGACACAATGGGACGGCCACTGCGGCTCAGCGGGATGGCCATGGCCCCAGACGTGGTCCGGCACAGCGGGGACCCTTGCCCCCCGTTCAGGGCTCAGAGGCTCTGGCCCTTGATGGTGGCGGCTGCAGGTTTTCACAGGAAGAAGGGGCCAGGGTGGCGCTGCTGTGACAGCTGGCCTGCCCCAGACATGCCCGCCGCCCATTGTGGGTCCTCACTGTGGCCTTGGGGCAGGCCCTTCCTCCTCCCTGCAAGGCAGCGAGACGGGCTCAGAGAGGGAAGGGGCCTGCCCTAGGACACACAGCTCACACGGGAGGCACTCGCGCTGGGGCGTCTGTGCCCCACGTCAGCTGCTGTTTCTGCCGCGGTCCTGCGTGGCCCTGGTGGCTGCCCGCCTCTGGCTGAGGTAAAAGTTAGATGACATAAACTTACCCCTTTGAATGAGTACAATTCAGTGGCATCGAAACTATGCAGTGTCCTGCAAACCGCTCCCCTCTCGAGCTCCCAAGCATTTCACCCCGAGAAGGCGCGCCCTGTACCTGTAGCAGGCACCCCGCACCCCCCGCCGCCCCGCCGCCGCCGGCTGCTGTCTGTTCCAGACGCTAGAGCTTGTGTGTGGGATCAGAGTCTCGGTCCTTTGCGTCTGGTTAGTTTGCTGAATGACCCCAGGTTCCTGCAGGCTGCAGCCTGGTCAGAGCTCCCTTCTTTGTGGTGGAGTGGCGTCCACGGTGTGGACAGCCCGCCTTGGTGAGTCCCTTCACCCGCTGAAGGATGCTTGACTTGGTCCCACCTTTGGCTGCTGTGGGCAGTGCCGTCCTCAGCATTCCCACGCTGGAACCCTGCGTGGGAACGTACGTAAATGCAGTGTAGACTGTGTTTGAACCCTGGATCCAGTTCCCTTGGGCAGAGAGCTTGGAGGGAGCCACTGGGGTCTGAAGGGTGGTTTACCTGCTGGCCGGCTGCCCGCTTTGCTGGGAGGAGTCCTGCCTCACTGAGGGACCTGTGAGCCTGGCTCCGGGCTGCTCTCTGCCCCCGGGGTGCAGTGGACACTCCCCGGGCAGGCGCCTGTGGTAGGGGCCTTTGCTGGCCCCACCTTTTCCAAAAGGAGATGGGGCTTCCCGCTTCTGCCCGCTGCCCACCCAGCCTCCCTGAAGCCCCACGGGGCCCGAAGGCGCCGGGGCCCCTCCCCACGGCTGCAGCCCGATCGGGACTGTGGCGGTCACTTTCCCCTCCAGAGGCCTGGGCTCCGCTGACCAATGAGTCTGCCTGGCCTGGCGCCGGGGGCCACGCACCGCCCCCTCATTGTGCAGGTGGCGACACCGAGGCCTCCGTGAGCACCTCGGGATCTGGGGGGGATGGGGCGCAGTCCCCTTGGTAGCCCTGCAGCTTGTGTTCTCGGAGGAGGCAGATGTGACGAAGTGCCAGCAGAGACGGCGCTGGTGGTGGGGAGATAACACTGGGCACTGGAGGGCAAAGGCCAGGGAGGGCCTCTCAGAGGAGGTGGCCCTCGGGTGGCCCCCTGAACACAGTGAGGGAGGAAGAGCTTTCCAGGCAGGGGCCACGGGTGCAAAGGCCCTGAGGCGGGCTCGCCTGCAGTCACATTCAGTCTGGCCTTCAGAGAATTCTCATTAGGGTTTTTATTTATTTACCTTTTTTTTTTTTTTGTCTTTTTTAGAGCCGCACTCTCGGCATGTGGCAGGCCAGGGGTTGAATCGTAGCCACAGCAATACCAGACCTGAGCCACGTCTGTGACCTACACCACAGCTCACGGCAACGCTGGGTCCTTAACCCACTGAGCGAGGCCAGGGATTGAACCCCTGTCCTCATGGATAATAGTCAGATTCGTTTCCACTGCACCACAACAGTGCATTTACTTATTTTTAATAAGTACTTATTTACTTATTTTTAATTAAAAACAACTTTTTTATTATAGTTGATTTATAATATACCGATTTCTGCTATATACTTATTTTTAATTAAAAATGACTTTTTTATTATAGTTGATTTATAATGTGCCAATTTCTGCTGCACAGCAGTGACCCAGTCGTTCCCTCTCTCCTGCCACCTTCCATCATGTCCCATCTCTGGAAACTGGGGGTCCACTTGCCCCTCATTGTGCCTGCGCTGCTGCTAATCGCAGCGTCCCAGGCAGGCCACGCTGTCACCTGGTCGCTCAGTCTCCTTGTCCAGAAAAGGAGACGATAAATAAACACTGACCTCTCTGGCTCAGGACAGAACTGGGGGCGCTCGGGGGCTTGATGCCTTAGTGATAACAGTCTGACCTGTTTTCAACTTAGGGTCAAAGAGTGGTTTGGGGACACGGCCGGCTTTAGGTTTGGGGGCCTGGGATGGAAGATAGAGGGGCCCTAGCTGCCTCCCCTCTATCTCCTCTTCCTGCCTGGGTTTTCTCCCATTCATTGTTCAGCCCATATCTTTTATTTATTTATTTAAAAAAATTTAAAATTGCAGTCGAATTACAACGTTGTGCCAGCTTCTGCAGTTTAGCTAAGTAGCTCAGTTCTGCATACGTATACCTTCTTTTTATATTCTTTTCCAGTCCTGGAGATGGGACGTGGTTCCCTGTGCTGTACAGTAGAACCTCACTGCTTATCCATTCTAAATGTCGTTTGCATCTACGGACCCCAAACTCCCCGTCCATCCCGCTCCCTCCAGCCTCCCCCTTGGCAGCCACGTCTGTTCTCCATGTCTGTCTGTGAGTCTGTCTCTGTTCTGTAGATAGGTTCATTTGTGCCATATTTTAGATTCCATATAAGTGATATGATATGGTATTTGTCTTTCTCTTTCTGACTTAGTTCACTTAGTATGAGGATCTCAAGTCGCATCCATGCTGCTGTAAATAGCATTATTTCATTCTTTTTTATGACTAAGTAGTATTCCATTGTGTGTATGTACCACATCTCTTTAATCCATTCATTTCTTGATGGACATTTAGGTCGCTTCCATGTCTTAGCTATTGTGAATACTGCCGGAATGAACACAGGGGTGCATGAATATTTTTCAGTGAAAGTTTTGTCCAGATATATGCCCAGAAGTGGGATTGCTGGTAGTTCTATATTTAGTTTTCTGAGGTGCTTCCATACTGTTTTCCACAGTGGTTGTACCAGCTTACATTCCCACCAACAGTGTAGGAGGGTTCCCTTTTCTTCACACCCTCTTCAGCATTTGTTTTTTTTTCTTTTTTTTTGTCTTTTTGTCTTTATCTAGAGTCGCACCTGTGGCATATGGAGGTTCTCAGGCTGGGGTCTAACAGGAGCTGTAGCTGCTGGCCTTCGCCACAACCACAGCAACGCGGGATCCGAGCCGCGTCTGCAACCTACACCACAGCTCACGGCAATGCCGGATCCTTAACCCACTGAGCGAGGCCAGGGATCGAACCCGCAACCTCACGGTTCTTAGTCGGATTCGTTAGCCACTGAGCCACGAAGGGAACTCCAGCATTTGTTTTTTGTATACTTGTTAGTGATGGCCATTCTCACTGGCGTGAGGTGGTACCTCATTGTAGGTTTGATTTTCATTTCTCTAATAATTAGTGATGTTGAGTATTTTTTCATGTGCCTGCTGGCCATCCATATGTCTTCTTTGGAGAGATGTCTATTTAGATCTTTTGCCCGTTTTTCTATTGAGTTGTTTGTTTTTTTGTTGCTGTTGAGTTGCATGAGTTGTTTGTATATTTTGGAGATTAAGCTCTTTCTTGTTGATTGCATTGTTTGCAGCTCTTTTCTTCCATTCCATAGGCTGTCTTTTTTGTTGTATTGTTACGGTTTCCCTTGCTGTGCCAAAGCTTATAAGTTTGATTAGGTCTCATTTGTTTAATTTTGTTTTTATTTCTATTGCCTTGGGAGACTGACCTAAGAAGACATTTGTGTGGTTGATGTCAGAGAATGTTTTGCCCATGTTCCTCCTCTAGTTTTATGATGTCACGTCTTACGTTTATGTCTTTTTTTTTTTTTTTTTTTTTTTTTTTTTTTTTTTTTGTCTTTGGTCTTTTTTAGGTCCACACCCGCAGCATTTGGAGGTTCCCAGGCTAGGGGTCAAATCGGAGCTGTAGCTGCCAGCCTACACCAAAGCCACAGCAAATGAGGATCCGAGCCATGTCTGCTGTGTACCACAGCTCATGGCAATGCCAGATCCTGAACCCACTGATCGAGGCCAGGGATAGAAACCCCGTCCTCGTGGATACTAGCTGGGTTCGTTAACCACTGAGCCATGATGGAAACTCCTTAAGTTTTTAAACCAGTTTGAGTTTTATTTTTGGTCTTGATATGTTCTAATTTCATTGCATGCAGCTGTCCAATTTTCCCAGCACAACTTGCTGAAGATACTATCTTTTCCCATTTTATATTCTTGCCTCCTTTGTTGAAGATGAATTGACCGTAGGTATCTGGGTTTATTTCTGAGCTCTCTCTTCTGTTCCACTGAGCTATATTTTCTTTCTGTACCAATACCACACTGTTTTGATTACTGTAGCTTCATAATATTGTCTGAAGTCTGGGTGAGTTATGCCTCCTGCTTGGTTTTTGTTCCTCAGGATTGCTTTGGCAATTCTGGGTCTTTTATGGTTCCATATAAATTTTTAGATTGTTTGTTGTAGTTCTGTGAAAAATGTCATGGGTAATTTGATAGGGATCACATTAAATCTGTAGGTTGCTTTGGGTAGTATGGCTATTTTAGCAATGCTAATTCCTCCAGTCTAGGAACATGGGATCTTTCCATTTCTTTGAATCCTCTTTAATTTCCTTTATTAATGTTTTATAGTTCTCAGCTTTCGTCTGTCTCATTTCCATGATCAGGTTTATTCTCATGGTATTTAAATTTTTTGGTGCAATTTTAAAAGGTATTTTTTTTATATTTCTTTTCTGACATTTCATTGTTAGTGTACAGAAATGCAATTGATTTCTTTTCTTCCTTTTTATTTTCTTTTTTGGACTTTTGTCTTTTAGGGCCACACGCTCGGCATATGGAGGTTACCTACACTAGGGCCACAGCAACATGGGATCTGAGCCGTGTCTGCAACCTACACCACAGCTCATGGCAACACCAGATCCTTAGCCCCCTGAGCGGGTCCAGGGATCGAACCCACAAACTCTTGGATGCTAGTTGGGTCTGATAACTGCTAAGCCAAGATGGGAACTCCAAAATGCAACTGATTTCTGATTGTTAATTTTTTCCCCAGTACTTAATGAATTTTATTACAATTATAGGTGTACAAAAATCATCACAACTCAATTTTATACCATTTCCATCCCAAACGCTCAGTGCATCCCCCACCCCACCCCCCAACTTGTCTCATTTGGAAACCATAGGTTTTCCAAAGTTTATGAGTCATTATCTGTTCTGCAAAGATCACTGTGTCCTTTTTTTTCAGTTTCCACATGTAAGTGGTAGCATTTGATGTTGGTGTCTAATTGTCTGACTGGTTTCACTTCGCGTGATAATTTCTAGGTCCATCCATGTTGCTATAAATGTTATTTTCTTCCTTTTAATGGCTGAGTAATATTCCATTGTGTATATGTACCAGATATTCCCTATCCACTCCTCTGTCGATGGGCATTTAGGTTGTTTCCATGACTTGGGTATTGTATAGAGTGCTGCAATGAACACTGGTTTAGTCTTGGAAGACTGTATTGTTCTAAGAATTTGTCCATTTCTTCTATGTTTTCCATTTTATTGCCGTATAGTTGCATATAGTAGTCTCTTATGATCCTTTGTATTTCTGGGATGTCCATTGTTACTGCTCCTTTTTCATTTCTAATTTTATTGATTTGTGTCCTCTCTCTCTTCTTCTTGATAAGTATGGCTAAGGGCTTATCAGTTTTGTCGATCTTTTCAAAGAACCAGCTTTTAGTTTCATTGATCTTTTCTATGGTTCTCTTCATTTGTATTTCATTGATTTCTGCTCTGATCTTTATGATTCCTTTTTTTCTACTAACTTTAGGTCTTGTCTGTTCTTCCCTCTCTAGCTGCTTTAGATGTAAAGTTAAGTTATTTATTTGAGCTTTTTCTTGTTTTATGAGGTAGGCTTGTATTACTATAAACTTTCCTCTTAGAACTGCTTTTGCTGCATTCCAGAGGTTTTGGAGTGTCGTATCTTTGTTGTCATTTGCTTCTAGGTATTTTTAAATTTCCTCTTTGATTTCTTCAGTGATCCATTGGTTGTTTAGTAACATGTTGTTTAGTCTCCAAGTGTTTGTATTTTTTACCATTTTTTTCTTGTTGTTGATTTCCAGTCATATAGCATTGTGGTCAGAAAAGATGCCTGGGGAGTTCCCTTCGTGGCTCAGTGGTTAACGAATCTGACTAAGAACCATGAGGTTGCAGGTTCGATCCCTGGCCTCGCTCAGTGGGTTAAGGATCCGGCGTTGCCGTGAGCTGTGGTGAAGGTTGCAGACGTGGCTCGGATCCCGCGTTGCTGTGGCTGTGGCGAAGGCTGGCGGCTATAGCTCCTGTTAGACCCCTAGCCTGGGAACTTCCATATGCCGCGGGTGCGGCTCCACATAAAGGCAAAAAGACAAAAAAAAGAAAAGAAAAGATGCCTGATATGATTTCAATTTTCTTAAAGTTACTGAGGCTTGATTTGTAGCCCAGGATGTGATCAATCTTAGAGAATGTTCTGTGCGCACTTGAGAAGAATGTGTATTCTGTTGCTTTTGGATGGAATGTCCTATAAATATCTATTAAGTGCATATGAGCTAATGCTTCATTCAGGGCCTGTGTTTCCTTATTGATTTTTGGTCTGGAAGATCTATCCATTGCTGTAAGTGGGGTGTTAGAGTCCCCCACTATGCCTGTGTTATTGTTGATTTCTCCTTTTAAGGTTGTTAGCAGTTGCCTTATATATTGTGGTGATCCTATGTTGGGTGCATAGATATTTAAAATTATTATGTCTTCTTCTTGGATTGATCCTTTGATCCTTATGTAGTGCCCTTCCTTGTCTCTTAAAATGTTCTTCATCTTAAAGTCTATTTTGTCTGATAGGAGTATTGCTACTCCGGCTTTCTTTTGATGCCTGTTTGCATGGAATATTTTCTTCCATCCTCTCATTTTCAGTTTGTATGTGTTCGTAGAAGTGAAGTGGGTCTCTTGAAGACAGCATATATATGGGTCTTGTTTTTGTATCCATTCAGCTAGTCTATGTGTTTTGGCTGGGGCATTCAGTCCACTAACATTTAAGGTACTTATTGATATGTATGTTCTTATTGCCATTGTATTAACTGTTTTGGGTTTTTGTTGCTCTTTTTTCTTCCCTTATTCTCTTGTTGTCTCCTCCCACAAGATGACTATCTTTAATGTTGTATTTGAGTTGATTTTTCTTACTTGTTTGTGTATCAATTGTAGATTTTTGGTTTGCAGTTACCCTGAAGTTTTGATATAGGAGTCTATATATAAATGAGATTGTTTTAAGTTGTTGGTTTCTTAATTGCAAGTGCGTCTCCAGTGTCCTGCATTCGTGCTCTCTTCTCACGATTTCCGATTTGGTAGCACAATTGTGCATGGATGATTTTGTATCTTTACTGTAAAAATTCCTTTACTGGTGGGCTTTGTCATTTGTGGTGTTTTTGTTTCTGGTTGTGGCCGTTTCTTTTCCGCCTAGAGAAGTTCCTTTCATAGTTGTCGTAAAGCTGGTTTAGTGTTGCAGAAATCCCTTAGCTTTTGCTTCTCTGTGAAGGTTTTGATCTATCCTTCAAATGTGAATTAGAGTCTTGCTGGGTAAAGTAATCTTGGTTGGAAGTTTTTTCCTTTCATCACGTTAAGTATATCATGTGGCTCCCTTCTGGCCTGCAGAGTTTCAGCTGAAAAATCTGCTGATAACCATATCAGGGTTCCCTTGTATGTCCTTTGTTTCTTTTCCCTAGCTGCTTTCAGTATTTTCTCTTTGTCTTTAATTTTGGTCATTTTAATATGTGTCTTGGGGTGTTTCTCCTTGGGTTTATTTTATATGGTACTCATAGTACTTCCTGGAGTTGAGTGAGTGGTTCCTTTCCCATGTTAGGCAAGTTAGGCTATTATCTGTTTGAATATTTTTATGTCCCCTTCTCTCTCTCTCTTCTCCCTCTGGCACCTCTATAATATGGACGTTGGTGTGTTTAACGTTATCCCAGAGTTCTCTGAGACTCTCTTCATTTCCTTTCAATCTTTCATCTCTTTTCTCTTCTGCATTAGTGATTTCCACTAATCTCTCCTCCACCTCACTTATTCAGTCTTCTGCCTCCTGTATTCTACTGTTGGCTGCTTCTAATGAATTTTTTATTTCAGTTACTGTATTTTGCATCTCTTCTTGTTTGATTTTACATCTTATTTCTATGCTCAGTGTTTCCTGAAAATTATCAGTCTTTGCCTCCAGTTTATTTCCAATGTCTTGCATCATCTTCAACATCAGCAGTCTAAAGTCTTCCTCTGGGAGGCTGATAATCTCCTTATCACTGAGCTGTTTTTCTGGATTTTTTTCTTTCTCCCTTATCTGAGTTATAGTTTTCTGTCTTTTCATTTTTATAGGTTTTTGGTGTGGTGACATTTTTTCAGACAGCAAAGTTGAAGCCTCTCTTACTTTTGGTGTTTTTCTCCCCTGTGGCTAAAGTTGGTATTGGGGAGGGGGGGTTTCTGTAGGCTTCCTGATGGGAGGGACTGGTGCCTGCCCACTGGTAGGTGGGGTTGATTCCTATCCCTCTGGTGGGTGGGGCTTTGTCTCTGGGTGAGATTAGAGGCTGACTGTGTGCCTGAGGGGTCTTTAGGCAGTCTGTTTACTGATGGGTGGGGCTGTGATCCCACACAGATCATTGTTTAGCCTGGGGCTTCTCAGTGCTGATGGGAGGGGCCAGATTTTCCCAAAAATGGCCACCTCCAGAGAAATTGAGGTTGATGAATGTTCCTGAGAGCTTTGCCTCCAATGCCCTTCTCCCACAACAAACCACAGTCACCCCTGTTTTCCCAGGAAACCCTCCAAGAATTGCATTCAGGTCTGGCCCACGTTCCTATGGAGACACTGCTTTTCCCTGGGACCCAGTGCACATGAAAGTCTGTGTGCGCCTTTCAAGAATGGGTTCTCCTTTCCCCCTAGTCCCATGGAGCTCCTGCACACAAGCCCCGCTGGCCTTCAATGCCAGATGCTCTGGGGGCTCTTTCTCCCTGTGCCAGATCCCCAGGCGTGGGGATTTGACGTGGGCCCAGAACTCTCAGTCCTTTAGGTGAGTCTCTGTGATACAGTTACTTTCCAGTCTGTGGGGCTTCCCACCCGGGAGGTATGGGGCTCTTTATATCGCGTAATCACCCCTTCTACCTCCTGATGTGGTCTCCTTTTTGTCTTCTGGAGTAGACTATATTTTTGAAAGTTTCCAGTCCGTTTGGTTGAAGGTTGCTTGGCATTTGGTTGTAATTTTGTTGTTTTTAGGAGAGAAGTAGAGCTCCAGTCCTTCTATTCCACCATCTTAACCCCTGGCTAATCTGATTGTTAATTTTGTATCCTTCTTCTTTGCTCAATTAATTTTCAGATGGTGTAGTTTTTTGTGGGAGTCCTAGGATTTTCTATCTATAGTATCATGTCATTTGCATATAATGACACTTTTATCTTTTCTCTTTCTATTTGGATACCTTTTATTTCTTTTTCTTGTCTGATTGTTTGGCTAGGACTTCCAATATTATGCTAAAAGGAAGTGGCGAGAAAAGGCATCCTTGTCTTGTCTCAGACTTTAGCAGGAAACTTTCAGCTTTTCTCTGTTGAGTATTATATTGTCTGTGGATCTGTCATAAATAGCTTTTATTATGTTGAGATATGTTCCCTCTATACCTGCTTTGAACTGAGTTTTTGTCGTGAATGGATATTTAATTTTGTCAAATGCTTTTCCTGCATCTATTGAAATAACCATGTGATTTTTTGCCTTTACTTTTGTTTGTGTGGTGTATAATATGGATTGATTTGTGTATGCTGAAACTTCCTTGTGAACTTGGGATGAATCCCACTTGGTCGTGGTGTCTTATGTTTTTTATGTGTTGAATTTGGTTTGCTAGAATTTTGTTGAGAATTTTTGCATCTGTATTCATAAAAGATTGGTATGTAATTTTCTTTCTTTTCTTTCCTTTCTTCCTTTTTCTGCCACACTGGTGGCATATGGAAGTTCTCAGGCTAAGGGTCAAATCAGAGCTGTAACTGCCAGCCTGTGCTGTAGCTTGTGGCAACACCAGATCCTTAACCCACTGAGTGAGACCAGGGTTGAATCTGTATCCTCATGGGTACTAGTCAGGATCATAACTCACTGAGCCACATTGGGAACTCCTATTTCCTCTTTGATTTCCTCATTGACCCATTGGATTTTTAGTACCACGTTGTTTAGTCTCTGTGTAGTTATTTCTCCTCATTTCTCTTCCTGATGTTGATTTCTAATTTCATGCCATTGTGGTCAGAGAAGATGCTTGAAATAATTTCTATACACTTAAATTTATTGAGTTTTTTTGTGCAAGTATGTGGTCAATCCTAGAACATATACTATGCACATTTGAAAAGAAAGGGAATTCTATTTTTTTTTGGATGTAATTTCCTGAAAATACGATAAGTCTAATGTTCTATTGTGTTTAGGATCTTTGCTGCCTTATTGATTTTCTGTCTAGAAGATCTGTTCATTGATGTGCATGGGATGCCAAAGTCTCTTTCTATTATAGTATTTCCATCAATTTCTCCATTTATGTCTATTAGTATTTGTTGTATATATTTGGGTGTTCCTATATTGGAGTGTATATATTGATGAGTGTAAAATACTCTCCTTATATTTATCCTTTTATCATTATATAGTATCCTTCTTTATCTTTCTTTATGGCCTTTGTTTTAAAGTCTGAAATGAGTATTGTAACCCCCTCTTTCTTATCATTTCCATTTGCATGAAATATCTTTTCCACCACTTCACTTTCAATCTATGTGTGTCCTTTGCCCTAAGGTGGGTCTCCTGTAGGCAGCATAGTGTAGGCTCTTGTTTTTTTGTAACTTTTTTTTTTTCCCACATCCATGGCACACAGAGGTTCCTGGGTCAGGGATGGAGCCCAAGCTACAACAGCGACAATGCCAAATCCTTAACCACTAGGCCACCAGGGAACTCCCTCAGCCTGTATCTTTGAGTACGGTTGTGGGTCAGGCCCCTGGGGATCAGGGCCTGCTGTAAGTCCCAACTGCCCCCACCCATGATTGCCATGAAGCCTCCTCTCTGGCACCCCTTGCCTTCAGGCTGCTGGTGGGTTTGACAGTGGCTGGCAGGAGGGTTCTGCCTTTCATTCTCTGTGACTTCTGGGGCCTCTCCAGCAGCTGCTATACCTCTTTTGTGGTTCCACCTCCCACCGTGTGACCCCACCTAGGATTTGGTCACCCCATCTTTCTCCTCTATGCCTCCAGCCTGGGTTGGGCAGCATCCTGCGCATACTTAGCCCTTGTTTTCACCCTATGCCCTGTTTACCTTCTCAGAGTCTTCCTCACCCATGGGACCAATTCCCTAGACACAGTTCTCTCTGAGAGACCCAAGGGCCTTCTGTTTCCTGGTTGGGTTCTGCCTGCTTCCCCTGGCCCATATCTTGGCTGCATAAACTGGAATAGTCTGGCTCTGAGTCTCCTTCCTTCCCAGAACTGTGAGCAGCCTGCTTCCTTCCTGGGTCACCAGTCTTCCTACAGAGCCAGACCCATGCATTAACCATTTCCACCTTGCAGTTACCCCGTGAGCTGGATCCATAAGCCCTTGCTATGTTCTCATATGAGGCATTTGCCAGCAGCCGCATCTATTCAAGCAGCAGTGGGATGTGAACCCTGGCACCTGGGTAGCCATTGAGAGGGTAGGTGAGAGTGAGGGCTCTGTGTGGTTTGGGGCCCAACTTCCAGGCCTGGAGGAGTCTGTCCTGTGGGTGTCTTCCACCCAATGACCTTGCCTCAGTCCCAAGCCCTGCCCAGTGGGGCAGAGAGGGGCCTGAGGCACGCGTGACTCCAGGCTCACCCTGACGATCCTGGCTCAAGGGTGATGCTGCCCTAGAGAGGAGAGGACCCAGCTTGGTGGAGGACACACCTTCTCCCCAGGCCATGGGGTGAGGCGGTCAGGGCTGGAGACCCCAGCTGCCAGAACTCTGATGATGTCACACCCCTGGTGTCACATCCCGTAGCTTCTGGAGTGGGTGGGGCCAGGGCGGGTTCAGCAGGCAGACTCAAGGGTGCCATGAGGCGCGAGCTCCAGGCCCCTTCCCCAAGCATGGCTGCCCCGGAAGACCCTCAGTGCCACCCCCTGTGTGCAGGGTACGTCCTGCAGCCCCAGCAGACATCCCAGCGTCCGGGACTGGGCACAGCCCACATGGGAGGCTGGGGCGGGGCAGCGCCAGCCCTCCAGTCTCTGGACAAGAGGTCTGGCCCAGCCACTGAACCTGCCTTGACCTCTTTCTCCTGCCCGCTTGGAGCTGGTGTGCGGGCTCTGGGCTGCGGACCACAGATCCCTCCTCACTCTCGCTCTCACAGACCCAGAGCCTTGCACACTTAAGGCCTTACTCTCCAAGCCCAGCCTGTTTTAGCATCAGGTATGTAGGGACTCAGATGGTCTGTGCTGTGGCCTTAGCTCCCATCCCAGGCCTTTTAGCTGAGACCAGCCCTCCTGGCAGGGATTTCTCAACTCAGCAGCTCCAGGAATTTCAAAGGCCTTCTTGTGAGCTTATGGAATCCTGTTATATACTCTGAGAGAGGCTGCCCTTGGAGCTCCCAGTGTGGCTCAGCAGGTTAAGGACCTGACATTGTCTCTGTGAGGATGTGGGTTCGATCCCCGACCTTGCTCAGTGTGTTAAGGATCTGGCATTGGTGTCAGCTGTGGCATAGGTCACAGATGTGGCTCGATCTAGTGTTGCCATGGCTGTGGCGTAGTCTGCAGCTGCAGCTCCAATTCGACCCCTTCCATATGCCATGGGTGTGGCCATAAAAAGAAAAGATAAAAAAAAAGTCTGCCCAGAGAGGCTGAGACACCTCCTTTGGGACACACAGCACCTTCCCTGGCTGTGCTCTTGCCTCCGGACCCTACCCAGACCCGTGTTCCTTTCTGCTCCCCCTCTTTTCTGAGAAAATCAGGACTTGAAGGCCAAATGGAGCCCAAGCACTCAAATTGTGCCCATTCTGCCTGGGGCAGAAGTTGCCTGGGTGGACCTCGGACGACCAGCCTCCACCGCCGCTGGCAGGTCAGGTCCTCAGAGGGCACGAGTGGGACCCTGTCTCCAGGAGGTGGGGGTGCAGCATAGTGTGTGCGGGTGACCAGCCTTTCAAACGTCCAGGAAGCCCCTCCTCTGTTGTCCCTGCTGGTTTCTCCACGTGGGGGAGTGAATTTGTCGGCCAGTTTGGTCGTGGCAGTGGTTCCCCTGTCTCTGAGCCCAGAGAGGGGCAGCTAATGAGCACTGAACGGCTGGCATCAGGGCAGCAGCCTGGAGGTGGGCCAGCAGTGGGGCCTGTGCCCAGCTCTGGGGGGACATTGTTGGTCAGTGTGGCCTTGTCCTGGAGCCGGCAGGAAGGCTGTGTCCTCGGATCACACACAGGACGGCACACAGCTGCCCCCACCAAGTCCGGGCAGTGCTGGGGCAGCTCAGACTGGGGTCCCGGCTTGGCTGGGAGGCAGTGAGCCCCACCAGCAATACACACAGAGGAGTTCATGTCGTGGCTCAGTGGTTAACGAACCCGACTGGCATCTGTGAGGACGCAGGTTCGATCCCTGGCCTCGCTCAGTGGGTTAAGGATTCGGCGTTGCTGTGGCTGTGGTGTAGGTCACAGACATAGCTCGGATCCCGCGTTGCTGTGGCTGTGGCGTAGGCCGGCATCTACAGCTCCTGTTAGACCCCTAGCCTGGGAACCTCCATATGTTGCGGGTGCGGCCCTAAATAGCAAAAAAAAAAAAAGTCAGTACACAGTGAAAGACGCCACGACCTGAGCCCAGGGCCATGCGCGTCGATGCCTGGGATGTTTCCTGCCCTTCTCTGCACTGGGGCCGATCGTTCTCTTCCCCTTTGGTGAGACCCGTACTGCTTTCCCGCTCACAGGCTGTGGGGCTTCCGCCTGTGCCAGCAGGTCCTTCTGTGTGGGTGGCTGTCGGGTCTGTCACAGGCCCTGCCGTACGCATGCCAGACACTGTCCCCGCCTGCCGGACGTCGGGCCCTTTCCACTTCGTAGCATTAAAACAGTGCCGCTGTAGCCCCCTGAGTTTCCGGCTGCACTATCGTAGTTTTCCCTGGAAGGTTTTTGAGCTGGTGTGAACTCCCTGAGCTCCCTGGTTCGATGGCCAGCAGGCTTCTTTTTCTTTTTGCTTTTTAGGGCTGTGCTGGCGGCCTGTGGAGGTTCCCAGGCTAGCGGTCAAATCAGAACTGCAGCCACCGGCCTACACAGCCACAGGAATGCTGGATCTGAGCCACATCTGTGACCTACCCCACAGCTCACAACAACACTGGATCCTTAACCCACCAAGCGAGGCCAGGGATTGAACCCACATTCTCATGGATACTAGTCAGGTCCGTTAACCACTGAGCTATGATGGGAACTCCTTGCTGGCAAAGGTCTTTAAACATCTGATGGTGGGAGTTCCCACTGTGGTTCAATGGGTTAAGAACCTGACTAGTGTCCATGAGGATGTGGGTTCGATCCCTGGCCTCCCTCGCTGTGTTAAGGCCCCTGCATAGCTGTGGCTGTGGTGCAGGCCGGCAGCTGCAGCTCCGATTTGACCCCTAGTCTGGAAACCTCTGTATGCCACAGGTGCGGCCTAAAAAGAAAAAAATAATCTGATGGTGAAAATAGCACCTGCAGGAAGGTTGAATTTGGATCACACTTTTAGAGCTGGCGGAGGGGGTGGAGGGAACGACCCCGGGGCTGCGGGTGGGACAGCGCTGGGAGGGCCCTCTGGTCTAGGGCGCAGATCTTCCTGAGAGACTGACATCCTCGTGAGGTGGGTGAATTCCTGCCCCAGGTGAGAAAGGGGCACTGAGGCAAGTGAGACGCTGCCAAGGCAGGGAGGTGTGGTAGCGAGAGTGGGTTTACGGGGCAGGAGGGGACAAGGACAGGCCTGCAGGAGCCTCGCGTATGCTCTGGGCACTGGGGAGACAAGTCAGGAGAGGGAAAAGGGAGGACCCTGGGAGAGGCAGCTTAGCAAATACTCCTGGAGTGGAGGCAGCCCATGTTTTATTCATGGCCTCGCAGAGCCATCAGTCACCGCGACTGCCGCCCAGCCCGGCACCGCCTCCATCATCCTGCCATCTGGGGCTATTTTAGGCCTGGCCTTGCTGCGGTCCAGGCCCCTCTCCCAGCCTGGGCTGGGGTGCTCATCTTGGCTTGGGTGACGGGCCGGAAGCCTCAGGCCTGTCCCCGCTGAGCGTTCGGGTAAACTGAGGTCCGGAGGGGCAAGGCCCAGGGCTCCGGCCTCCCCCCGGCATCCGGAGGTGGACGGGGCTGGTTGCTCCCACTGGACAGAGGGGAGCTGGGGGGACCCCGCCAGATCACACCGTTCCCAGGCTCTGCACACCCACCAAGTGCCTCTGGGGGCGCCACTCCAGAGCACGCTCTCCACGCTCACCCCCGAAGCCTCCTCTGTGCCAGCCTGGCGCTGGCCCCCGAGGCCATGGAGGTGGGCCCCAGACTGTCCCATCTGCTCACCACAGTCGGTGAAGCACGGGGTCCCCCTTGGAGGAGTGAGCAGCCCCGAGTCCCGAACCTCAGGGTCCTGGCAGGGCTCCCTCGGAGGACCGGAGGACCGACCAGCCCGGGCTCAGGGATGGAGGAAGTCCTTGCAAGGTCGCACAGCGCGGCACTGGCAGGGGTGGGGGAGGGAGAGGGCCAAGGGACGAAGCGCGTATGATTTGCTATCACTCTGTGCCTGTGGCGTTGGGGCCGTGTGACTCGTGTGACTCGCAGACCTCAGAGTGGGGCCCCCGGCCCTCGGAGCCTGGGGTTAAGGAGAGGGAGGAAGCGAGGACACAAACGCAGGCACACTCGCTGCCACCCCCCTGTCTGCCTTGGCCATGAAATGAGTGGGCAGGGCCACGGGAGCCCGTGGAGCTGGCTGCCGCCCACGGCGGGGCTCCCCGGGCCCCCAGGGTGGCCGGACACTCACTCTGCACCAAGCGTGGGCCCGTCACACCCCCACCCACAGTGAAGGTGGGGCTCGCCCGGCGTGGCCTTAGATGGAGGGCCCTGGATACCTGGGCCCAAGAGCTGTGCCTCGTCCGGCCACCCCAGGGTCCCAGGAGGCTGGAGCCGACTGGACAACAGGTGAGGGGACGGCAGCGAGGGTCTGGCCTGCTGAGCCCCGGCAGAGGCCGCCCTCTGCACCGACCGTGAGTGTGTGGGCCCGGGCAGTCAGCGCAGCTCCGTGTTCTGATTCTCCCGGCCCAGGCGCACCGAGCCGCCCACTTTTCATGGTGCCAGCCTTTTATGGCATCTCCCTGGGTGTGTCACCTTTAGGAGGACAGCGATGGTGTCTGATCGCTCACCCTCAGAGCCCACAGCCGTGCCCGGCACGCAGCGGGTGAGCGACAACTACTGTCGATGGAGGGACTTCGACGAACTAGTGACAGGTCGCCCCCTCTCGCTGACTCCTGGTGCCCCCACACCCATTCCCTGCCAGCCTCGTGACTCCCTGCAAGGGGCCAGCGACAGAGGTGACCGGGCAATGGCCCTGCCCTCATGGAGCTGACATTCAGGTTAGGGATTAACAAATATTAGGAGGAGCACCTGCTGTGGGGCAATGCGATTGGCGGCGTCTGTGAAGGACTGGTATGCAGGTTTGACCCCTGGCCTGGCACAGTGTGTTAAGGACCCAGCCAAAAAAAGAAAAATAAATACATACATATACATATATATACGTGTGTGTGTGTGTGTGTGTGTGTGTGTGTGTTCAGACAGTCCCTGGCAAACTGGGATGAACTGGTCACCTTCCCTTTCCTTTAAAAAAAAAAAAGAGAGAGAGAGAAAAGCGGGAGAGAGGGGCCATGCGCCGGGTGGGAGGGCTGGAAGTTAACACCAGGAGCTCTGTGCCATCCTCCCTGAGAAGGTGGCAGCGGAGCAGAGACCTGGCAGGTGCAGGTTACACAGTACCTGTTGGGGGAACAGCGTCCCCAGCAGAGGGACCGGCAAGTGAAAAGGCCTTGAGGTGCAGTGTCCCCTCAGCAAGTGGCCATGGCTCACTTCCCACCCCCTCGGGAAGCCCTGCCGTCAACCTGCTGAATCCCAAGTCCGCCCCTGCCCCAGCGCCAGTCACCGTCATCGCTCGACTGGGCTTGTCCAGTAGCTGCCTCGTGGCCTCCGGGGGCCAGACTTGTCCACCCAGCCCCTGGCAGCTGGGCCTTGGCATGTGGCCAGGGTCTGGGGACGTCAGGGTAACAGGCTGTCCTCTGTCCCCAGGGCTCCATCCATGTGGAGCGCTGATGGGGCTCAGGGCTTGTGTCTACGTCGAGGCTGTTTCAAACACAAAGTCCAGCCAGAATCCGTGGGAGCCCATATGAGGCACTGAGCCAGGCCTGGAGGACTTCCTGGAGGAGGAGAGGGTGGGTGGTGCAGGTTCAGCCGAAGAGACAACCTGAGCCTAGGCCTGGAGGGGGGAAACGGAGTCCTGAAAGCTGAGCCAGGTCGAGGGAGGGGAAGAGAGACAGGGCCCCCATGGACCATCAGGCCTTTATCTGGGGCTCTAGAATGACTCTTAAGCACCACAGGCACTTTTGCCTTCATGAGCCCCTTCCTCTATGAAAAATAATGAGAATTAAATAACTGAATACTTGTAAAGATGAATATTATTCTGTTCACCATCCATCTACCTGTCCATCCATCCACCCACCCACCCATCCAGCCACTCATTCACCTGTCCACCCGCTCACCTGTCCGTTCACCCATCAATCCATCTGCTAGCCTGTCCACACACCTACCTGTCCATCCGTCCATCCACCCACCCACTCACCTACCCACCCACTCACCTGTCTATCCCTCTTCACCCACGTGGCCACGCCATCCAACCGGCCACCCTCTTATACACACTCACCTACCTGTTCACTCGTCCAACTGCCCACATGTCCATCTGTTTTATTTCTTCATCATTTACTGCCTCGGTCTCTGCGTTCATCTCTTGTCTCTAGAGATTTTTCCAGCATTGGACTCCAGCACAAATTCCTTCTTCACCTCCTACTGCCGACAGATCCAACCCAAACTTCAAACGTATCTGGGCTTCATGGCCCTGCCGTGTTACCTTGTCCCTCCTCTCACTGTTCCCGCCGTTGACCCTAGCAGTTCTGTGGGCCCCGGGCACTGCCCCCACGGTGCCCCCTCTGTGCCCCGTGGGTGAGTTGTCCCCAGATGTCCTCCTCTGGCCTAGGCAGCTCTTCCCGAGCATCCGTGGCTGGGCTCCTGCAGCTGGGAGGGGAGGGGTGGAGATGCACTGGAGGGGGGGTCCTGTGGCCTCAGCGCTCCTGCTGTAAGGAGGGAAAGAGGCCTCCTCCCCCATGTTCTGAGCTGGTTCTAGACTCCCCTGAGCTGCCTGGGCACAGCGTGGGCTGTGCTTGCCAGCCCTCCCCCCGCCACTTAGCCACTTACCAGCCCTGATGACCTTGGGCCGGAGGGGAGGGCCTGCCTCTGGAGGGGGCATAACAACCCCATTAAGACTGTTAACAGCCCCTGGGGAGCCAGGGGCCACCAGGTCACCACTGCTGCTTGGCCATTAGCAACCCATTAGCCCCATCCTAAGCCCGCACTGCAGCCTCAGGACCTTACTTCCTGGCGACTCCTGGCCCCTCACCACAACCCTTGCGGGCCTCGGAGGCCCCAGCCCTGAGCCAGGCCTGGCCCGCTGTGCAGGGCTCCGGGCTCTGAGGACAGAGACTCGGGAGAGCCTGCCAGGTGTGAGCCAGTGGATGGACCTGCCGGGTGGGTGGTGAGGCCAGGTCCGGAGAGGTGTGGTGTGGGCCCAGCTGCTCAGCACAGAGTCCCTTCTGTCCCTTTGCCAAGCAGGAGTGTGTGCTGTCCCCCGCCTGGTCCCTGGCCACGTGGGCTGGGCCCCCTGAGCCTTCGTGCCCCCGCTCCTGCCCTGGGGCTGGAGGACGCAAGGTGCCTGCTGCGTCCCCGGCACTAGCACCGCGCCACCCTGGCTGTGAGCTTGGCAATGTTACTTAGCGCCTTCTGAGGTCCTGATGAGACACCGTCACCCTGCGGGTTTCCTGGAGGAACAGAGGCTCAGAGAGGGTCCGATCAGTCGGGGTGGGGGTGGGGGCGAAGTCAGTCTTAAGGGGGAGGGGAGAAAAGTGATGTTTCAATGGGGACCCTCGAGGGGAAAGCTGTCACAGGTACTCATTTTATATGGAGCCGCTAGCGCCACCAACACAGCCAAGCTGATGCGTGCGCATGCGCGTGTACGCGGGCGGGGCGCGGGTGCCGGGGGCGCGGGTGCCGGGGGCGCGGGTGCCGGGGGCGCGGGTGCCGGGGGCGCGGGTGCCGGGGGCGCGGGTGCCGGGGGCGCGGGAGGGTTGCGAGGCTTGCAGGGACCTCCTGCCCCCAAGTTAACGCCCCCAAGGGCCTCGCTGGAGGGTTTCAGGCATCGTGGGGGACACTTTGAAGAGGGTCCCCGAAGCTGACAGTCCCTCCCCGACCCTGCTAAGTGAAGAGGGTGTGGACGGAGGGAAGGAGGGGTGCCTGGGCAGGACAGACCCGCACCCGTCTCGAGGTCACAGCCGCTCCACACCCCCCACGGCCCCACTGGCCTCCTGATAAGGTCTCAGGGCCCAGGTCCCAGCTTCTGCGGCCCAGGGGGTCTCTGGCAGTGTCCCCGGTGACCTCCCTCAGGCCTTCCCCGCGCCCCTTCTGAGACACTCTGTCCCACCCGGGCCTGGCGCTTCCAGCTGCCTGGACCTCCAGCTTCCTTTGTTCACGGCTGGAGAACTCAGTCATCTTTCTCCTCCATCAACCACCCTGTGTGTCCCCTGCTGGCAGGCTGTCCCCGTGTGTCCGTGGTTAGTCAGCTCCCACCAGGGCCCCAGTCACCTCGTCTATTCAGCTGGGCTGGGGTTGGACGGAACCTGGGAATTCTGAAATGCCAGAGCCGGGAGGGACCGGGATTTCCGATGCCACAGGCCTGGAGAGGTTTCCTCAGCGGCTGAGGGGAGATCAGCCACCCCAGGGGCGCTCGCTCCCGCACAGCCTGGCCCTTGGCAGGTGCTCAGCATGAAGGAGACCAAGCCGAACGTTAACGGTTTCTGTTTCATGTTTAAAATTTTAAATTTCAGTCAGATTTTTAAAAACACGATTTTGCCTTTACAAACGTGCCTGGGGGCAGAACAGAAGCTGGGACCTGCCCCCCATGCGGAGCCTTGCGGGGGCTCAGGAGCCGGCCTGGGGCCTCCACCGCCGCCTGTGGCCGGGACACCCTCCTGGCGCCCCTGGTCCTGGGGCCGGATGGGGCCTCCAGGAAGGGCTGGGCTCCCGCTGGACAGGCTCAGGGCCAGGACCTCGCCGGACTGGCCTGGGGACAGGGCGGGAAGCAGCCCTCCACCACCGAGGCGGGGGTGGCGGCTCCTCGGAGAACTTCCCACAGCCTGTCCTGGTCCAGGGCTGGAGCCGGGTTGCAGCTGCTGGAGCAGAGGAGAGCAGCAGGCGCAGGGGGATCGGGTCTGCCCTCCACTCACCCCTGCCTTCGTTCCTTACTGCCTTCTTCACGTCCGCCTCCCTCTGGCCCTTCTTCATTCCAGTAAATACTTTTTCCCTGCCCTTGCTGTGTGCTGCGCGGCTTGCTGAGCGCTGGATGCCGGACAGACACCGGCTCTGCCCTGTGGCCCCTGCAGTGTGTGCGGCGGGATGGGAGAGGCGGATTCTCAAGCAACTCCCAGGAATCGTAGATGACAGCCCCCAGCCTCAGGGGTCCTGGTGGGGGGAGCCAAGGGGCCTTGGCTGTCAGGCTCTTGTTTGCTCCAGAGGCCTCTCCTGTGTCCCTTTTGAAGCCTAAGTCAGCTCAGGTCCCCACTCTGCTCAAAACTTCTCCATTCCTTGGAGTCGGAGGTCAGGGCTTCCCAAGGCTCTAGGGTTCCCAGGGCACTCCCTGCCCCAGTTCCCTCTGCTGAGACCTGAGGGCTTCTGGGACCCACAAAACTCCTCGGCTCAGGGCCTTTGCACATGCTACTTTCACCGCCTGGGCTGCCTTTCTTTCTTTTCTTTTTTTGCTTTATTTTTAGGGCCGCACCCGCGGCATTTGCAGGCTCCCAGGTTAGGGGTCTCATCGGAGCTACAGCCGTCGGCCTACGCCACAGCCACAGCAACTCAGGATCCGAGCCTCATCTGCAACCTTCACCACAGCTCACGGCAATGCTGGATCCTTAACCCACTGAGTGAGCCCAGGGATCGAACCCACAACCTCATGGTTCCTGGTCGGATTCGTTTCTCCCTCACCCCTTTCAGATCTTTCTCAGCCAAACCTTTTGTGGCCCAGCCTGGAATGCCCCCCCCCACACCCCTGCTTTATTTTTCTTGTCGCGCTCCGCCGTCCAAGCCCCCCCGCTTTATTTTTCTTGTCGCGCTCCGCCGTCCAAGTCCCCCCGCTTTATTTTTCTTGTCGCGCTCCGCCGTCCAAGTCCCCGCTCAGCTCGCTCATTCCGTCTCCTGCGCTAGAACCCCACCGCTCAGGAGCAGAGCTTCTGTTAGATTTGTGACGTTCCCGTCCCCAGCAGGTGACACAGTGCCTGACACAGTGGGTGCCCAGCAGATATGACCTGGCTGAATGGATAGCCGCCTGGTTGATTGATCGCCCGCGGGGCACCCGTCTGGGCTTGGCTGGAGAGGAGCGTGAAGGGCCGGAGGTGGGGATCTGCCCACCTTCCCCTCTGCCCGCTTCCCCCACGGCAGCCCCAGCCAAGCTGAAGTTCGGACCTGACTGTATCAGCAGTGGGTGGCAGAGAAAGAGTTTGTACTAGGAAGGGTGAGGTCAGAGAGACTAGAAAAATCTCTGGAGGTGAGAGATGAATGGAAAAGCTGATGCATAAATGATGAAGGAAGCCTGGGACAGGAAGGTGAACGAGTGGGCAGATGGGTGTGTGAATGGATAGACAAATGGATCTGGTGGATGGATGGATGGATGGATGGACAGATGAGCTGATGGATGGATTGGGCGATGGGGGGTGGGCGGGCGGAGAAGGATGGCGATGATGAGAGGAAGCAGCGCTTATCCAGAGTGTCGCCTGTGTGCCTGCCTGCATTTCACGCACTCCATCACATTCAGTTCCCTTTATAACCTCGGGAGGGAAGCATTTATGTCCCCATTTTGCAGGTGAAAAAACCTGAGTCTCAGACGTGAACTGACTTGCTCGGGCCTCACAGCTGAGGCAGTTGATGCCAGGTTGGTACCCAGGTCAGCCTCCAGGGCTGCCCTGCTCTTTAGCTTGGGGTCACCACATCTCTGGGGGCAGGCAGCCCTTCTGGGCATCTCTGGGGCTCCCACCCACTGGCTGCTGCGGGAGGAATCCGTGGAGACCTGCTGGCTCCGGTCTGATGTTTACAGCTTCGCTGGCTCCGTAGAAGTGAAACTGCAAGAGCGGGTCACCCATAGCTCTCCGCATGCTTGCACCCAGAAAGGGGTGAGGGTGGGACGGTGGGGCATGGTGCTGCCAGACAAGGGCCCCACGGCTCCTGGGGCCTGTGCTCAACTCCCAGCCTCAGTGCCCGAAGGGGCAGCAGCTCCCTCCTGCCCGGCGCCCCAGGAGGAGGGTACGTACTGTGAGCAGAGCACGGGGTGCTGGGCGCACAGGAGGCGCTCAGCTCCTGCTGATGATGTTCCAAGTTCTGCCACGTCCTTGCGGGAACCCTGACCATGTTGTCCCCTGAGCCTCAGTCTCCTTCTCTTTACAACAGGGTAGGGGTGTCTGCCTGGCAGCTTTGTCAAGAGTGTTCTTTTCTTGGAGTTCCCGTCGTGGTGTGGTGGAAACGAATCCAACTAGGAACCAAGAGGTTGTGGTTCGATCCCTGGCCTCGCTCAGTGGGTTAAGGATCCGGCGTTGCCGTGAGCTGTGGTGTAAGTTGCAGACGCAGCTCGGATCCCGGGTTGCTGAGGCTGTGGCAAAGGCCGGCGGCTACAGCTCCTGTTAGACCCCTAGCCTGGGAATCTCCATATGCCGTGGGTGCAGCCCTAAAATGACAAAAGACCAAAAAAAAACCTAACCTGCATCCTCATGGATACTAATCGGGTTTGTTAACCACTGGGCCATGACGGGAACTCTGAGGGTGCAATTTTAAGTAAGTGTCTAGAAAGGCATGTCCCTGAGAAGAAGCACGTGGACAGAGGCCTGAGGTCGGTGAAAAGGTCAGCCATGGGGGGACATGGGGAGGCGGCAGGTGCAAAGGGCCTGGGCTGGGCGGGACCCAGTGTGTTCGCAGAGACGGATGGGAAACAAGATCCGAGAGGCAGCGGGGGTCTCGCGGCTCTGGCTGAGTTGGACGGGTTCAAGCGCAGGATTTTCGCAGGCTCCTGCGTCAGTAACGTGTGAGGAAGGGGCCACCCCTCCCCAGTAGAGCACCCCCCACCCCGGCCCTTGAGGCTCAGCTGTGCCTCCTTCCACCAGCTCTCCTCCCACCCCTGGTGTCCCCATGGAGGCCACCACTGGCCAGGGCCTGGGCAAGGGCTGGCATCAGGAGCCGCGAGCACCTGGGGCAGACAGAGGTGGGTCCTTACTGCCCCTCACCCGAGACCGCAGGAGACTGCGGATGGGGGGCGGGCACATGCCAGCAAGGGGCTGCTCGGCCCCACGCCCAGTCCCCTTAACCCGGGTGCCCTAAGGGAACCTGATCTCTTCCCTTTGGAAATGGTTTGTGACCCAGGTTTTTCCCGAGACGGAGATCCCTAAGGATGTGTGGACACGCCCAGGCGTAACCTCAAACGCTTTCCAAAGCGAAATGACAGGACCCTTTCTTGGCCTCTCTCTGCCCTCCTCAAATGGTGCTGGGGGTGGGGAGTGTCCAGCCTTTAGAGCCCCTGAGAATGAAAGGGGCCCCTCCCAGGATGGGGGCCGGGGTGGGGGGCAGTGCCTGCCTCACCCAGTGTGAGCTATGTGCTGACACGAAGCCCCAAATTCCGCATCTCGCTTCCCTCACTGCACCCATTTTGCGCTAAGCCCTGGCTTGACCGAAGGCCCAGGAGGGATCCCGGGACAATAGGCCCGAGCTCTGGGCACTGACCTCATGGCCATGCATGGACGGGCCCGATCTCTGCACGCCCCACCCCGCCATGCTCACACGTGGCCAGAGCCCCCTGCCCAGGCAGCTGAGCCCTGCTGCTCAAGGACAAAAGGGTCCGGGCTGCTTGCACACCTCTCGTGATGTGGCGCTCACTACCTCTCATGGCAGCTGCTGGGATCCTGGGAAAAGCTGTCTTTGCTTCTGCAGAAAGAACCGAGCAGAACGGCGCTGAGCTTTGGCCTCGAGGAGGCTGCGATTCCACACCCCCTGCCACGAGGTCCCCACCGGCCCTTCGCTCTCACTGTTCGCTCTGCTCCAAACGCCCTCCTCGCTGCCGTTCGTACTGTCAGCCGGCCCTTCAGGCACACGAGGTCTAGCGGGGGTTTGAGCCCGAAGCTTCCTTCCCGGGCAGGCAGCAGTGCAGCTGTTGTGAGCATCTACTTGGGGGCCGGCCGCTTCATGGCTATGTGACATGGATTTAACATCTCTGTGCCTTGGTTTCCTGCAACAACAAAACGGCTGAGATGCACCAGGATGGAGGTGTGCCTGGGGATTCAGTGTACTGGACCCAGAGGGAGCTGAAACACCCCGAGGTCTTGAGGTCTCCCCCAGAGACAGGGGGTTCTGCGGCCCGGCATTCAGCTGAGCTCCCCGCAGCCCCCATTCCAGAGCCCTTGCTGTGAACAACTCCTGCGTCCACCCGGGTCCTGATCGGGAGGGACTACTTACTCGACCCGGACCCTTTGTCATTCGAGCTGCCTCATCTTCTGAGTACCGGTCTCAGGTGTGGAGAGGCTGGCTTTTCAGGGGTTTCTGGGGGCTCAGCTGGGATGCTGGGAAGGGACTGAGCCCTGGAAAAGAGCGCTCTCGGCCGACTTGGAAACAGCGAGGCCATGATGCACGCATGAGGCTTCTTAGCATGCACGGGCCACAAACCCCTGCTCGGTGCCCAGCCCAGGGCTCAGGCGTCCCCTTCTTGGTCTGACCCCCCCCCGCCAAAAGGTCATAGAGACTCTGGAGCTTGTGCAGACGGATATGCAAAGCCCAGATGGAGGAAGGGTGAGCTCGGGGCCCAGAAGACCATGGCCACGGGCCCAGGGCTGAAGGCTCGGTGGGGGTGAGGCCAGTGGGTTTAACACTAATGCGGTGGCGTCCCTCTGGGGGCTTCCGGCCCTTTGCTGTGCCCCACACCCACCTCAGGATCTAGGTCTTTTTTTTTTCTTTTATCTTTTTATAGCCACTCCTGCGGCATATGGAATTTCCCAGGCCAGGGGTTGAATCAGAGCTACAGCTAAAGCCTATACCGCAGCCACAGCAATGTGGATCCGAGATGCGTCTGCAGCCTACGCCGCAGCTCATGGCAACGCTAATCCTTAACCCACTGAGCAAGGCCAGGGATGGAACCCGCATCCTCATGGATACTATGTTGGGCCCTTAACCTGCTGAGCCACAATGGGAACTCCCAGGATCTTGGTCTTAAATGCATCAAGTAACACCCAGGATCTCAAGGGAGCCAGTTATCACAGTGGCTAAAAAGCACATTTGTGATATGGTCAAATGGGTGCTTTTTTGGGGGAACGCATTGATGCTAAGTTTGAGTGGCAGGTTTAATCCCAGCTATAATTGGGGGCAGAGAGGAATGTAAATGACCCTTGGAGAGGTCAGCAACCCTAAGGATGTAATGTGAGCACGTCTGTGTCTTGTCCTGTTGATGGACGTCCCAGGGCTACCGCCCTCTCAGGGTTCGCTGCCTCAGTGCACAGTTGAAGGAAACACTAAATTTCACTTGTGAAAGAGTGATATTTTCCCCATTCAAACACAGGGACCCCGAGTTCTAACCCTGATATTTCGACTGCTCTTGCCGTGTCCCCCGCCGCCAGGAAGAGCAGCAACACCAGTAATGCCACATTCTTTGATGAACGGTAACAAATGGCAGTTGCTGACTTTGCGACTGTGCATTGAGGCCTTGCACTGCTCCAGACAGCGGGTCAGGACTTTGCCTACAGCTGATCCTGAGCACAGCCCTGCAAGGCAGGCCCTAGCATAGTCCCCACTGTGCAGAGGAATCAACTGAGGCACAGAGAAGTGAAGTAACTTGCTCAAGGTCACACAGCTTGTGAGTGATGATGTCAGGATTTTAACGCAAGCTTGTCTGACCCAGAACCTCTGGCCATTACTGAATCCTCTGTTCACAAAGGGATGCCCCTGGGGCTGGAACGCTGCTGATTCTGTGTTTACCGTCCCCCACCCTAGGCAGGCTAATGGATTCTAAATGAAGTCGATACTAATTGCCCCTGAGCTGTGGATGGGCCAGCGTGATGGGGGTGTGTCCTCCATCTCTGAACGTGGACCAGCACGGAACCCTTGATCAAGGGAACAGAGCGGGCTAAGGGGTGTCAGGACCCTAGAGGTGGCCGGGGGACCCTGCCCGTCCGTCCTCCGGCAAGCCCTCCTGACCTGTGGCTTGAGGGGGTGCCGTCCCCAGGAGCCTCGTGAGATTCAGGTCATCACAAGTGTGCATTAATCACTTAGACAGAACGGGGCCGAGCAGCTCCTCGGGGAGTCTGGGGGCCGCAGGATCCTGCGGTGGAAGGAGGGAGGGGCCTGGAAGCCCCCCTCCCGCCCCGGGGCATTGGCGATTATCCCTCTTCCTTGGCTTTGGGCTCTTTTCAAAGAGAATGAGTGTGAACTTGGTCTCAGGGCACAGCAGACTCACAGCACACCTCTCCCCCTCTTGCTCCTCTTACCTCCCAGTTCTCCTCCTGGGGGCCAGTTTCTGGTGTCTTTCCAGAAGATTCTACCCAACACCCTAGGGTATGAGTGTGTGCGTGTGTGTGTATGTATGCAGGTGTGTGTATGAACGTGTGTGTATGTATGCATGTCTGTGTGTGCATGTGTAAACGTGTGTTGTGTATGCAGGTGTGTGTGTGTGAACGTGTGTGTATGCAGGTGTGTGTGCACACGTATGTGTATGTATGCAAGTGTGTGCATTTGTGTGTGTGTATGTATGCAGGTGTGTGTGCACGTGTGTATGTGTGTGTGTATATGTATGCAGGGGTGTGTGTATGTGCACGTGTGTGTGTGTGTGTGCACATGTGCTGCTTAGATAAAATCTCGATAATCGTATCCAACCCTCTGCTCTGTGTTTTTCACCATATCTCTTTTTTTTTTGACCACACCTGAGGCATGTGGAAGTTCCCAGGCCAGGGACCGAGCCTTTGCCACAGCAGTGATCCAAGCCACAGCGGTGACGACACCAGATCCTTAAACCACCGTGCCACCAGGAACTCCTTTTTCCACTCTATCTGAAAGAATTTTCCCCAATAGCTTCATTCAACAAATATTTACTGAGCACCTACTAAGTGCTGTCTTGTGACCAATGGGCCAGCCCCCCATCCTAGCACTCCCCACAGCTGGGTGCTGCCCTTCTGTGCGCCTGGGGAGCAGGGCAGGCTGCTGCCGCTCTGGCGAGAAGCTCAAATGCTCGTCAGGGTACCTGTGCATGTGAGTGGGATGAGTTCACAGCATAAGGGAGGGTGCTTCCTTTCTTAAAAATTATTTTTTTGTATTTTTATGGCCACGTCCATGCCATATGGAAGTTTCCAGGCCAGGGATTAAATCCGAGCCACAGCTGCGACCTACACCACAGCGGTGGCAATGCTAGATCTTTTAACCTCCTGCTCCTGGTTGGGGATTGAGCCTGCACATCTGCAGCCACCTAAGCTGCTGCAGTTGTGTTCTTAACCACCCCATGCCACAGCGGGAACTCCAGGTGTGTCTTAACTTGGCCAGCTGTTATCAGATTGTGGTGGGAACGTCAGGGCGTAGGCTGCGGGCGGCGTGGTGGTGCTGGTATCCGTGGGGAGGGAGATGCAGGAGCTGGAAGTGGGGTGTGTCTGGGGAGAGAGAGGGGAGGAGCCCCCAGTTTGAGGGAGAGTAAGGCTGGGAGAGGGACAGGGACCCTGGAGAACTGTGATGGGGAAACCCGGGAGGGTGTGGGTGCCCAGAGGAGGCAAGGAACCTGGCCTGGGAGGGTGGGAATCAGGAGCCTTCAGGAGGAGCCCCGGGGGGCGTCCTGAGCACCACTCTGGGGAAAGCTGCACCTGCCGCTCACTTGTCGGCCGAATAACCGCAGAATCACCCGGGGACCCCCAAGGCGCAGGGCACCGTATCGGGATCACTCTGCCCATCATACGCAGGGGAAACTGAGGCTTGGAGGGGACGACGGGGGCCGAGACCTCGGGATTCCAGGCTCCTCTCTCCCCCGCCGCCCCCGCGCCAACCCTGCTGTGGGTGTCCCTTCAACAGAAGCTTCCACCCACACTGATTCCTGGGAAAGGACTCAGGACACAGCCTCACCCTGCCCTGTCACTTTCTTGCATTTACAGGATCACTTGCTTAGAAAAGCCTGAAGCAATAAATGCTTTCTGCACAAAGTTAAAAAAAAAAAGGAAACAGTCCTGAAAACCACCTGTTGTACATGTGCAAACTACTCTCATTCCTCAGAGTGCAGACTGAGCTCCTGCTGAGGTGGCTGGTGGGGTGATGCAGGGGTGGGGACCCCCCCCAGGTGGGCCTGAATCCAGAGCCCTCAGAAAGCAGGTGTAGACAGTTGCCTCCACACAGAAGTGAAAGAGGGAAAACGTCTCCAAACCTCCAGATTTTTTTGCTTTGCCGATGCAAATATATCTGTAGTTTTTCTTAACATAAATAGGATCGTGCAAAAGGCCCTATTCTGTCTCTGGATTCTCTGGGGAGGTGGGGCCGGCGGGCGGGGCGGGATGTCTCTGCTAAGCCGCTCTCAGGCCTCACAGACCCACAGGCCGATTCGGAGCGGCGGGGCCTGGGGCCCGAGGACAGCAGCCCTGCCCCTTGGGAGGGGGGGAGGCCCCCCCGTGAGCGACGCCCGCCCGTGGGGCCCACAGTGGGCGATGGATGGGCACAGGGAGGGGGCAGCAGCGTCCCAGGGTGGAGGGGCTGGTAATTGGCCGGATTATCCCAGCGGGGAGGCCTCCTTGGGGAAAGCTATTTTTAGCTCTGACAGCGAAGCCACTTCCCTCCCTCCTCCTCGCTGCCCTTTCTGCCTGTCCTCCTGGGGCCTGCGGCCACACTGCCCCTCTGCAGGAGGGCGGCAGGTCACAGGGCAGGGCGGCAGGTGGCCTCCCGCTTCTGCCAGAGAGGAGAGAGGGGCCCAGGAAGTTTGGGGGCAGCTGGAGCGCCTGCGGGTCCTCCACCTGGCGGCACCCCCCGGAGGGCATGGGGAAGGCCCTCAAACCGCGCCAGCTACAGAAGGCAGTTTTCCCTATCGCAAAACTCAAAGTTCGGGTGGATCCAAAGGGCCCCAAGGGCCTGGAGTCTCGTTTTTTCCACCCTCAGCCCTGCTTTCCTCTGGGCGTGGCTCCTACCCCAGTGGGGACAAAAATGCCCCCAGGAGCCCCTGGGAAGAGTTTATCTCCCAGCTGACCCGGTCAAAGTCTTCGGGTGGGTTCTGGCCAGTTGGTTTCAGTCACATGCCCATCCCCCAGTGCATCCCAGTGAAGCTCGAGGCCAGACCTGGGTCCCCTGCGTTCTGGGCCCGCTGTGGCCCCAGCCCCACCCACCCCAGGAAGCAGGTGGTGGAGGGTGTCGGGTGGGGGAGGACGTGGGCCGCAGCTGCTTCCAAAGTGGCACAAGCAGGACCGAACCCGGCCAGCGCTCAGAAGGGACCGGGCTGAGCGGCCGTCGGCGCACGGCCTCCAGACAGCTGTGGCTCTGGGCAGCCGGGAGGAGGGAAAAGCAGCCGAGATCGATGCCTGCCTCCTGATGGGGCGGGTGGGACCCAGTGTCCTCTTTTCAGGGCTGCCCTCCGTCCCGAAGTTCTGCTCTCCTCAGATGGACGCTGCAGGGTCAACCCGGGGCCTGCAGGTGCCTGCAGGCAGGGGGAGCGTGTGGCCCAGAGCTCGCAGGCACCGGCCGTCCTGATCCCTCCCTGCCGTCAGCACCCCTGACAAAAGTCCTCAGCCGACACACTTTCTGGGTCCTCCCCAGGAAATCCCTGCCTACTGGTTTGGGGGCCTCGGGCCGTGAGCACGCTGCGCAGACGAACCGCGCTGCCCTCGTGCCGAATGCCATTCCTTCGAGGAGACCCGCAGTAAATGGGGAGATGCCTCAGAGAGTGGGCAGCTGGGAAGAAAGTAAAACAGGGGTGGGAGAGTGTGGGCAGGCCTCTCCAAGAACTGCGCTGTGCGGCCCGTGAGGAAGGACAGGCTGGGGAGAGAGCCCGGCAGCAGAGCAGGCTGGTGGCGTCTGAGGCCTGGCCGCCGAACAGTGCGTCCGAACAGAGAGGGGAGCCCTGGGACTCTGGCTCCGGGATGCCATGAGCCCCTTTTACGTTTCGAGGGGCTCCTGCTGAGGAAGGAGAAACCTGGGCAGGCCCCTGGAGGAGGCAGCCCCAGGGGAGGCTGAGGAGCTGCCTGCAGGGCAGGGCAAAGAGGGACCAGCGAGGCAGCGCCTGGCTTTCCCAGCTCCGTCGATGCTTGCTTTATGCTGGTGTTGTTACACTAAGATACAAGCATTACAAGAACCGGTGGCTCTGAGCCCACTGCCCGCTCAGAGCAGCAACCCCAGCCTGGAAGGGACCCCTGCCCACCCCACCCCGTCCCTCACGGCTTTGCGTCTCTGGACCTCATTTTCCTCAGATGAAGGAGCAGTTGCTAACGGGCCGAGGGTTCCAGATGGGCCTCAGAATGCCCAGGCCAGCGACTGCTGCTTGAAGTCAGTGTGCCCAGCCCGGGGCAGCAGGAGGGGAAGGTCTCTGAGGAAGGGGAAGCTGGGCGGCCTCAGGGCGCGGGGAGAGGCGTCTGAGGCCAGAGCCGCTGTGAGCGGGAGGCAGCTCCCCGCGTCTCCCTGGCTTCTTGTGCAGCCTGGGAGTGAAGTTCTTCACAGAGGCAGAAGTGGGACCTCACAGGGGACGGTGGGGGAGGTGGGCAGTGCGCTGGGGGGGCAGAGAGCCCCTGGGGCAGCTGCCTGGAGAGAGCGCCGCCCTCCGCGCCCCGCGCCCGGCCGTGGGTGTCCTCCCGCGGGCAGCTGGCGCCCATGTAGCCCAGCCAAGCGCTGCGTGTCCAGGGCCCGTAGCCGCTGCTGATGGGGAGCACGAAGGGTCAGGAACTGAGTTCCCGCCAAGCGGGCAGGTCGGGAAAGAGGGAAGCAGATCCTAAAGGGCAGCAGCCCAAGGGGCTAGGCCGACACATCTGTGGGACCTTCTTTGCTGGGTGGCCTTGGGCAGGACACTTGCTGTCTCTGTGAATGGGTCTGATAATGGCTCCAGGGGAGACGGGCTGCCCAGGGAGACAGGGCTTGGCCTACACTTACCCTGGCCCTCAGGGCGAGCAGCTGGGTGGGGGGCTCTGTGTGTGTGGGGGGCT